>JAHRHZ010000020.1:1623304-1656622 GCA_024137785.1 Ginglymostoma cirratum | reverse complement strand
AGCAGGAAAGCTTGACGTTTTGGGCCTAGACCCTTCATCATAAAATGATCATTTTCTGATGAAGGGTCTAGGCCCGAAACGTCAAGCTTTCCTGCTCCTATGATGCTGCTTGGCCTGCTGTGTTCATCCAGATCCACACCTTGTTATCTCGGATATTGTTGACTGTTCTCACTGAGTTACAACCACCTTGTAAAATCTGTGCACAGTTCATTTTCCACGCTCGACTGGTTAACCAGAAGTAATGTGGGTCAAATTTTTACTGACTCCGGTTCCTTCCCTTGTGTAATTCAGTTGACGTGTAGACTAGGATTCACAATATGCTGAATAAATTATTCTATTACCCGAGAGGTTGTTAGTGTAATATACCGTATCCTAGAATTCAGCATTAAGCAGGACAATGGACAGCCGTTAAATACAGGAACAAAACAGCTTAAACTGCTGCAGTTGTAAAACATTGACAATAAATACAGGAAATGCACAACAGGTTAACGTGGATCTGCAACAATATTTAAACACATTTCGGATATTCCTACCAGAGCTCTGCATAACGATCTGTTCAGCTTTCCTTCCCCTCCATTTTCTCTCGTACATTCTGGGACCTGTCACTGGTTCTCATTCTCTTGAACCTCTCCATCCCCTCACCAAGATAATTTGGTCACATGTTCAATATGTTCTTTCAGAGCTCATGTGAGATGTCCTGTCTGATATCATCTAAATTGGGGTGAGGCAATGGCTGAGAGGTATTGACTGTTAAACCAGAGACCCAAGTTCAAATCTTGCCATGGCAGATGGTGGAGTCGGAATTCAATAAAAAACTTGGATTTAAGAGTCGAAGGGTAATCATGAATCTATTGCTGATCGTTGGAAAAACCCATGTGGTTCATTAATGTCCTTCAGTGAGGGAAACTATCATCCATACCTGATAAAAACCAAAAGAACTGTGGATGCTGTAAATCAGGAACAAAAACAGAAGTTGCTGGAAAAGCTCAGCAGGTCTGGCAGCATCTGTGGAGGAAAAATTCAGAGTTAACATTTTGGGTCCGGTGACCCTTCCTCAAAACCAGACCTGAAACATTCACTCTGATTTCTCTTCACAGATGCTGCCAGATCTGCTGTGCGTTTCCAGTAACTTCTGTTTTTGTGGTAAACTTATCTGGTCTGGCCTACACATGACTCCAGACCCACAGCAACGTGATTGACTCTTAAAAGCCTTGTAGGCAATTAGGGATGGGCAATAAATGATGCCTAGCCACCGACACCCTCATGAATTAAAAATATGTGAAGTTGTCCATTTTGGCAGGAAGAATAAAAAGGAAGCTTTTTTCTTAAATCTTGGGAGATTGCAGAGCTCTGAAATGTAGAGGGATGTGGGTGACTTTGTGCACAAGTCACAAACCATTAATATGCAGGTACAACAAGTAACTTGGAAAGCTCATAGAATGTTATTGTTTAAGGCAGGTGAAGAAATTCCTCTTCATTTTTGATGCAAAATAGTTAAGCCTCTTAATGAAGATTGTACAACAGCATTGGAAGAAAAACACACAAGGGTTAGAAAAGCTAACTTTTCCCCATTACTCTTTGAAGACTTTGTTTGGGAGATATAAAAATATTAGCAAAATCAAAATAAGGTTGCTTGACCTGAAGGGGGAGAACTTGGTTAAAGTCAGGAAGTTATAAACAAAATCTCCAGGAATACCTCAAATCTGAGTTAGCAACCCTAATGCAACTACGTTCGATGCTCCTCTCCCACGCCCTCTTGAATCTATATCACTTTAAGAGTACAAGACCATAAGAGGTAGGAACTGGAGTAGTCCGTTCAGCTCCTTAAGCCTGCTCTGCCATTCATAGGATCATGACTGATCCAAAATTCTTCATGTCCACTTTCCTGCCCTTTCCCCGGAAGCCTATATTTCCCTCCTGATCAAGGATTTATCTCAACCTTAAATATACACAAGGACTCTGCCCCCACAGCTCTCTGTGGCAAGGACTTCCAAAGATTCACAACCCTCTGAGAGAAGAAATTCCTCCTCATCTCATTCTTAAATTGTTCCTCCAACCCCCCGCTTTATTCTGAGACTGTGCCCTCTGGTCCTAGACTCTCCCATGAGGGAAAACATCCACTCAGCATTTACTCTGTCAAGCCCCTTAAGAAACCCATATGTTTCAACGAGATCGCTTCTCATTCTTTGAAACCCCAGTGAGTAGAGTCCCAACCTGTTTGGCCTTTGCTCATAAGACAATCCCTTCATTCCGGGGATCATCCTCTTTCTAAATCTCCATCAAACCCAAGCCTCATGAGGGCTAATTTAAAATCAAATTTACTGTGAAGACAAACCTGTGTTTCTCTCCAAATTTTGCAACTCTAGTCTTTTTCAAATTCTATAAACTGATCACAAATATCACAAAGGCTGAATAGAAAGAAAACTGTTGTGATCTGAGGGATGTGTTTATGATAATCTGGTGGGTTTGTTACTGCACTAATAATCTGACTAGTTGCAGTCACTTGCTCAAGGCAACTAGGGGAGGATAATAAATGGCAGCCTTGCCAGCAACAGAATGAACCTATGACCATGCAGTCTCTCAGGTACGTGGTCAAACCAGGCTCTGACCATTCTCCAACTGATGTACAAGATCCCATGACACAATGTTGAATAAGAGCAGAAGGGTTATTACTGGTTTCCCAGTCAATATCTACCTTCCAACCACCTCACAGGTTGTCTGGTCACTATCACAATCTGATTTGTGGGATCCTGCTATGCCCAAATTGCTTCTTTTGTGCCTCCTTCTCCTGGATTAGGACTTTGACCATGCTTCGAAGTAAAAGTATTTTCTTGGCTGGAAAGTCACAAGGTGCCAAAGGTCTTCATTGTTTCTTCTTTGTCATTTAGTTTGGAAATATTTTCACTGAATGTGTGATTGCCTTTGGGTTCTGATGAGCTTGAGATGGAGCTGTGATGACAATTTTGTAATCATCAGAGCTGGATTCCTATCTCAGACTCAATCTCAGCTTCCATTCACTTTCAGGAGAAAATTGCTGCTCATACACAAGCTTTGATCTTCTCCCACATTCTGTGCAATTTTCATCATGTGGGATAGTTCAGCTCTCAGACTTGGGGCACTGGTGATTTTTTTTTAAAAGAAAATTGCCTGGGATATCAAAAATATAATAACTTCAGAGATCAAAGAGAAGTGATCTGATTTCTCCCCCCTGCCCCCGTCTTCAATCACTGCACAGATTCTTTGCTCTTCATTTTTAGAATTGCTTTTCCTCTCAAGCTCCGGGATTATTCCGACATTGGGCACGAAAAATAATTCAACCCATATACAATTTTCAGAGAAATGCAGAGAAAGAGAGAATTTGTACTTCAGGCCCTTGGAATGTTTCGGACATGGTTCACACCAAATGAATTATATCTCGTAAAAGAGACAGCTGCATTTTTGTGACACCATAAGACCATAAGACATAGGAGCAGAAATTAGGCTATTCAGCCCATTGAGTCTGGTCTGCCATTCAATCATGGCTGATACATTTTTCAACCCCATTCTCCCACTTTCTCCCCGTAACCCTTGATCCCCTTGACAATCAAGAATCTGTCTATGTCAGCCTTAATTGTACTCAATGATCTGGCCTCCACAGCCTTCTGTGGCAGTGAATTCCATAGATTCACCACTCTCTGGCTGAAGAAGTTTCTCCTAATCTCCGTTCTAAAAGGTCTTCCCTTTACTCTAAGGCTGTGCCCTTGGGTCCTAGTCTCTCCTACCAATGGAAACATCTCCCCAACATCCATTTTATCCAGGCCATTCAGTATTCTGTAAGTTTCAATTAGATCCCCCCCTCATCCTTCTAAACTCCATCTGATAACCTCAGGATACCACAAAGTGCTTCAGAGCCAATGAGGTGAACTCAATGTGGTAAAGCAGACAACTTACACACAGCAAGCTCCCACAAACACCAATGTGATGACAGCCAGTAAAACCATCATTTTTTGTGATTTAAATTGTTGTATAACTCCCCTGGTCTTCACCAGGAGAGTGTCAGGGAATCTTTGTCGAGAGGGCAGACAGGATCTCAGTTTGAGATGCCACCTAACACAGGCATCACCATAAGGGAAGCAGCCCCTTGGTACTGCACTGCCAATGTGAGCCTGGACATGTACGCTCGATTCCTTGAGAAAGGTGTGAACCTTCTGATGCTGAGCAGAGGGTAATGTCTGGAGCCAGAGCTGAGGGTTGAGTACCTGATCTTTGCTGTACTCAGTGTAGGATAAAAAGTGGATATTCTCTCATCCATAAGACCATTATATGTAGGAGCAGAAGTGGATCACTCAACCCATCAAGTCTGCCCCACCATTCAATGAGGTCATGGCTAATCCTCAACTCCACTTTCCTGCATTTTCCTCATGACCCTTGATTTCCTTCCTCATTAAAAATCTGTCTATCTCAGCCTTGGAAATATCTAACGACCAAGCCTTGACTGTCCTCTGTGGTCAAGATCTCCACAAATTCATTACCCTCCAAGAGAAGAAATTCTTCCTCATCTCTGTCTTAAATGTGCAACCCTCATTCTAAAATAAAACCCTGCGGTCCTAAACTCTCCCACAAAGGGAACAATCTTTCTGCATCTACCTTGTCAAGTCCTCTCCGTAGCTTGTATGTTTTAATAAGGTCACCTCTCATTCTTCTAACTTTCAATGAGTACAGACCCAATCCACCCAACCTCTCCTTATGAGATGGTCCCTCCATACCCAGGATCAGCCTGGTGAACCTTCTCTGGACTGCCTCCAATACCTTTCCCTAGATAATGAAGGGGCATAAAACTGTTCACAGTATTCCAGCTGTGGTCTGACACATACCTTGATTATTTTTACCAAAACCTCCCTACTTGTATGCTCCATTTCTGTTAAAATAAAAACCAATATTTCATGTGCCATCTCTATTGCCTGCTGAACTTAGATCACTAGCTTTTTATGATTCATGGCCAAAATCTACCAAATCCCTCTGTTGTGTAGCTTTCTGCAGTCTTTCTACATCTAAATGATATTCAGCTTCTCTATTCTTCCTGCCAAAGTGCACAACCTCGCATCTCCCCACTTTATATTCCATCTGCCATAACTTTAGTGCACTCACTTTAACTGTCTCTTTCCCTCTGCAGACTCTTTGTGTCATTCTCATTAACTGCCCTCCCACCTGTTTTTGTGTCTTCTGTAAATCCAGAAATTTGAAGCTTATGGATATAACTCACATTCCAGACACTTAAGCACACAATATAGACTGGTGCTTCCTGGGCATTTTTGACCAGGAACTGATCTACAAGACACAGCTCAGGAGTGTGATGGAACACTCGCCACTTGTCTGGATGGGTGCAGCCCCAACAACATTAAGAAGCTTGATACCATCCAGGACAAAGCAGACCCTGCTTGATTGGCACCACATCCACAAGTATCCACTCCGTCCACCACCGATGATCAGTAGCAGCAGTGTGTACTATCTACAAGATGCACTGCAGAAATTCACCAAAGATCCTCAGACAGCACCTTCCAAACCCACAACCACTTCTGTCTAGTAGGACAAAGGCAGTAGATGCATGGGAACACCACCCCCTGCAAGTTCCCCTCCAAGCCACTCACCATCTTGACTTGGAAATATATCATGGTTCCTTCACTGTCACTTGGTCAGAATCCTGGAATTCCCTCCCTAAGAGAATTGTGGGTTTACCTACAGCACATGGACTGCAGAGGTTCAAGAAGGCAGTTCAGTGCCACCTTCTCAAGGGGCAGGTAAGGACGAGCAATAAATGCCGACCCAGCCAGTGATGCTCATGTTCTGTGAATGAATAAGAAAAATGCTACACTGTTAAAGGGACCTGCTTTCAGATGAGGCTTTAAGCTAAAACCTAATCTGCTCCCTTAGGTGGGCATAAATCAGAGTAACACAGAAAATTGGAGTGGAGTACCCCATTCGGCCCTTTGAGCCTGTCCCACCATTCACTGTGATCACAGCTGATCATCCTGCTCAGTCCCCATTCCCACTTTCTCCCCCATTATCCTTTGATCCCTTTAGCTCTAAGAACTATATTTAACTCCTTCTTGAAAACATTCAATGTTTTGGGCTCAATTGCTTTCAGCGCGGGAGAATTCCACAGGCCCCCCACTCCAACCTCTCCTTAAAGCTAATATACTCCAATCTAGGGCACATTCTGGTAAACGAAAACAGAAATTGCTGGAAAAGCTCAGCAGGTCTGGCAGCATGTGTGAAGAGAAGGGTCCAGTGACCCTTCCTCAGGACAGTTCTGCCAGACCTGCTGAGTTCTTCCAGCAGTTTCTATTTTTGCTTCTGATTTACAGCATCCACTGTTCTTTCGGCTTTTAACACCCTGGTAAGCCTTTTTTTGCATCCTTTCCAAAGCCTCCACATCCTCCCTTTGGTGAGGCCACCAGAACTACACATAATTCTCCAAATGTGTCCTCCCTAAAGTCTTACGCAGCTGCAGAAATAATGCAGCAGTGATGATGGTGAACACAGAGAGAGAGTCTTCACCAGAGTGTGTACTTGTCAGAGCCAATCCAAAAACCAGCAACAGGCCCAACATCTTCATGTCAGTCATTGATTGAGAGTATAGCATGACACGTGGCAGAGTCTAATCTCTGTACAATTATCAGCAAACTGAACTCATGATGGAAACCGCAGTGAAGTTTCCACATAAAAGCAGGATGAAACCTCATTTAGTTACAAATTATAGGATGCATTACATGCGTTAGATCAATCCCTGTCACTTCCGGCCATGTAGTTTCCAGTTGCAATTGTATGGGATGGGGCAGAGGAGAGGAGGAATTACTGATCTCCATCCAGACTGTGGATCATGTGTCATGATGAAATAACTGCACAGAGGCTGGTATCCCATCATCAAGTCACCCTTTATTTACTTGTGCACAGTACATGGGATCTGACCAGCCAGCTCAAAGTCAGTCTCCCTGAACTGAGGAGATTCTAAATCCCCTGTTTACATCTGTCAGCCAGGGATCCCTGATTGGCCCAGGTTGATAACACCAATCGAGGATCTTGTAGCCAATGAGATCTACTGGGTTCCAATCACTACACACGGTTTCAAATAAAATGGACAAAAGAACCCCAGAAAAAAAGCTCACTACATTTTGGGAAGTGGGAAATGTCAAAATTGATCAGCACTGTTATCTCTGGTTATCCTTTTGGTCTTTTGTCCCACCTTGTATGAAACACGCAAGAAGTTCAACATGCCAGATTGCATTTTGCAAAGAGATTTTACCATGTGACTTATTTTAACCAGGCTAGCTCAGACAATATCACAAATGCATATGAATATTCAAACTAAAGCTGAAATAACTCCGCAGCCCATCTGGCCTCATGACAGATAAAAGTTTTGTAGTCACCGATTCCATTAAATTATTCCCTCAACTCTGCCACATCACTTATAAACATGGACAGTGTGTTTAACATGTTCCTAGCCTCTGAGTGAAGTCTCTAAATCTCAAGTAATACAGAAGAATAGGAGCAGACTTTGACTGTTTTGATTCATGACTCTGAATTACCTCTGCTTTATTGTTTAATTATAAAAACTGTAAAGAAGAAAATATATATAGCACCTACACATTTTTAGGGAAGAGTGTGGGATCTTTTGTATCATTGGAGAAGGTAGGTCAGTTTAAGATCTGATCCTGAAGTTGGAACACAGTGCAGCACTCTCTCAAAACTGCATTGGGATGTACATCCTAAATGTTGTGTTCATATGTATGGAGTGGAACGATAAAACCAATGAGATTGTAGCCAATGAGATCTACTGGGTTCCAATCACTACACACGGTTTCAAATAAAATGGACAAAAAACCCCAGAAAAAAAGCTCACTACATTTTGGGAAGTGGGAAATGCCAAAATTGATCAGCACTGTTATCTCTGGTTATCCTTTTGGTCTTTTGGATTTAAGGGTGAGACTGCTGGTTTCTGAGCCCTTGATGACTGTTAAACAACATACTCTTTTGATCTGCAAGTATCAAATCAAATTAAAACTCTCATTTACAAACCTCAGAACCAATTTTCAAAATTCCATGCCTTCAGTTCTGAGGATGGGTCACCAGATCCAAAATATTAACTCTGATTTTTCTTCACAAATGGTGCCAGACCTGCTGAACTTTTCCAGCAACATCTGTTTTTGTTCCTGATAAAGCTTGTCAGGCATTTTTAATGAATGGCTAGTTCATAGGCTGTGACATTTTCTGTAGAGTATTATAAAAATCAAAATATTCCTCATCAATTCTTGACTATACATCATTCAAATAGCTATCATTATGCAGAATATGTCTCTCTTCTTAATGTCCAAAACATTGACAGCTTGTTTTAAGATTGAACAGAAAATGTCTTCTATTTGCATTCGGTGCCTATTTAATTTGACAATTACCTTTTCAAATAATAAAACGTGCTGATAATATCTCTGAAGTTCCAGTTCACTACACTTTCCATGAGAATTTTCTCTTGAATCAATGGAAAAGATCTTTGCTTTTCAGTTTCACATTTGTCACAGAATCCCTCAAAAATAAAAGTGGGATTTCCACTAGTCTTAACCATGTTCATAGATACCATCACATTTCCACAAGCATGCTCCCATATGCCATTCTTGTCTGCACCAGTCTCTTAAATACAAGCATCATTACATAATGCCAATTTTCTACCTTTTCTTATATCCCTTACATAATATTTCTATCCAAATCACCATCCAATTCCCTCTCGAATGTCTCAATTGAATCTTCCTCCACCACAGTGTATTCCAGAGGTCAACTACTAGCTGAGTGAAAAAGCTTTCCCTCACATCACCCTTGCTTCATTTGCACATCACGTTAAATCTAGGCCCCTCTTGTTCTTAAAAACTGAAAGAATTGCGGGTGCTGTAAATCAGAAACAAAAACGCAAATTGGCTCAGCAGGTCTAGCAACATCTGTGGAGAGAAATCAGAGTTTTCATCCCAGTTCTGAGGAAGCGTCACTGAACCCGGAACATTAATTCTGATTTCTCTTCACAGATGCTGCCAGACCTGCTATGCTTTTCCAGCAATTTCTATTTTTGTTCCCTTTTGTTCTTGTTCCTTTTACAAGCGGGCAATTATTCTCCTATCTACTTTGTCCATCACGCTTAAGATTTTGAAAACCTTTTTTGCATCTCCTCGCAGCCATTTCCTTTCCAAGGAGAACGGTTCCAACTTCTCCAATCTATTCTCATCACTGAAGTTTCTCATTCCTGGAGACATCCTAGTAAATTGCTCTGCACTCTTGACAACACACGCACCTCTTTCCAACAACATGGTGCCCACAACTCCACAATGTCCTCCAGCCGAGGTCTAACAAGTGTCTAATACACACAGAGAAACAGTCGTACACATATACTCACACTGACATACCTAAACACACACACACACACGCACACACACACGTACACGCACACGCACACGTGCACACACACACACACACACATCCACATACGTATCACCCTCACATACATACCCACGCTTAGAGAGACAACTTGATATCTGTAAAGATACATGACACAATAAAGGCTTTGAAAGGAAAATTCCCCAAAATAGAACTGAACAATATGGCTTTTTTTGGTGACTTTTCTGTTGAACTTGGCATTACAATGTCAGTGTGTGAATTTGCTTCAAATTCTTCTCCTTGCTATTTCAGTGAGTGGGCCAATCCCTTACTATTTACTGGATCGAATCTCACTATCTCTGAAACAAAATTATTAAAATTATAGCAGGCTCAAAAAGGTACGGGCTAAGGTGAGGTGGGTGGTAAAATCAGAAACGATATTTGGCGAGACCCCTCTCAACGTTCAGATATCTCATCACATCTTGTAATCTTTCTCAAACAGTGAGGTCCTCATTAGGCAGTGCTGAGTTCCTGATTGATGATCGTGCTGATTTGTGAAATGCCTCATGAACAGCTTAACTCACCACAGGCTGTTATTTTACAAACTCACCAAATAAACCAGCCATCGGGAAAACTCAACATGGAAAACGGAGCAGGCTCTGGTCGGGTTAAACAGTTCACTTCCTCCTAAAGACTTGCCTATCAGTCACTGGGCACCAACATCTCAGGGCACAATCCATGGGCACCAGACACATACTACCCACAACCATGGATATTGGCATCAGACCTGTACCAATCTCTATGAACCCTCATGCCACATCGCTGATCCACATACAGGCCATTCTGCCCTTCAATGCTGCTCCTTGGGCTGGCCCGGTAACTCTCATTGCAACACTGCAGCAAGGACACTGTGTGCTCAGGGACACCAACCAGTCAGGACGAGAGTTATTTGCCGCAGTATTTCTGTACTCTGTGTTTATGTGGTGAGTCCACTAAATTTCTGGTCAATGGTAACCCCCAGGACGTTGATAGTGGGGGATTCAGTGATGGTAACAGCATTGAATGGTAGGGGAAGGTGGTTAGATTGTCTCTCATTGGAGGTGGTCATTGCCTGGCATTTGTGTGGTTTAAATATGACTAGCCACCATTCAGCCCCAAACTGGTTATTGTCCAGATTTTGCTGCATTTGTACATGGACTGCTTCACTAAAACAGCACCCTTCAACAAAGCAGAACTCTCTCAGTACTGCATCGGCACCTCCTCAAGTTTCAGGAGTGAGAGATGAGCCCACCTTCTGCTTATGGAACAGGAGTGTTTCCCCTGTTGAGAGATTACTGACACTTCCTGAGGTTTCCCAGAGGCTGCTTTGTCAATGAGCAACAGTAAGAGAAAACAGGAACATCTATTTAGTAAGGAAACAAGCAATGACATTGAACCAGAATATGAACATAGAAAAGATTATTTCCTATATTTAATTCTCAAAGTATCAGAGTTGAAAAAAAATATTTTCTTCTATCCCTTGCTGGGACTTTTTTGCTCATAAACCATGTGTCATATTACACTAATAATCTCTTTCCCTCACAGCTTATTGATTCATATTCATCTCATCTGGACATTTTACTAATCTCTCACTCCGTCACGCACATACTCCCAGATCAATTAAACCCAGGAAGTAAATTACATCTGTTCCCATCGCATGCTAAGTGCCCAAGCAATCCTAACTACACAGTCGATCCTCAGTACAAGGCCATCACTGGGAACCATTAAAAAAAAGCCAGCATTATGGTGACACATTCATGATTTTGTCAGAAAAAGTCAAGGGAGTCCTACCAGAGACAACCAAGCTCTACTTTTCACAAGTTATGCCATGACAGACGGCACGACAATGAAGGCAAACGGAATCACAAATAGGTCATTCCTCAATTCATCACTGGATCAATATTTCGTAAAAATAAAAATCTCAGCAGTTCGTCAGACCATTGTCCAATCTCAGTAACAAACCCTTGATTCAAAGAATGAAAAGGAGCAGCATATTCAATGCCATTTTACAGTACAAGAGACTCAGATCTATATGCTATCTCTTGCACATTCAGAACATGCATTTACAATAGTGGGCCAGGATCCTGGATACCAAACTGACCATTACCATATATTCAATGAGGACTTGGGAGCAGCCACACAAAATTTAACTTTGGTTTCCCACTCCCCACTCAAGGATATCACTGTTTGAATTGGTTCCCAACAGTGCAGTGAGATGATGGTTATGGTTTTCATAATGCTCGTATAAATGTCACAGGCAATCTGTAGAGTTCCACATGAACTGTGAGCAGCCACAATGAGCCGGACTGCAATACATTCCATTGACCTTCTGCCTCCTGATGTTGATTATTTCAACAGGGAACAGATTCAACTTAGAACAAAGGAGAAACCTAAAAACTGCCAAGGCTTCAAGGGACCCACTGCTTTGCTGCAGCTGGGGAACTGCTGGTGTGGTAGTAATGTCAGATCATGAGCGACTTAGAGGCCCAGGTTAATGATGTGGAGGACATGGGTCCAAATCCAGGCATGGGCACTGGCAATAAAGTTATTTGCAGGAATAGTGACCATGACAATGAATATTTTATGTTTTGGGTAAACCCATCTGGCTCACTAATGACTTTTAGGGGAGGAAACTGCCACCCTTACCCAGTCTGGCCTACACGTGACTCCAGACCCACAGCAAATTGGTTGATGCTTAACTGCCCGCTGAGATGTGCTAGCAAGCCACTCAGTTCAAGGATGATGAAGGATGAGCAAAAATGCTGGCCCAGCCGGTGACACCCACGTCCCATGAAAGGATGACAAAGATTGATTAAACATTCTCACAGGCCTGTTCAAATGAGATTTCAAACTGCCTGCACTCTCGGGTGGTTATTAAAGATCCCAGGGCACAATATACCTTCCCCTAGTTTCTTGGCCAATTCTTCTGAAAGTTACATCACTTTATGTGGGAGCTTGCTGTGTATAAGTTGGCTGCTGCATTTCCCATGTTACAACAAAGACTACTGTTACAAAGTTGGACAGAATATTCATGAATTGAGAGGTAGGAAGTTAGAATTTGTTGGTAAAGATGATCTTGGGGAAAAGAGTGCTGTGGACCCTTTAAAAGCTGGTGCTTTGTCCGTGCTCGGACGTTTATAAACGCAGGTGCACAGAGTGTCTGAATAGAAACATTTTGCATAGAACAGCCAGGCAGACCTTCTTCCCAAGACAACTAGTTTGAATTTGGCTGATTAATTTAAATAAAGCACCTAGACACAGAAAGCCAATTGAATTTAAATCTAATGGTGTTGACAACCTGAAACCAATCATATTATAAGAATGTGATTATGTCATTATGGGTTTATAAGACAAGGGCATTTGGGAAAATTGGTGAGAGTTATTTGTTATTTGTCAGAGTTATTACCACTCAGTTCTCAGTGAAAGCCCATCTAATAAATCAAAGGTACCACAGTATTTTAGCTCAAAGTCCTCATTGAAGAAATTATAGAGATAAAGCATTCCTAACAGCAGAATTAATGGAGGAAAGATGTTTGTGAAGAGAGTGGAGATGGCAGAATTTTCTGCAAGACAGTCTGTGTGAATTTGGAGAGATTAACTTATAATTCATCGTTCTCTTCTTATTTGGGTTTCTTCAGTGGGACTTGTGTTTATTTGAACAGCATTCCAGGAGAATTTAGGTTAATTCGGGAGGAGTTAGTAGTCTAAGGGGGAGTTGTTGGTTTGTTAGTAATTTTGTTAACCTGTTCATTGTTGGGTTAAATAAATAAATTACTTGTTATTAAAGTGGCGATCAGGGATTTTTTAACCACTTTAATAGATTATGAGGGGTACGGTGAGCTTCTCTGGGTGTAATTATTAGAAGGGAACCTCTACCCGTGTCATAACTGATCGGGGCTTGTGTTTTAGTTTAATTACCAGAGGGATTTGACCTTGTCCCCTTCCTAATACTATACTTCAGCCAGAAATAATATTTGTCCTCCCAATGGCTAGAGTTCTCATGTTGAACAAAGGAACTATCAAATTCTTTTCATTTGTCATCTCAGTACACCTGGGCTACGAAGGAATTTTCCAGGTTTTGAAATTTGAAATTTGAAATTTACAAATTAATTGGGAATCATAATTCCTTTGTTGTTGGATTCATGTTTGCTAGGGAATAAAGGAAGACAGCTAAATTTCTCATTGTTTAATTACCAGGAGCTGTAAATATGCCTCATTACAATAAGCTGGAGCAAGTCCAATTGCTGGTCTCTTTGCAAGCTATGAGAACAAAATGATTACATCCTAGATTATTCCACCAGCTCTCACGAAAACAAAGAAAACAAAAAGTACTTTAGACAGTGGATATAATTTCACGATGGTATTTCAGCTGAGACCTTGTGACATTATCTTCTCTTTAGAAGATAAACTACTTCCAAGAATATTGTTTATTTAATCTCAATCCTATTATTCTCAAGAGTTAAAAAGCCTGGAATGACAAGGACATATCAAGATGCTGAAAGTACCAATCTGTTCTCAGAGAATGGTGCCAGGAAATCACATCTGAAGGATATCTCCCCCCCATTTGTAAGTGCATGGTAAAGCAGTCTTTTTTTTTATAAATAAAAAGACCAGTTGAAAACACTTCACAGCCGAAACAGACAAGTGTAGGATGTCCAATGCCAGACCTTTATGAACTCCTCAGAATCAAGGGTTGAGTATCTTGAATGACGGGCTTGCAATTTTCCTGTCGCTACTCAAAATTACCTCATTTATACAAAGCCTTTCACCTTCTCAAATGTCTGAAAGCACTTTACTGGAGCAGCATCAGGCAGAGATTTGCATCAAACCGAAAGGGGTAGCTTTGTAACCAAAAGCTTGGTTGAAGATGACAATTTTAAAACACATCCTAAAGGAGATGCGGGAAGGTTTCAGTAGGGAATTCCATGGATCAAAACTTGGGGCATCTGTAGGCCTGGTTACTAATGACGAAGCAAAAAAGGCTCAAGGGCACAGAACTGAAGTAATCTCGGAATGTTGTGGGAATGGTGGAGATTTCCTTTTATTCATTCCCTGAATGTGGGTGTCACTGGCTAGGCCAGCATTTATTGCCCATCCCCAGAGGGCACTAAAGAGTCAGCTGCATTGCAGTGGGTCTGGAGTCACGTATAAGCCCAGACCAGCTCAGGATGGCAGTTTCCTTCCCTGAAACACATTAGTGAAACAGATGGGTTTTACCCTACAAGTGACAATGGATTCATGGTCATTAATTCCGGATTGGTTCCAGGTTGTGGGAAAGGGACTTTTGAAGCTATGAAGTTTTCTAAATATAATGATAACTATTTCATCATAATTTTCACAGAAAATGAACCCAATTATTTTTGTTGAAGGGATAAGTTAGAGTAGGATGAATGTGGAGAATCTGTCTTAATGAGGATAATTATTTTCTTCTGGCTAGAACACTGTCAAAACCATCTGAGCAACATTGATTGATTTGTGCCAATATTTCCCATGACTTTGTGATGGTCTTTCAATCAGACATATCAAGGTGGTGCCCTGATATAGTACACAAAATCGGACAGCACGCAAGGCCATTCGGTCCATCTGTTCTTTGAAAGAGCTACCCAATTAAACCCAATCCCTTCCCTACCCTTTTTTTCCCTTGTTTTCCAGTCATGGTCGGGGGAGGAAAGTGTAGAAGTGTAGACGAGGCAGGAAACTTCACAACCTTTAAAATGTACTTGGAAGAGGATTTGAAGTGTCATAACATTCAAGGCTATGGGCCAAGCGCTGGACGGTGGGGCTAGTGTAGATTTAGAGTAATTTTTGTCAGAGCAGACTCGATGGGCCAAAGGGTTTCTGTAATTTTTTTTATCATCTTGAAGCTCCAAGCGCAATAATCCAATTCCTTTTTGAAATCCAAATTATACCCTGGGTTTTCAGTATTTCCACCAGCAGAAAGTGTTTCCTTATATACACTATTTATCATACAGACTGCAGTGGTTTTAGAAGGGGAGCAGTTATGGGATGGCCAAATGCTGGCCCAGCCAGTAACACCCACATTCCTTGAAATAATAAAAACAAATTCACAGTTTTGAATAGCTCTGTTAAACAGCTGCTTGGAAGGATGTTGTGGAGATGGAAGGAGGACAATGAAAACTGCTGGGATGGCCAAACCAACATAATCAGAGAGACAGGACGGGTTAGGATGATAGTCATTGAAGTTTAGGAGAATGAAGGGGGATCTCATAGAAACCTATAACATTCTAACGGACTAGACAGAGTACACACAGGAAGGACATTCCTGATGACTGAGGAGACCAGAATCAGGGGTTACAGATTAAGATAAAAGTAAAAGTAGCCATAGTTCCAGAGAACCACACTCTCATTAAAGACAGAAACAACAGGTGGTGGTTTAACTGAGGGTCACCATGCCTCAGTTATCGTAGAATCCCTACAGTATGTAAGCAGGCCATTCATCCCATCAAGTCCACACCAATCCTCTGAAGAACATCCTAGCCAGGTCCACATCCCTAGCCTATCCCAGGCTAACCCATCTAGCCCGCACTTCGCTGGACACTATGGGGCAATTTAGCATGGTCAATGCACCTGACCTGCACATTTTTGGACTGTGGGAAGAAATTGGAGCACCCAGAGGAAACCCACACAGACGTGGGGAGAATGTGCAAACTTCACACAGACAGTTGTCCGAGGGTGGAATCAAACCCAGATCCCTGACCCTGTGAGGCTGCAGTGCTAACCACTGAGCCACCGTGTGCAGTTGACCTCAGTCTGCATGCCAAACTAACCAACTGAGCTAACCAAGCACATAATTTAAGGATATGGGCTGAGCCTTTTAGGACTGAGATGAGGAGAAATGTCTTCACCCAGAGAGAGGGGAGCCTGTGGAAATCTCTGTCACAGAAAGTGGTTGAGGCCAAAATATTGAACGTTTTCAAGAGGGAGTCATATATAATTCTGAAGGCAAAAGGGATCAAAGGGTATGGGGAAAGGAAGCAGGAACAGGGTCTGAGTTGGATAATAAGCCGTGGTCGTATTGAATGACGGAGTATGATTGGAAGGCTGAATGGCCTCCTCCTGCTCTTATTTCCTATGTGTTTCTGTTTCTACGTTAACCTGCTTTAATTTAAAGGGAATATCCCAGCATTTTTTGGTCATTTAAACACTCACTTTGAGAATTAGTTTTTTTTTAAAAGAAGCGCTCAATATTTTGTGTTCATCCCACATAATACATTTGTTAGGAGCAGACAAGACTGGAGAAATAGTGGCATCAATAGACTGAGGCAAAGAAACAATGCAAACAGATCAATGATGCATTGGTCAACAAGATAGACTCTCCATGATGGTTATTTTAAATGTTAAATGACATTATCCTGACATTTGGAAAACAATTTGGCTGGAAAAATGGGTAGAAACAATAGGACAGATGTGAAGCTAGGTACAAAATCCTCCAGCTTCCACGAAAATGCTGCCAGTTGAGATGATTACAATTCCTGAAAAAATGAAGGTTCATCAGGATTAACTTGCTGCTTATTTTAAAAAACACAATACAGCACAAGAACAGGCCCTTCAGCCCTCCAAGGATGCACTGATTCCTAATCCTTATTTACACTCACCAGTTACTGCCCAGGAATGGTTTCTATCCCTCTATTTGCTTCCCATTCATATCAAGGTACTTAATTGTTGCTAATGTGCCTACTTCAACCACCTCTATAGGCAGGTGCATTCTAGGCACCCACCACTCTCTGTGTGAAATGTTTACCCCACACATCTCCAGTAAATTCTCACCCTCTCACCTTGAACCTGTGCCCTCTTGTCGTCTGCTTTCCACCTTGGGAAATTCATCATTTTGTAGATGACTATCAGGTTGCCCCTCAGCCTCTGTCTTCCCAGTGAAAACAATCCAAGTTTATCCTACCTCTCCTCAGAACCCTCCAGACCAAGCAGCATCCTCGTAAACCTTTTCTGCTCCCTCTCCAAACATCCACATCCTTCTGGTAGTGTGGCGACCAGAACTACACACAATGTTTCAAATGTAGCCTAACTAAAGTTTTGTACAGCCATAACATAACACAGCAACTTTTCTATTTGATGCCCTGGCCGATGAAGACAAGTGTGCTGTGTGCCTTCTTGACCACCTTATCCACGTGTGTCACTGTTTTCAGGGATCTGTGGATACATTCAACAAGGTCCCTCTGAATGTCAATGGTCTTAAAAATTCTGTCTTTTATTGTGTAATTCACACCTGAATTTGATCTTCCTAAAGGTATCACCTTGTATTTGTCTGTGTTAAACTCCACCTGCCATTTCTCTGCCCAAATCTGTAATCTGTCTATATCCCACTGTACCCTTTGATAATCCTTGTCACTACATTTTCTTGACCACCTACATTTTCTTCCACATCATTTATATATATTGCAAAAAACAAAGGTCCCAGCACTGAACCCTGCGGAACACCATTAGTTACTGACCTCCATTCAGAAAAGCACCCTTCCACGCTACTCTCTGCCTTTCGTGGCCAAGCCAATCCTGTCCATCTTTCAACCATGTCTCTATGATAGCAACAACATCATAACTACATGCGTAAATCCACCCTCTAAATTCATCCAACCTACCTGTTACACTTCTTGCATTGAAACGAATACAGTGCAAGTCTGCAGTTCCTCTGAGCTCAGCAATCTCTCCCTGACTGCTCTTCCTTTTAGCTATATTTGCCTTGGCCTTGAGCCCTTCTCCAGCCTCTATACTTATTGACCTGCTGCTCTGGTTCCTTTTGGAAGGGCATCTCCTCACTAACTAGGAAGCTCCAGGATTCGAGGCACCAAACTCCGTAATTAAAATCAGACGCTACAATTGAACCATATAACTGCAAAACTAAAATTGCAATAGTTGTAGCAACAAAATAAATTAAACTTCAACGCAGGATAGGATCAAATTCTTGTTAAACAGCCAATCTTGTTAAAACCTATAATATGCTGAACAGGGTGGGTATTCAGAAATGCTGTCTCTTATGGAGGGGGCACATGGCATAAAAATACACAATTTCCCATCTAAATTGGAAATGAGGACAGTTTTCTTTCTTTCAAAGGGCTATTAGCCTGCGGAAATTTCTTCCCCAGAGAGTGTGGAGGCTGGGTCACTGAATTTATTCCAGGCTGAGTTGGTTAGAAAATAGAATTAAGTTTTTTTGGAGAAGACTGAAATGAAGGTGTAGCTGAAACCACAACACAGATCATCCTTGATCTTAAGAAATGGCAGTATAGCCTCAAAGGATCGAATGGCCTCCTAAGTCCTAAATTCCTGTGATTGAAAATTAGGCCAATTATTCACCTCAGTCGTATGACCCCATAACAGCTTATCCTACATGATCCTACTCACTTCTTGTCCAGGGTCCCATTCCCCTGACAACCTGTTAGCATATGATGTTGTTGTAGTTGGGGTGAAGAGTGAGGGCATTAAATGGGAAATGTGTGCTCTCCATCTCTCAGGCTCCATGAGAAACATCCAGGAAAAATAACTCAGAAAACCAGGTTTCCTTTTGGCACATTGTTTTTAATTCCAGGATTTACCTACTTTAACATTATTCAAAAATTCAGTGCAGGAGATAAAACAAAAAATCAGTCGACTTGAAACAAGATATAATCAGGCGCAGAAATGAGTCTTCTTCCAATAACCAACATGTCAGTAATAGTCTGTGTTTCAGTCGTACTCAAGTGGAAAGGAAGAAATTAATTTATGCAGACCATGACAAAAGAAGTGATGGGAAAGGACAATGGAATAATTAACTTCAGGAAGCAACTTAACTCCTGTTCCTCGTACACATCTCTCTCGCTGTCAATTAACTTGTGAAGAAGGAATGAAAATGACAGAATGGTAGGAGGACATACAAAAATGCAATAGAGAACAAGATGTATTCATACAGCACCTTTCACGACCTCCAGATGGCTCAGAGAACCTTACAGTCAATGGAATACTTTATAATATTTGACAGGGACCTGACACCACGCAGACAAAGCCCAGGAATTAAGGTTGTGCTGTAGATATCAGACTCACTCTTCACTCATCCCTCCTGAGCTCTACTCCATTTAAAATCCCCCTTTCTCTTCATGTGATGCACATTCACAAAGAAAGCTTGGTCAGGTCATCTGTTACTACTCATCTCCCATTGGCTTAGTTCCTTTTGCATGTAGCTGAGGAGATGGTACCTCAGATTACCCAAAAGATGGTATCTCTGACAGTGTGGCACAGCCTTCGTACTGCACCCTCTGCACAAGGTCGGAATTGTAGTCGGAATTTACAACTCCTAGTGTCTGATAGTGTATTGACTCAAGGTGAGATTACTGTCCACTGAGACACCTAATCAATCCAGATCGCGTGAAGCTGCAGTCGATTCCCAGAATTCTGGAATTTTAAACCAAAGTCTGTCCACTTTGCTGTACATGTCACTAAGGTAGCAATAATTAATAAAGTCTTCAGGAGAAATACAAACCTCTGAGGTTCATTTCTGGAGGGGTAGAATTAAAGAGACGATAAGTTTGGTTAAACTTGTGAACAGTTCTGACCTTCACACTGTTTCAGCCTTGTGTGTCATTAAGACGATGGTTTGTGTGGTGGTGGTCTACTCTACAATAGGTGGAATTTGCTGTGGTGCAGGAGCCCCTGTGAGATGGCAGACTCTGTCACACTTGCTACAGAGGAAGACAGTGTGTGAGAAGGGATAGTCTTCCCCAGACCCTTCTCTCTGACCCAACCTCTCGGCCAGCTGAGTGCTTCATTTCTGCTCAGCTCTTCCAAAGACCCCCCAAACAGACAGCCTCCAGAGATTACAGCCGTCAGTGATTGTCCCGTAGTTGTTAATGTCAATTGTTATGGTCTAGGACAAGGTGACCAAATTACTTTATGATCTGGTTTGGGAGCAGGAATGTAGAATTTTAAAGTAGATAAAATGTGATATCCAGCAATTCACTAAATAATAAAGCCATAAGATTCTATAAGATCATAAGACATAGGAGCAGAAATTAGGCCATTCAGCCCATCTGCTCTCCCTTTCAATCATGGCTGATATGTTTCTCAACCCCATTCTCCCGTTTTCTCCCCATAACCCTTGATCCCCTTGACAATCAAGAACCTATCTATCTCAGTTTTAAATGTACTCAATGATCTGGCCTCCACAGCCTCCTGTGGCAGTGAAGTCCATAGATTCACCACTCTCTGGTTAAAGAAGTTTCTCCTTATCTCCGTTCTAAAAGGTCTTCCTTCTACTCTTAGGCTGTGTCCTTGGGTCCTAGTCTCTGCTACCAATGGAAGCGTCTTCCCAACATCCACTCTGTCTAGGCCATTCAGTATTCTGTAAGTTTCAATTAGATCCACCCTTCATCCTTCTAAACTCCATCGAGTATAGATCCAGAGACCTCAAACATTCCTCATATGTTAAGCCCTTCATTCCTGGGCTCATTCTCGTGAACCTCCTCTGGACCCGCTCCAGGGCCAGTACATTCTTCCCGAGATATGGAGCCCAAAATTGTTCAGTATACTCTAAATGTGTCTGACCAGAGCTTTATGAAGCCTCAGTAGTACATCCCTGCTTTTATATTCTAGCCTTCTCGAAATAAATGCCAACTTTTTATTTGCCTTCTTAACTACTGACTCCACCTGCAAGCTTACCTTAAGAAAATTCTGGACTATAGCGTTTGAAACCAATAGCATGTGATGTTAGAACAGTAATACAATCTGCAAAACACATAAACCTTATTTCTTACCCCTAGAATTAACAAGTGACTCCTGTGGAGAATATACTGTGATGAACAACTCAGAGTACATGTCAAAAAACAAGCAATCAAGACTGGTCCCACAGATTTCTTGATGCCCCAGGCACCTCTATATCAGCTGCTGCCCCTGTTCTTTTGTGTATCTCTCAATGCACTGATCACACTCTGTGGAATTCCATCCCAAACCACATAGCCCCTCCTCCCTGACTTTAAGACCCTCCTAAAAACCTATCTATTTCATCAGGGTCTCCAATTACAATATCAATTTTGTTGCAAAGGCAGAAATTGCCGGATAAACTCAGCAGGTTGTTTTTTCTTTACTCATTCACGGGATGAGGGTATCGCTGACCGGGCAGAATTTATTACGCATCCCTAATTGCCTAGAGGGCAGTTAAGAGTCAACCACATTGCTGTGGGTCTGGAGTCACATGTAGGCCAGACCAGGTAAGGATGGCAGCTTCCTTCCCTAAAGGACATTAGTGAACCAGATGAGTTTTTCCAACAATCGGCAATGGATTCATGGTCATCATTAGTGTCTTAATTCTAGATTTTTATTGAATTCAAATTCCACCATCTGCCATGGCAGGATTCGAACCCGGGTCCCCAGAATGTTATCTGGGTCTTTGGATTAACAGTCCAGCGATAACACCACTAGGTCTGGCAGCGTCTGTGAAGAGACAAGGCAGAGTTACTGTTTCAGGTCCAGTGACCCTCCTTCAGAAACTGATAGTAGCTGGGGAAAGGTGGATCAGTTTCTTTTTCTGCTCACCATTATCCATCCTTTTGTCTGCCCAACTGCTGTTTTCTGTCTCTTTGGGCTCCATCTCCACCTATTGTTTAATCCTTTACCCACCTCCCCCAAACCCCACCAACACTACACCTCTCCCCAAACTGCTTACAACCCCTGCCTTCAGCATATATACTGTCTTTTTCCATCTACTATCGAGTCTGAGGAACTCACTGTACCTGAAACATAAACTCTGTTTCTCTCTCCACAGATGCTGTCAGACCCGCTGAGTTTCTTCAGCAAATTCTGCTTTTGTCTCAGATCTCCAGCGTTCACAGTTCTTTGTTTTTATTTCAATTTTGTCAGTTATGTTCCAGTCAAGAGTTTTGGTATCATAGAATATCTACAGTATGGAAACAGGTGCCTTGGCCCAATAGGTCCACATCGACCGTCAGAGTAACCCACCTAAGCTACACTTCCCTGAACACGACAGGCAATTTAGCATGGCCAATCCACCTAGCCTGCATATCTTTGGATTGTGGGAGGAAACCGGAGCACCCAGAGGAAACCCACGCAGACACATGGAGAACGTGCAAACTCCACACAGATAGTCGCCCAAGGGTAGGATCAAACCCAGGTCCCTGGCACTGTGAGGCAGCAGTGCTAACCACTGAGCCACCATGCGCCCCTGTACCTTGGTCTCTGGAATGAATTTGGATTACCTCAAGGGTTCAGTGAGGTATTTCTTAGATGCCATTCTCCTGAAGTTGAACTCATTTTGTTTTAATATAACTGTTTGTCCCTCTGAAGCGATGTCATGATTTCTGTTAGATGTTGGGAATCAAATGCCTTTTGACAACTTGGTGCAATTGAGCCGATCTTTTTCTTGCCATCATTGTCAGGTGTTCCAATATTCCAGCTACTTAGAACCAGCCTTGGGACATTTTTACGACATTAATAGCACCAGATAGATAGATGATGTTGTTGTCGGCTTAGGCCAGAAGCCAAGAGGGTCAAATATTTAGCATTGAACAGAAGAGGTGGGTGTGTAACAGCACTTCCAATCTTCCCCAAGACACAAAGATGTCTTGCTGCCAATGATAGCCTGACAATT
The DNA here is from genome assembly GCA_024137785.1 of Ginglymostoma cirratum. Lineage (NCBI taxonomy): Eukaryota > Metazoa > Chordata > Chondrichthyes > Orectolobiformes > Ginglymostomatidae > Ginglymostoma > Ginglymostoma cirratum. Next base: position 1,633,581 of record JAHRHZ010000020.1, on the reverse strand, counting down.
GCCTGCCTACTGTTTGATTCCGTCTCTCCCTGCCTTCTGTGATTGAATTACTGCTTAATCTTCAAATACTGAAGGGTAGCTGTTATACAGAGAACATCGTCATCGCCTTTTCCAACCCACATCCATATCGCTAATGGTAAAGATATGAAAATGGGTTTCTGAAGGCAGCTCTGTGTAGGTGCTTAGGGATGTGTCATAACAGGAAATTAAAGCTAAATGATACATCAATATGGCCACAACTCTTTGTAACAAAAAAGGCAGAAAATGTTTGGAAATTGAATGAGCCATTATGTCTTTGTTTCTAAGCAGACCTGTATATTCTTTGTTTAAAATCTTGAAAGGGAGAAAGTTGCATTTCTGCATTGCATTTCAGACCCTCAGGATGTTCGAAGCACGTTAGACCCAATGAAATACTTTTGTAAGTATGGTCACAGCCATAATGTAAGAAATACACCATCCCAAATTGTTCATTTTATGTGTGAGGTTGATTGAGTGATAAATATTAGCCAGGAATTTGGTAGCACTACCAGCTTTTCTGTGGAACATGCCCAAAGAATTTCTTACACTCACATGAGAGGGCATACAGGGCCTTAATTAAAATTTCCCTGAATGATGATAGCTGTAAGAGTACAGCATTCCCTTAACTACTGCATCAGACTATCAGTTTAAGCCTTTGGGGTGAAGCCATCACCTTCTGGCTTAGAGGTAAGCTGCATTAAAGAACTTTGCAATAAAAGGCCACTGTAAAATACACAAAAATAACAAGCATTTACTGGGGCAAACAAAAACAAAAATTGCTGCAGAAACTCAGCAGGTCTGGCAGCATCTGTGGAGACAGAAACAGAGTTTGACAAATGTTAGCAGAAACACTAACTCTGCTTTCTCTCACCAAAGATGCTGCCAGCCCTGCTGAAACTCGCCAGCAATTTCTGTTCTATTTTGTTTGTTTTAGATCTCCAACATCCACAGTTTCGTTTTATTTAGGTATTTACTGGATGAGGACATACAGGGATGTAAATGGAGCTGAGATACAGAACAGGCAAGATCAGCTCATGCAGCTGTTTTTGTGTAACCAGTTTCAGATGTTGAAGAGATTCCTCCTGTTGATGTGTCAATATGTTAAGGCCACTCATTTTGAAAATCAGCTGAAGGTGTTGCTCAAGTTGTTAATTTCAGCTAATTGAATATGTCCATGTTTTTATCAATGGGTATGGTGCTGTCAATTTCCCCGTATGTTACCTGACAATACACCTGAATCAGCCGTTCAGACAAGCCCTTCAAACTGTACAAATAGAACACTGTACTTTCCATTTTCAAGCTGCAGCTCTGTTGACCAAATTAATATAGAACCACAAGTGCTGAAAAAGCCAAGTAGAAAATTCTGAGAACAATCATACAGCTATGAGCAGTCTCTGAACTGCCACCATACCTTTCGGAGAATAACAAGAACCTTGTTAGAAACAAGCTATCGGCACATAGAGGGAAGGCTGTGTGGAGTGAACCTTTTGTGCAATGTCTCGCTTTACCTGTGTTCTTGATGAATCAAGTCTGATTTCCTTGCTCTCTCCCATGTGCTTGCAGAACATGCCACTGTTTTTGTTTTGTGCTGTTGACCCTGTTCCAACAGGGACCAGAGCTGATGGCCACCAGCCCACTTTGTCTTTCAACATTTTACTTTCATCAGTGGAAAAAGTGAGGGAGTGGGGAAGTGCAGGTTTAACCCGATTTCTCTGCATTCTATCCATGATGTTATGGAGTGCAGTGAAGGTATGCCAGTCTGACTCCTGGAATAGCAGGACTGACGTATGAAGGGAGACTGGGTCAGTTAGGACTATATTCACTGGAGTTTGGAAGAATGAGCTGGAATCTCATAGAAACCTACAACATTCTATCAGAACTAACAGGGTAAACACTCAAAGGCTGTTCATGATAACCTAGGAGTCCCGAACCAGGGGGTCACAGTTTAGGGATACAGGGTGGGCCATATAGATGAGGAGAAATATCTCCATCCAGAGAGAGGGGAGCCTATGGAATTCTCTGTCACAGAAAGTGTTTGAGGTCAAAACATTGAACATTTTCAAGAAGGAGTTAGATATAGTTCTTAGGGCTAAAGAGATCAATGGGTATAGGGAGAAAGTGGGAACAGGGACTGAGTTGGATGATCAGCCATGATCTTATTGAATGGCGGAGCAGGCTTGGAGGGCTGAATGGCCCACTCCTGTTCGTAGTTTCTATGTTTCTAAGATAGTCTCTGATGCTGACAGCACTGTGTATGGCTCAGTTTGTAAGTATGGTTGCACCTTTCAAAACATTAGTGATGTAAAACAAAGAAAAGTCAGCAATTTTTCTGGGCTCTGATACTATAAAAAGATTGCAACTTTCATTTAAAATTTACCGTTCTGGGCCACGCAGTTCCTTAAACTATAATCAGCCAATCAGTTGAATGCTTTAAGTTGTGTTGTCAGCTACCCCTCAGTTGGTGGTGCATTCACTTCTGAGTCAGAAGGTCTCGATTTAAGTTCCACTCCCGAAGACGGATACAAAACTGAGACTGCTACTTCCAATTCATTGCAGCAATCTGCGTGCACTGTCATCAACGCTATATAAATGTAAGTGTTTTTTGCTGTACATTACAGAAGGAAGACGTGTGTTTGTATCATGTAGTGAAAGCAAAATCCTGCAGATGCTGGGTATCTGAAGTAAAACCTGAGAGTGCTGGAGAAATTCAGCGGGTCTGGCAGCTTCTGTGGAGAGAGGAACAGAACTAACGTTTCCAGTCCGGAATGACTTTTCTTTGGAACTTGCATTGCTATAGCACCTTTCACAAACTCAGGATGTCCAAAAGAGCCAATGAAGTAAATGTGAAGTCTCAATACTGCTGTAATGTAGGAAATACAACAGGAATCTCCCACAAACAGCATTAAGACAACAAGATCATCTGCATTTGTGAGTGGTTAAGGAATACATTTTGGCCTCAGGGACACTGGGGTTAATTCATCTTCTCAGCATAGTCCCATAGGATCTGATATGTCCACCCAAGAAGGTCACACAATAAAAATAGCTCCTCTAGTGTCAGATGATAGTGTTAGTTCAGATTATAACCTTCAATATCTGGAATGGGATTGGAGCTTGCAAGAGCATGACCCACTAAACCAAGACATACGCCACATTGAAGCAAAATATTTAATTACTACACAAAGATATTTGTTTCTACTCAGTCTTGGCCCAGTTGAAAGTATGGACAGTAATGTAGTTGCCATTTTGCCAGACTTGCAGCTGTTACATATTCCATCAACCCTCCTACCATTAGAACATAGAACATAGAACAGTACAGCACAACAGGGGCCCTTCGGCCCACAGTATTGTGCTGACCTATTATCCTACTAAGATCAATCGACCCTGCATACCCTACATTTTACTGTCCTCCATGTGCCTATCCAAGAGTCGCTTAAAAGTCTCTAAAGTATCTGACTCCACTATCACTGCCGGCAGCACATTCCACACGCCCACCACTCTCTGTGTGAAGAACCTACCTCTGGCATCTCCCCTATACCTTCCTCCAATCACCATAAAATTATAACCCCCTCATAATAGTAATTTCTGCCCTGGGAAAAAGTGTCTAACCATCCACTCTACCTATGCCTCTCATCATCTTGTACACCTCTATCAAGTCACCTCTCATCCTTCTTCGCTCCAATGTGAAAAGCCCTGGCTCCCTCAACCTTTCCTCATAAGACCAGCCCTCCAGTCCGGGCAGCATCCTGGTAAATTAAAGTGTATCAAACCTACAGAGAAGTCGAAGCAAATTAACATCAGACAGAAATTCCAGCATCAATGAAGGGACCAGATATTCTTTCACCATCACTGGGTCAAAATCCTGCAAAGTCCTCCAAAGCAGCGCTGATGCCTTATGTGAACTGCTCCAGCTCCAAACGGTAGCTCGCCACCATCTTCTCAGTCATTGTTAATACTGACCGGCCTTACCAGTGACATTTTGACTGGAAAATTAATAAAAGCACTGCCCAATCATCTGCAACATTGATGGTCAAACACCAGAGCTCACTGGGTGCAAAGGTGAGCACCAATTTGAGGAAATAGAATTGGAAGCCAAAATATTGGAGCACAGTGGGTCAGTGGTTAGCACAATTGCCTCACAGCACCAGCAACCTGGATTCGATTCCACCCTCAGGTGACTGTCTGCACATTCTCCCCGTGTCTGTGTGGATTTCCTCCGGGCGCTCCAGCTTCCTCCCACAGTCCAAAGATGTGCAGGCTAGGTGGATTGGCCATGTTAGCTTTCCCGTAGTGTTTAGGTTGGGAAATGCACAGATAGGGTAGAGGTTGTTCTGGGTGGGATGCTCTTCGGAGGGTCCGTGTGGACTCGATGGACTTAATGACCTGCTTCCACACTGTAGGGATTCTATGAAATGAAATATAGTGAAGAAACTGACCGAGATTTTTGGTCTTTCTTCCCCAGATATCACAGCTTCCACAGTACTTTCGGTTCTGCATAAATTTTAATTTTCACAGCACAACCAACACTTCAGAATCAGTCTTAAGCAAAATGATAATCAGCCATCTGTAATTAACCATTTCAAACAACATTTTATCAAGACAGAATGAATTTCAAAGTTGGCTTTTAATATTTTTTGTCTTCCGTACGTGTTACTTTGAAGCATTCTGTGCATGACGACAGCTGCAACTTGGCACAGGCAGCAAGTCACTAAGGTGTCCAAATCAGGCGGTGAATGATGTAACTAACAGAAATGCCCCACCATTTACCCCAACAGCTAACATTGTGAGATGTAACATGTTTCAGGGAAACAAAACAAAGAACTGCAGATGCTAGAAATCTGAAACAAAAACAGAAATTGTTGCAGAAACTCAGCCAGTCTGGCAGCATCTGTGGAGAGAGAAGCAGAGTTAATGTTTCGAGTCCAATTCCTCTTCAGAACTGACAGGAGTTTGGAAAAGTGGTATTTATGATGATGCCAGGAGGTGGGAGGGGGAAGGAACGAGCAGATAGGTGGAGATGGACTACAGAGAGAGAGAGAGAGATAGAGAAGAAACAAAAGTTAGGCAGACAAAGGGATTGTGGATGGTAAGCCAGTGAAGACAGAAGGTTAGATAGGTAATAATGGGGACGATGAGAGTGTGGAAATGGGTTAGCTGTGCTGAAATTGACCATGTCATGGGAGGACTGCTTCAGGATTCAATATCAAGTTCAATAGTATTAGGGCCTGAACACTTCCTTCCATGAGTTTTACATTCCACCATGTCCCAGGTTCTGGCATGACATGGCTGAGGGGAGGCAATGGCCTAGTGGTATTATCACTGGACTGTTAATTCAGAGACCCAGGTAATGTTCTGGTGACCTGAGTTTGAATCCTGCCATGGCAGATGATGGAATTTGAATTCAATAAATATCTGGAATTAAGAATTGAATGATGACCATAAATCCATTGTCGGGGAAAAACCCATCTGATTCACTAATGTCCTTTAGGGAAGGAAACTGCCATTCTTATCTGGTCTGGCCTCCATGTGACTCGAGACCTACAGAAATGTGGTTGACCCATAACTGCTCTCTGGGCAATTAGGGATGGACAATAAATGCTGCCCGGCCAGTGATGCTCTCATCCCATGAATGAATAAAGAGAATAAAGGGCCTTCAGCACAGCCATCTCATTTCCATCCACTCAGTTCCCATCATCACTTATTCGGGCTCTTCTTCCCCGGCTAACTATCAACATTCCCTTCGTTTGCCTAACTTCGTATCTCTGTCTGTCTCACTCACACTCTCTGGTCTCTGTCTCTACCAAATCACTCAATCCTCCTCCACGCCCACTACCTTCATTCCCATCATCAGCATAAATCCCATCTTTCCCTAGCTACTGTCAGTTCTGAAGAAGTGTCACTGCAGTGAAAACTCTGTTTCACTCTCCACATTTGCTGCCAGACTTGCTGAGTTTCCCCAGCAATTTGTGTTATAAAAACATGTTACACGAGTCTATCAGCTCAAACTGAGGGTTTTGGCCGACTCACTGTCTACACACAAAGGCACTCAGTGATGATGGTGATGGGATTTTGGGTGGATGGCGGGGGTTACAGTGATAGAAATCATCAAAATCATTAAAAGGAACAAACTTTTTCGTTAAAAAAGACTGAGTATTTCTACAGTAAGAAAATAAATTAAGCCATGATGTTGTTGAATGGCCGAAGTGGGCTGAATGGCCGACTCCCGCTCCTATGTTCGAAAATAAACTGCACTTAATATAATGCACCTAACGTAGGAGAAGCTTCATGATACTATTAACAGTGAGTGAGAAAGGAAGACTCTATAGTGGCTGAAACACAGCTTAATCAAAGAGGGTCACCATGTCAAGAACCATTAGGAGATGTTTGAAGTAGAAAAGCAAAGGGGTTTCCAGAGATTGGGGTCTGGACTGTGGGAAGCCTACTTCTCATTGGGTGAGTGAGTGACCAGAATCCAGAATCTCAATGGATACATAAAGGGAATTAGATGGAAACATCTTAATCCAAAACTCTTAAAACGAGGACTGTTCTGCCAGAAGAGGTGATGAAAACTAAATTGATTACATCATTGCACATTGGATTGATTCTATTTTAAGGGGATTACAATTGGAGAAAGCAGAATAATAAAATGAGAAACCAGCCCATGGGAGAAACTGAAATTCTGCACAAGCAACAAGGGATGGATGACCCTTTGTGTTAACAATCATCAGTTTCTAGTTTAAAGTGCTCTCAGGATGTTGATGTTGTGGCTATTTATCACCCATCCACAATTGGCCAAAGGAAATGATGTTTGTCCTTCCTCCTGAAGCTGTCTAGTCCATGTGAGGTTCCCATCTATGTGAAATTAAACTGAAGGCTGGTGCCTCAAGGAGAAATAGTTCCAAAAGGCAGATAAAAGATGCATAATCAAATAAATAATGTCAGCAGCGTTGGTTTAATCCAGCTTTAATGGACCATTTCACCAAAGAAATCTAGATAGGGAGCCCAAATACCATGGGTGGTACCTACAGCCTTTTGGAGACAATCTGTCAGAACCTTCATAGAAGTAAATGCAATTTTACATTCTTAAAAACAAAAAACAAATCTCTCTCTCTCCTGCGCTGACAGCTGTCAGCTCACAAATGATTTGATTGACCTCATGACAAAGCTTTAAAACGCCAGGGGTTGAAGAAAACTTTAGAGAGCAGAAGAAGAGGGTGCCCTGGATTCTTGATCCTAATCCAAAGGATCTATTAATAACACAAAACATCTGTCACACCTTTAGGAGCTGACTTTTACATTTCACATTCCATTTGTTTGATATAAATAAAACTTCATCACACAATAAATTGTTGTGCATTCACAAATTAGTCTGCAAAATATTTCTTTTGACACTTGTGGTGAAGTGTTTTGTACACATGTGTGCTTTATGATAAAATAAAACAATTAAGTAACGAAGTCAGAAATAGACATCCTTCTGAATTATGCACATTTTCACATGAGAGTTACATTTACAGGTGAAATAATTGCTCTAACCTCAAACTTGCCAGGTTAAAACCACGGTATGATAGAATATTTATAACACAGGATCGGGGTCAGTCAGCTCAATGTATCCTTTGTATTCAACACAAAGCTTCTCCCATCATTCTGCATCTCAGTCTATCAACATCTCCTTTGACACCTCAACTACTGATAATCCAACATCCACTTACATGCATCTCGGAAGTTCCACTTTGTCACCACACTCTGGGCTAATGGTGCTTGTCCCATACTCTCAGTTGGATTGGTTTGTAACTGTACCAGTTGAGAGAGTTCTCAATTCCACCACAGCCGGAATGGGCATCAATGACCCATGCACCTGACACCAATCTGAATGACCCTGACCATCTAGCCTTGTATTCAATGTAGTTCACCTACAGGGACAAGGTGGGTACTCTTGTTCCCCACAATTACATCACCAGCTCATCCACTCATCCATAAACACACACACTTAAGCCAATCCATTCACTTAACTATTCAATCTCGGGTGCATACGCCCCTTTCATTTATCGGTCCAGTCATCCATCTCCCCACCCGTCAAAGCAATGACCCTTGAATGTCTTTCACCCATGCACTCTTCTACCAACAAACCATTCACCCCATAGCCCCATCATCCCATCCACCTTCACCCCCATCCACCTCAACCCTCTTTTACCTCAACCCTCGTTCACCTCAACCCTCGTTCACCTCAACCCCATCCATCTCAACCCCATCCATCTTAACCCCATCCATCTCAATCCCCAGCCGCCTTCACCCCCATCCACCTCAACCCTCGTTCACCTCAACCCCATCCATCTCAACCCTCATCCATCTCAACCCCATCCATCTCAATCCCCATCCACCTTCACCCCCATCCGCCTCAACCCTCATTCACCTCAACCCCATCCATCTCAATCCCCATCCACCTTCACCCCCATCGACCTTCACCCCCATCCACCTCAACCCTCATTCACCTCAATCCCCATTCAGCTCAACCCCCATCTACCTTCACCCCCATCCACCTCAACCCTCATTCACCTCAATCCCCATCCAGCTCAACCCCCATCCACCTCAACCCCCATCTATCTCCATCCCCACCCACCAGAAACCACTATGCCTCATTCAGCTTTATTGCACCATGGTGAAATGAATCATGAAAGGAACACTTGGATACTCACTCAGGGCCCTCTTGTGGTACAGTGGTAGTGCCCCTACTGCTCAACTGGGAGGCCCAGGTCCAAGTCCCATCTACTGCTGAAGAATGTAATAACATCTCTGAACAGGTTTCTTTGAAAATATTTTGGATCTTCGCTGAATCTTTGTGGGACTTCAGTGGGTGGGATCAAACTGAAGGAGATGGAAATTACTACACAATGTGTTTGAGTGGAGCTCAGGCCCCTGGTGGGTTTGTTTCTGGGATGGAGTTGGCCGCGGTTAGACACAGTGTGACCGTAAGAGGAGGTACGTGTTCTGATCTCTCTTCACGGCCCCCTGTTTCTCAGGAGGCTGTGCGGCATGTTTGACCCTGTGGTGTGTGACAGACCTATCCAGGTCACCCTATCAGAATATTAGCCAATATCAAATGATGAAAATTCCTCCTAGTGTAAGGGCAGTGACCTGGGGAGATTCTGACTCTCTCTCTCTCTCTCACTAATTCAGTGGAATCTGTTTGAGGTTCTCTGGCTGGAGTTTGGAGTCACTGGGAAACCACTCTATTCTTCCTGCTAAGATTAACACTAACAGAATTGGGGGTGGGTGGGAGAGAATGCAAGATGCTGATTGCTTAGAAATTGTCAGCTCTGTCACTGGGTCCAGTGAACCTGTAGGAGCCAATGTAGTGGTACTCCTGTTCCTGTTCAGCTGCAGTTCAGAGTGACAGGCTCAGCACTCTATCTCTCAGGAGATGAATGCACGGTGATAAATCACTGTATAAACATGGATGTGACATAGAGGCACAAAGATCAGAAGATCAAATCCAAGTCGAAAACTCCTTGTCCTTCACACCGTCTGTTCAGAATTGCCCTCCCACTGTTCGGAATCCGGTCTAAATCCCTGGGAATTAACCGCAGCTCGGTCCCCAGTCCCCAGCCCATTCCCGGGAGGATCGCGAAGGTGTACAAGTCCCCCCGGCAACTGAGCAAACCGATTCTCCCCGGGGCGGACCCACAGGCTCGGCCGAAATGCCGCTGGTTTCCGGCCGTTTCCCCAGGTCTTTGCCCTGGCTCCTTCTCCCAGGATCGAGCATTCTCCATGTCCCTGTCTTGTACATGTGTGCCAGTGTCTGTGTGTGCCAATGTGTGTGTGTGCCAGTGTCTGTGTGTGTGTGTGCCAGTGTCTGTGTGTGTGTGTGCCAGTGTCTGTCTGTGTGTGCCAGTGTCTGTGTGTGTGCATGTGTGTGTGCCATTGTCAGTGTATGCATGTGTGTGCCAGTGTGTGTGTGCCAATGGCTGTGTGTGTGCCAGTGTCTGTGTGTGCCAGTGTCTGTGTGTGTGTGCCAGTGTGTGCCTGTGTGTGTGAGAGAGACAGTGTGTGTCAGTGTCTATGTGTGTGTCAGCGTGTGTAATTGTGTGTGGGTATGTATGTGCTCGTGTGTGTGTCAGTATGTGGGCATATCTGTGAGTCAGCGTCTAATTAAGTGTGTGACTGCGTGTTTCACTGTGTGTGTATATCTCTGTGTGTCAGTATGAGAGATGGTGTGACTGTGTCAGTGTGTGTGAGAGAGATTGTGCCTCTACATGTGTCAGTGT
>JAHRHZ010000020.1:1591950-1618304 GCA_024137785.1 Ginglymostoma cirratum | reverse complement strand
TGAGAGAGAGAGAGAAAGTGTGTGTGAGATTGTGTATCAGTGTGAATGTGTGTGTGTGAGAGAGAGAGAAAGTGTGTGTGAGATTGTGTATCAGTGTGAATGTGTGTGTGTGTGAGAGAGAGAGAAAGTGTGTGTGAGATTGTGTATCAGTGTGACTGTGTGTGTGTGAGAGAGAGAGAGAAAGTGTGTGTGAGATTGTGTATCAGTGTGAATGTGTGTGTGTGTGTGAGAGAGAGAGAAAGTGTGTGTGAGAGTGTGTATCAGTGTGAATGTGTGTGTGTGAGAGAGAGAGAGAAAGTGTGTGTGAGATTGTGTATCAGTGTGAATGTGTGTGTGTGTGTGTGAGATTGTGTATCAGTGTGAATGTGTGTGTGTGAGAGAGAGAGAAAGTGTGTGTGAGATTGTGTATCAGTGTGATTGTGTGTGTGTGTGAGAGAGAGAGAAAGTGTGTGTGAGATTGTGTATCAGTGTGAATGTGTGTGTGTGTGTGTGAGAGAGAGAGAAAGTGTGTGTGAGATTGTGTATCAGTGTGAATGTGTGTGTGTGTGAGAGAGAGAGAAAGTGTGTGTGTACTGATTAAATTACAACTTGTAGGGCAATCAATGTGCTGTTTCTGATAAACACCTTTTGTGAATTCATTGCCGATTTGGAACTGACCAAGATGAAAACAGTAAGCGGACTGACTGAACCCAACAGAGATATGTTCCACCTACAGTGGACACTTCACTAAACCAGGGCAGACATTCAGCGATTGTTGAACAGAAACGGAGGAAATCTCTTCCTCATCACACACACACAGCCCTAACACCAGCAATAGCAGGAACAACACACTGAGCAAATGAAAGGTGACATTTGTTTTCGCGTTCTCCCTGATGGAGAGTGGCAGAGGCGAACACACACACACATACACACACAGGTTTACAGTCTGTATCAATCCCACTGCTCTGGTCACAGTTTCTCCACTCAGACACCTCAACTTTCTGGGACACACACAGTCCCGCTCCTTCCCCTCTCTCACCCCCCTCACTGACTCACAATGATTCGGGTAAAGGGGATATTCCTGATAGAGTTCAGGGAACACAATCCCTGAACTGACACGTTCCTCCCATTCCGAGAGGGAGCATTCATTAGACTATAGTCCCTTCCCAAATACAAACCATCCCCAGCAACAGGGCTCCTGTCAGCCACACTTTCAGCATGGACAGAGAGAGGGGGAGAGCTTGGCAACACAACATTGTCTTACCTGGAATGATGTCCTTTATTTTGTTTAAAATAAACAGAAAATCTATTTAGCTGAGGCTGCCTGAGGAATAGAGACAGACACAAATTAAAAGGAATGCACTTTTTTTTCTCTCTCTCTCTCTCTCTCTCTCTCTCTCTCAGTTTCTCTCTTGTCTGCTCCTCTTGGCCAGGCTTTGCAGAGATTTGGTTCCAAGTGCTGAGAGCGAGCGGTTTTATACTGCGGGAGACGGGGGGTAACCGTCACTTTAGCAGAGAGACACTGCAGCTCTCAGGAAAGCCTCCAGTGAGAACCTACTGCATCACTGAGTCCTTGTGTATGATTGGACACAGAAAGGCGCTGCCTCGCATACCTAATCCAGCAGCAGCAAACAGGGGCACAGCTTCATTGCATCTTCTCTCTCTCTTTCTCTCTCACACACGCACACACACTCACACACACATTGGAGAGAGTTCCTGCAAGAGGTGCCCGCAGCATCCAGCTCAGTCTTACAGGAGACAGGTGGGGGGGTCTAGATAGGGCCCAACCCACTGCCCTGACTGCTTCCCCCCACCCGGAGGGTCTCAGTACCCTCAACGATGCAACACCACCAGCGACACCAACAAAAGCAAGCAAAGGGGAGGGGAGATTTTCAATCAGGGATTGTTGCTATGAGGGTACGGGGATGCTGTCCCCGAGTTTAGCTAAAGTACATGTGAAGCTAGATGTTTATTGTGGGTCTGAGCTCCTTCAGGTCCCCAGCCCAGAACTAGCCAGGGCTCCCCCAGTGGAAGTTTATTGGCTTGGGAGCACAGAGCTAGGGGCTTGAGTTTGAGTTTGTAACTGCACAAAGCCAACCTGCACATCCACCCCCTTACCTTCTCCCGGTGTCTGGGTGGGAATCATGTGACTAGGAACATTGACCCTCCTCACAGTACAGTGTTTCCAGCGCCTGCTTTTCAGAAATTTTTGGTTTGGATCTCTCTGAACCAGCTTGAGAGTCAAATCGCAGCTGCCATTTCAGTGCTGAGGGAGTGCTACACTGTCATCGGGGCCAGAACACCAATCACCCTCCTCCAGTGACTGGAAGACATCCTGCCACACTATTCAAGGCAGTGTTAGGGAGAGTTACCTAATGGGATCTTGCTATGCACAGTTAGGACCAGACTCCAGGTTCACGATGGGATACTGTTAAACCCCTGGGTGAGGAGGCATGACCAGGTTCCCCCTCTTTATTCAACCTCACCCCCTCCCCCAACTAGTTGCCACGGATTAATTCAAAAAAGAATCCTTTCCATATTGGATAGATCGCACCTGCCTGGTGATGAGACACATGGTGTATGTTTTGAATTGTGACCAGTTTGTACCACGTCAACATAACCCAGTGCCTACAACTTATATCACAATTACATAGGATTTTGGGGAGACCACAACTAGATTACACTGTGCAGTTTTGGTCTCCATTTCTATGGGAAGGCATATGAGCCTTGGAGGGTGAGCAATGAAACTTGACTGGATGTGATGATGGGATTGTCCCAGGAGAAGAGAAAAGTGAGCCTATAATCCCTGCAATATAGAGACTGAGAGGGGATCTCACTGGTCAATACATTTCTTAAAAAGCTTGACATGACTGATCCTGAAAGTTGATACTCCTGGCTGTGGAATTTAGGGCGTGGGGTTACAGCCTCAGAGTAAGGGGTTGATCATTTCAAGTTGAGATGAGGAGACATTCCTTCCCTCAGCAGGTTGTGAATCTCTGACCCAGAGTGTTGTGGAAGCTTCACTGATGAGTGCAGTGACGTCAGGTGTCGATGGAATTTTGACGGCTACTCAACAGCCCCAGGCCATTTCTGCAGGAGTTCCTCAGGGTAGTGTCCTCGGCCCAACCATCTTCAGTTGCTTCATCAATGACCTTCCCTCCATCATAAGGTCAGAAGTGGGGATGTTTGCTGATGATCACACAATGTTCAGCACCATTCGCGACTCCTCAGATACTGAAGCCATCCATGTTTAAATGCAGCAAGATCTGGACAATATCCAGGCCTGGGCTGACAAGTGGCAAGTAACATTCACGCCACACAAATGCCAGGCTTTGACCATCACCATAAGACACAATCTAACCGCCACCCCTTAACACTCAATGGTGTTACCATCACTGAATCCCCCACTGTCAACATCCTGGTGTCACCAGTGGCCAGAAACTTAACTGGACTCACCACATTAACACAGTGGCTACAAAAGCAGGCCAGCAGCTGGGAATCCTGCGGCAAGTAACTCACCTCCTGACCCCTCAAAGCCTGTCCACCATCTACAAGGCACGAGTCAGGAGTGGGATGGAATACTCCCCACTTGCCTGGATGGGTGCAGCCCCAACAACACTCAAGAAACTTGACTCCATCCAGGACAAAGCAACCCCCGCTTGATTGGCACCACATCCACAAACATCCCACTCCCTCCACCACCGACGCTCAGTAGCAGCAGTGTGTACTATCTACAAGATGCACTGCAGAAATTCACCAAAGATCCTCAGACAGCACCTTCCAAACCCCTAAACACTTCATTATAGAAGGACAAGGGCAGCAGATACATGGGAACACCACCCCCTGCAAATTCCCCCTCAAGCCCCTCACAATCCTGACTTGGAAATATATCACCGTTCCTTCACTGTCACTGGGTCAAAATCCTGGAATTCCCTCCCTAAGGGCATTGTGAGTCAACCTACAGCACATGGACAGCATTGGTGCAAAAAGGCAGCTCACTACCACATTCTCGAGGGGCAACTAGGGATGGGCAATAAATACTGACCCGGCCATGAATGCCCACATCCCATGAGCGAATGAATAAATATGGTATGGGGTGAATAGATAGAATTGAGGTAAAAGATCACCTAACATCATAACAGAGGAAGCTTAAGGGGCCAAGTGACTAACTCCTGTTCATAATTCTTACACTTTATACATTTTATGAAGTGAGTCTCCCACTGACTTTGTAGCTGGATGCTCAATAACTAAATTCTATTCCCACAATCTTTGGAAAATTGAAATTGTGTTCAAATATGATTTTTTTTGTTATCTCTTAATCTTTCTCTCTCTCCTCTGTCTGTCTTTCTGTCTGATTGTTTCTCTTTATCAATCTCTGTTTCCTGCTTCCTCTCTCTGTTTCTCTCTATCGCTCTCTGTCTCTCTCCCTCTCTCTCAGTCTCTCTTTGTCTCTCACCATCACTCTCTCTGTCTGTCTTTCTCTCTCTGCTATCTGTTTCTCTCTGACTCTCCTCTCACTCTCTATCCTCTCTGCCTCTCCTCTTTCTCCTCTCTCTCTGTCTCCATGTCTCTCTCTCTCTCTATCCTCTCCCTCCCCGTCTCCCTCTTCCTTTCCTCTCCGTGCCCATCTCTTTCTTTCTCTCCCTCTCCCTCTCTCTCTCTCTCTCTGCATCACCCCATCCCTATTCTCTCTCTCCTGCCTCTCTCCTCATTACACATATGTTATGATGACTTCAGCCAAATATTCCTCCTGGGCACAGGACTGTTGCCAGTTTCTAACTCAGTTCTGAAACAAGATACATGAAAAAAGACTGTTCATCTATAAATAGTGCATTGGCTTATGTTATAAATGAGGGACCTGTGTGGGTTGGGGGCTGTGCAATGTTTGTATATTTACTCTGAATGAAGTATAACTGCAAACTGACTCCCCCGAGTTACAATGCAGAACAGGAGGCATTGCTGTGAATTCCACTCCTGGTGAGAAGGCTGCGTGCAGAGAATTCGCTGAAGCGATTACATAAGAATGTTAAAAGGTTCACACGTGTACATCCTATCTCTCACACACATACAAATAAACACACTCACATACACTCTGTCAGCGACACAGAGACTCATCCACATGTTCACACTCTGACACACTGTGCACCTGCTGACAAATACGTACACCCACTAACACACACTGACTTGCAGAGTGCATCTGTAGTCACAGACACAACACTGACACACACAAGCATTCACCCTGATGTACATCCTGTACACACTGATACAGCCATACACAACACACAATCACACTGTGCATGCATACATACTGACACACATGCACACACAACACTGAAACATCTATGTGCACAATACATGCCAATGCTATGATACATATAAACTTGCCAACACTTGCAGCTATGAAAATGCAGGATTGCTGACATGGATTCCAGATTGCACATATATACAACGAATCTCTCACATGGTTGCATGTGCATACAGTCTCATCTTACGCACGCACAAACACACACACACACACACTCTCTCTCACAAACGTGCACACATACTCACACAAACTCTCTCACACACCTGCACACGTACACAGACACATTCACACACACACTCTCACACTCTCTCACACACACAGACACACACACACCCTCACACACAGACCCAGTCTCTTTCTCACACACACACACTCTCTTTCTCTCTCTCTCACACACACTCACAAATATACACACACACACACGCTCTCTCTCTCACACACACACACACACACATACACACACACACACACACACACACACACACACTTTAATCCTCCTGATGTGACAATTCCTCCAGGATCCCTGCTGATGTCAGGACGCTAACCTTGAGAGGTCAGAACTCTGAGAAATGTCCTAAAGGGGATTCAAATGTTAACACAAAGGCGAGGAATCTGAAGTCACAGTTTCTGCCATTTTTGGCCACCACTTTCTATCAAATACAGGATGTCAGTTTAATTGCATTTGGTTGCTGTTGCCTGGTAACAGGAAGGATATATAGTTTTTGAAAATTTATTAGCCCAGTGTGCAATATGACAGAGTAATAAATTAAATACGTGAACTACAAGATATCGCCAGTTTTAATCTAATGTTAAATGTCAAATGAAATTCCAAACACAGACCTTCACATCTCCAATCAAGTTTTATTTAGTTATATTATACAGAATTACTCTCAACAACAGTATAGTGTGGTGTGTTCGATGTGTGTGCATAATTATGTTCCCTTAATACTGCAACTTGTGAGAAAGCAGCTTTAATATCCCCCACTTTCGGAGATATTTTCTTAATCATCGCTCACTACTGACCTTAACTTTACATTCCCAGATAAGTTTAAAATCCCCAATGCTGGATTATCCCATTACAATGTTACATTGTTGATCTGTTAACATTAACATCACCTGCTGATTTATTCAGATCCCTCCAGCTTTCAAAAGCTTTCAAGGTTATAAATGAAGTGGCACAATTTTAAAGACAGTGCAAGAACGGAGGGACCTGGAGGTTCACATACACAAATCTTTTAAAGTGACAGAGTAACGAATGAGATTGCTGAAGCGACAAATGAAATCTGTAAGCCTTTAGGTCTGGAAGCATACAGCACAAATGGAAGGCATTTACAGAAAACCTTTATAAAGTACTGGCCTGGCCTCATTTAAAGAATTGTGTTTAATTCTGGACACCACATCATAGGAACGATGCCAAGACATTGGTAAAGATATAGAGGAGATTTACTCGAATGGGACCAAGGATGAGGGACTTCAGTGAATGTGGAGAGACTGAGGAACTTGGGTTGTTCCACCGATAGGAAAGATAGTGAGAGGAAGATTCGAAGATGGTGTCAGTTTGTGTCATTTCTGATTTTTAGAGCTTGTTTTTGTTTTCTGCATTCAAAATTAGGAAGGGTTTTGATAAAATAAATTTGGAGAAAACTGTTACCAGTGACAAGGGGGTCAGTAACGAGAGGAACAAAAACAGAAATTGCTGGAGGATGTCAGCAGGTCTGGCAGCATCTGTAGTGGGGAAACAGAGTTAATGTTTCAGATCCAGTTACCGTTCTTCAGAACCCTTCTTCACTGGACCTGGAACATTAACACTGCTTTCTCTCTACACAGATGCTGCCAGACATGCTGACATTCTCCAGCAATTTCTGTTTTTGTCTCTGACTTCCAGCATCCACAGTTCTTTTGATTTTTTGTTTAGGAACCAGTGAGATCCTGATTTAAGATTACGGGTAAAAGAACAAACGTGAGATGAGGAGAACTATTTTCATTGAGTGTGTTTATGAAATTATAGAAAATCTATGACACAGAAAATCTATGACACAGAAGGAAGCCATTTACCCCATCGTATCCATGACAGTTGAAAAAAGGTGACTTAGCGTTGTCCTACCATTCTGCACTAGGCCTGCAGTACTGTTGTGATCTGGGAAGTGCTGTCTGAGAGGGTGTTAGAGAAATACTCAATTGTAACGTTCAAAAGGAGAAAAATGCACAGATTTGGAAGCTAATACATGGAGAAATGAGATTAATTGGATAGAGAGCTGGCACTGACATGATGGGCTGAATGGCCTCCTTTTGTGCTGTGTCATTCTATAATTCTATGAAACAAATAAAATGAAAATTTTACCGAAACTAACACATTGTCCTGAGATAACGGGATAAATACTGATAAATTTTGCTGAGTCTGTTAAAGTCTCACAAGATTGAAATTCTATGGAAATATTTTACAATAAAAGAAACAATTTTGCTTTACTACCATTGACAAGTGTTTTGTTGTTGTGTCAGAGTTCTGGATGACAGTGTGTTGACTCAGTTCAGTCTATTATATTGGGATATTCTGCCAATTTCTTTGGGTGTTGCGTCTTCAGGTCAGCATGATAGGGGGACGGGGACTTGTTGTCTCTTCAATGTTTTTACAGGAGCCTCAATACATTTTGACAACAATCTTTATTTACAGTAATTGATCCACACTCGCTCAGTGTCTCCTCCACGCAATCTCTCTCCAATTCTCTCTCACTGAATCACACTGGGGGCGAGAGAAGGAGGAGAAAAAAATGAAGGAGAAGGAGCGGGGGAGAAAGGAGGTAGAGGGGACACAATGGGATTACCTCTGCACCAGTGACAAAGAGACCGAGGAAATGCTTTGAGGACAAGGGTTCAAATCCCACCATGGCAAATGGTGAAATGTGAATCAAATAAAAATCTGGAATTAAAAGTCCAGTGATGACCATGAAAACCTTATTGATTGTTGTAAAAACATGTTGAGTTTACTAATGTACCTGAGGGAAGGAGTCTACTATCCTTACCCGATAGGGACTACATTTGAGTCCAGAGCCACTGCAATATGCGATTGACACTGAACTGCCCTCTGGAGTGGCTGGCTAAGTCACTCAGTTGGATCAATTGTCAGAAAGAGAAAACAGAATGAAACCAGAAGAGATAACAAGAACTGCAGGTGTTGGAGTCAGAGTCAACACAGTATGGAGCTGGAGGAGCACAGCAGGTCAGGCAGCATCAGAGGAGTAGGAAAGTCAATGTTTTAGGTCTGATGAAGGGTCCAGACCCGAAACGTCAGCTTTCCTGCTCCTCTGATGCTGCCTGACCTGCTGTGTCCCTCAGCTCTACATTGTGTTGGCTCTGGCTCCAGCATCTGCATGTCTTGTTATCTCTGAGTGAGTTATAAACCCACTGCGAAGCCTCTTCCAAGGATTCCCACCCTGAATAAGTTATCCTCCTCCCTCTGGAAAGATGTCAGTGGATATCTCTCCCACTGCAACCCTCTGATGATCTCCTCTGCCCTGAAGCTCAGGGACCACAAACTGAGACAAACCTGCTTCTGCAGCCACAATAGGGCAGCACAGTGGCTCAGTGGTTAGCATTGCTGCCTCACAGTGCCAGGGACCTGGGTTTAATTCCAGTCTCAGGTGGAGTTTGCACATTCTCCCCCTTTCTGTGTGGGTTTTCTCCGGGTGGTCTGGTTTCCTCCCACAGTGCAGGCTAGGTAGATTGGCCATGCTAAATTGCTCAGGGATGTTTAGGTTAGGTGGGTTAAACATGGGAACTGCAGGGGTAGGGGAATGGGTCTGGGTGGGATGCTTTTTGGAAGGGCGGTGTGGACTTGTTGGGCTGAATGGCCTGTTTCCATATTGTAGGGATTCTATGATTCTATCTCCTTTCTCAGTACTGGCTTATGCAGCCAGATCATACCCCATGGACTCCAAACAACGTTCAGACCATCCCAGTTCTGATGAAGAGTTCGGACTTGAAACATCGACTTTCTTGCTCCTCTGATGCTGCCTGAACTACTGTTTTCCTCCAGCTCCACACTGTGATGAAACCAGAAGGACCACCTGGCACCAACGGAAGCCCTGAACCTTCTCTGTCCTCACTACTAACAACAGAGGACAGTCCATCTCAGCCTCCTCCAGTGGTCCCCAGCATTACAGATACCAGTCTTCAGCCAATTCAATTCACTCCACGTGATATGAAGAAACGGTTGGAGACACTGGATACTGCAAAGGCTGTGGGCCCTAACAACATTCTGGCAATAGGACTGAAGACTTGTGCTCCAGAACCTGTCGCTCCCCTAGTCAAGCTGTTCCAGTACAGGTACAGCATTGGTATCTACCTGTGGAAAATGTGGAAAATTGCCCAAGTATGTCCTGTACACAAAAAGCAGGACAAATCCAACCCCTCTGTGCCTCACAGTGATTCTCCATTGAAGTAAAACCGTACTTTGGTTTCTTTTCGTACCAACGTGAACAAGTTCACATTTTCCCAGGTAATATTACCCTCTACCTGCCAGTTCAGGTCTGTGCAAATTCTGATATTTCCATTTGCTTTAGAAAGAGTGACCATATCTGAACACAATCTAGTAGGAGATAACAAGGTGTGGGGCTGGATGAACACACCAGGCCAAGCAGCATCAGGGGAGCAAGAAGGCTGAAGTTTCGGGCCTAGACCCTTACACAATCTAGTAGGAGTGTGATTGATGGAATTACCCCTGTTCTTGCATCTTTTCAATTTCTTCTCTCACTTTATCCATTAGTAAGTGCAGAACCTAGCTAGAAGTAAAAAGACTAGTTGATGTTGCCTTTGCCCATGGTGTTACGTGGTCCTCATTTTTCAGCTTACTTGGTTCTGAGAATAATTTTGAAAATTCTTGTCTAAATTCTGTCTTCCTTTGCAGTTTTTTCTCCCCTCATGATCAGCTTTGAGCTAAAGTGTACTGGGCTGCTGAGAATTGAAGCTTTTTGATTCTCTCGGATAGAAAGTTGTTCTGCTATTTCTCATTCTTTATATTTTAATCTTACCATAATCTGACTTTTGTCTTTCAAGTGTGTTTCTGCTGGAGTATGAAGTTTGATTGAGGAAGGTTTGAACCATTTCAGCCTACCAGACAACGTAAGACCTGCACCAGTGCCCTGTTAATATACAGTAGATGTTGCTCTGCATGGAGATCTACTGACCAGTAATTATTGTGCCAGTCATTGTTCCTTCATTGTTTAATGTCTGTCATTTTGACTCCCTTACATCTTCAATCAGATTGTGTTTTAAATTCAGTTGCCATTTGCTTCCATTACTTGCAGAATTAGAACAACAACATTTCTTAAAATGACTGGGAAATGCAGGGTTACAGAGATAGGGTAGGGGAGTGGGTCTGGGTGGAATGTTCCTTGGAGGCCTTGGAGACTCATTGGGTCAAATGGCCTGCTTCCAAACTGTAGGGATGCTCTGATATCAATGATGATGACCACCAGGCAGAAACAGCTGCCTGTTTTTGGAGTGCCAGAGGTTAGCTCAGTGGTTAGCACTACTGAACATAGAACATAGATCAGTACAGCACAGTACAGGCCCTTCGGCCCACGATGTTGTGCTGACCTATTATCCTACTAAGATCAATCTACCCTGCATACCCTACATTTGACTATCCCCCATGTGCCTTTCCAAGAGTTGCTTAAAAGTCTCTAAAGTATCTGCCTCCACTACCACTGCCAGCAGCACATTCCACACGCCCACCACTGTCTGTGTGAAGAACCTACCTCTGACATCTCCCTTATACCTTCCTCCAATCACCTTAAAATTATGCCCCCCTCATAATTGTCATTTCCGCCTCACAGCACCAGGGACCTGGGTTTGATTCCACCCGCGGGCGACTGTCTGTGTGGAGTTTGCACATTCTCCGCGTGTCTGTGTGGGTTTCCTCCAGGTACTCCGGTGTCCTCCCACAGTCCAAAGATGTGCAGGTTACAGTGGATTGGCCATGCTAAATTGTACATAGTGTTCAGGGATGTGTAGATTCTGTGGGCATGGGTCTGGGTGGGATGCTCTGAGGGCTGGTGTGGACTTGTTGGGCCAAAGGGCCTGTTTCCACACCGTAGGGATTCTATGATCTGTTTGCCATAACTATGGCATTCTATTCCCTCTGCTGGACAATCATCTCATATTCTGATGCATTAGAATATGGTGGTTGGTGTGACTGACCACTTTTGGCTGGTGTTGGCTTCGGTGCACTCACTAGTTTCAGGCTTCCCCACTGCACTGATTCACTTTCGTAGAGCCTCAGCCTTCCTTCGGAGTATCCCCCAGTTTTGTTTCTGGATCTCAGGCTGCCTCACAAACTGCACGATTTCACAAGCATTAAGTCTCCTTTAGACTGTAAAAAAATCTGGCAGTGCTTCATCCATCAACCACCACGTTGTTGCACTACCTTATTAATTTGACCCTAAAATCTCTGCATGCTCAATTGGCAGTGGATCAATAGAGGCCATTAATGAAGGAATGAACAAACTTTCTCGGTTTCTGTCTCTGTTTGCTAAATCCAGTCCATTCAATGAGATTATTTTTTTCAGACATGGAAACGTAGTTTGAAGGATTTTGATCTTAATTTGAAGAAGCTGTAGTCTAATCTCTATCTTATCTGGTCAACACAATATTCACAATGGTTCCAATTGGATAAAGCAAAATACTGACCTGATCACACTCATCTTTCTTAACATCTTTAATATATTTTTTAAGAATTCATTAATGGGACATGGGCATTTCTGGCTGGGCAAGCATTTATTGCCTGCTGTCCCTAGTTGCCCCTTGAGAAGGTGGTGGTGAGCTGCCTTCTTGAACCACTGCATTCCGAATGCTGTAGATAGACCCACAGTGCCCTTACAGAGAGAGTGCCAGGGTTTTGACCCAAAAATTCTGCAGTTGCTCAGAAACATGTTAACAATGATTTACACTTGCATATCAACCCTTACACACAGTCACTGATTTACACTAGGGCTTCCAAAGTGGGGGTCAGGACCTGAAGAGAGCTCACAAGCTGAAATGTTGGCAATGTGAGAGCGGAGGAAGCAAAGGCCTTTGAAAAACTCCAACCTCCTAGCTCCACCTCCCATGAGTTTCCTCCCCACCCCGACCCCTGCTCTCCATGTTTTGTGCATCAGGCCTGCAACCGTTGAGATCTCACTGAGGGGCTCATGACAACTTTCAAGCCTCGAAACAAAGTCACAGTGGGAAAAAAATTGTGAAGCAACGATCTACAAGAACTCAAAGTGTCTTCTTCATGTGATCACTCTCAGTCATGTGATAATACATTATCATTATATCTTGAGCCCAGAGGCTCAGGCTATGAAGCCGTTTCCGACAAAACCACCTCAAGCGTGGATTATAATGATAAAAGAACACCAGAGCAGGTTAAAAACCAAAAGAACTGCTGATGCTGTAAATCAGGAACAAAAACAAAGTTGCTGGAACAGCTCAGCAGGTCTGGCAGCATCTGTGGAGGAGAAAAAGAGCAGGTTAATGCTTGGTCCCCAACTAACCAGGTTCTCATCTCACAGCCTTAAATCACTAGCTACTGAACAAACTCATTCATTTCTTAAATTTTTGCAAAGAGGCAGCAGAATCTCCTTGTGTACATAGTTTAGAAATGCTGCAATGATTAAATCACAGTGAGAGGTTACACAAATTAGCAATGTGTTCTCTGAAAGGTTGAAGGTTTTAATGATTTGATCTAAACTTCCAAAAGAACTAGGGCGCATAGTCTGAGAATTACATCCAGACCATTCAGGAGAGATGTTAGGAAGCACCTCTACATACATGGGTGGGAATGGTTCGGAACTCTTTTCCACAAATGGCAGTGGATGTTGGATCAGTTGTTGATATTAATTCTTACATGGATATGTTTTTTGCTCAGTAAAGGTATTAAAGGATATGGACCAAAGGTGGGCACATGCTGTTAGGCCGCAGATCAGCCATAACCTCTTTCAATGGCAGAACAGGCTTGATGGGCTGAATGGTCTACTCATGTTCCTATTTTCCTATTCCCTAAATGAAGGGGAACTGACAAGGTTGATGAGGACAAACGATTCCTTCTGGTTAGGAAACACAGACCAAGAGACCATGCTCTGAAAGTTCAAACCAATTATTTCAGAAGTGACATCCATAATCACTTTCATGCACTGAAGATATTAGAAACTTGGAGCTAGCTTCCCAAAGGGAAATTGATGCAAGATTATTTGAAATTTTAGAGGATAAACTTTTCTCAACCAAAGATATTAAGGAGAATGGCACTAAGGTAGAGTTTATTCACAGATCAGGAATGATGTGATTGAATGGTAGAATGGGTTAATGGGGCTCAATGGTTGCCCTCTAGTCAGTTCTTAACTGCCAAAGCACTAATCTGCAGTTGTCATGACCATTGAGAGCAAGTAAATAAATGGAAACAACATTTTTCTATTTATTCAATCTGTCTTTGAATGGTACTGCGATGTAAGGTGTGTGACATTATAAATTGATATCATTGATTTTAGACTTTGAATCATGAACTAGTGGCATGTGGTCTGTGTGCGTGAGGTGGTTTAATGATTAATTTGTCATTGTTTCTGGAGCCACATTTTTTTAAAACCAGGATGACAAAGAGCAATCACAGGGCTTTGTTTGTATTGTGAGTGTTTCACAATCGAAGACATAAATTCCCCAAAACAGGGGGATTTAGCAAGGTTGCTAGCTATCACCCTGACAAAATACAGCCAACTGAATCATAGCAGGAGGCTTTTCATCCCATCGACTCTGTGTTATCTCTCTGTTATAAAAAAGGATACTGAAGCAATGGAGAAGGTGCAAAAAATATTCTCATGAATAACACCAGAGACGCAAGGAGATTACTAAACAGGCTGGGGCCCTTCTTCACTATTGTGAAGACTGATGGGTAGTCCTGGAGCTGCTTTTATAATTGTGGAAGGATTTGATAGCATAGACATAGAGATATGGTCTTACACACTACAGGGAGGATCATAATTAGGATCTGCAGATAGAAAATAATCCCCAGTGAATCCAGTCAGGAAAGTAAGAGACTCCTTGGGTGGAAAATGTTTAACCTGCTCCCACAGGCAGTAGCAGAGGTGAATAACATTAAGCCATTTAAGGAGAAGCTGGGTCAAGTGAGACATAGAATCCCTACAGTGTGGAAGCAGGCTATTCAGCCTATCAAGCCCACACTGATCCGCCAAAGAGTATCCCACCCCTACCCTATCCCTGTAACCTTACATTTCTTATGGCTCATCCAACTAACCTGAACATCTTTGGACTTTGGGAGGAAACCAGAGCAGATTCACTCAGACACAGGGAGAATGCACAAATTCCGCACAGTCACCTGATGCTGGAATTGAACCCAGGTCATTGGCTCCAGGAGGCAGCAGCACTAACCACTGAGCTATGGTGTCACCCCTAAGGCATGATTAGGAAGACATGATAGAGTGAGATGAAGATGGAAAGGGTTTGGGGAGTGGTGGTGGTGGATGGGGCGGGGGTGCAGAAACATTGCCCTGATGAGCTGATTGGCTGATTTCTGTGATGTAGACTTCACATAAAGAATAAAATCTGTAATGCTCCAATGAGGGTGGCCCCCCACAACCAACTCCTGGGAAATAAATTGCAGCCTTGACAGAGACACCCACATCCCAGACTGAATTTTTAGAAACATTTTGCACATTTTCACACTTGTAATTTTCCCAACCGTGCTTTAAATGTCTGTGATGTGTGCAGAGAAACTCATGGATAGACAGAATAAATCTCCCACTTGTAGTGGCTGCTTAGTTATTCATGTGACTCAGTGTTATCATCACTTGTGCAGACCATGACATAACCCCAATAAATCTTATTCTCACCATTACATATGAATTGACTAAACAATCATTTGACACATTAAAGTAGCAACAATTCTCAAAGGTCTGAAAAGTAAATGAGCAGCTGATATTGCATTTGAAAACCATATTTGTTTTAACTTCTGCAGTCACAGATCGCCTTTCCTTACCTTTCTGTTTCAAATTTCATTCTTTCCACTTCTAATTCTTACAAGAATCAACAATAGAATTTTTTTAAAAAATATCATGATACCTTCTTTGTGAGTAATGCTTTTACTCATTAAAGGATTGAAGATTCTGTGGGTAGATGAAGAAAATCTCTAGCAGCAGGAGCCCAGAACAAGGAGATGAAGAGATACAACCAGTGTGTTAAGTCACGTCTTTTTAACATTTGCTGGTTGCAACAAAGAGTTTAATTCTTTTTTAGCATGCAGCTCAACCATGCTTCAATTAAAATTTAACACGAGTTCAGAAATGCGGAGCAAATTATAAGGGATTCTTGAGCGAAGGAAGTGAATTTTATTACTTATTAACTCCATAATTGAGGGTGTCTCACACAAAAACAGTGAGAAAAGAGAGTCCTTAGGGTCCTTGAGATGTTAAGTTTTAACCTGAGACCACAGCCGTTTAATTGATGTCTTGTATCCTCTGCAACAGCAAAGTTTGTAGATATCCCTTCTAAGTGAATGGATGTTCTCCAACAAACAAAACAGAAGTTGCTGGAAAACCTCAGCAGGTCTAGCAGCATCTGTGAAGAAAAAACTCAAGTTAACATTTCGGGTCCAGTGACCCTTCGTCAGAACTGTTGCTGTCTCACCATGCTCTGCTTCTCAAGGGGCTGAGAGAAACCAGGGAGGGGGGAGATTTCTGCTGCTGTAAATCCCTTTTCTTCTTCTTTCTTTTCTTTGTCCATAAACTGTTTGCTAGAATACAGTTCCATTTCGTACTGCCTCGCCTGCATTCACTGATATTTCCAAATTGGGTGATCTGGAGGTAACTTCCATTCCAACATGCAAAATATCCAGAAAGCTGTGAACCCATCATGAGATGCAGATCAGGATTTTAGATCCTTTTTAGAATCTGGCTAATTTCAACTCAGACTGATTCTTGTTTATTGATGGTTTGATGGGCCTGGCTCAACCTCACTAGGGGTGACCACTTTAACTCAGTGTTTCGCCTATATTAAAATTATACTGGTCCACAACAGATCCCAGTTATCAAAATCAGGTGACGGAACTTGAAAATTGATCGTCCATTTTTAAGTGCTATCATTCAAATTAGATCCAGTTCATTCAGGGTTCACAAGGTACACAGAAAAATGGAGACTCCAAACTCTGTAGCCCAAAAAGTTGTTGAGGTCATCAATGTGGTGGTAGAAGGGACACCTGAAAACAGCAAATCTGGAAATTCATTCAGTGTAAAACACAAATTCATAGTTCTTCAGGCTGCAGGTGCCGGCTGTCTTCCTATTGGGCTCATTGGGTCCTCTTCACCACCTTCTGGCATGACCTTCCTGATGCCCAAGTCTGGAAAGTTGCTCATAGGGGTCAGTGTTGGAGCTGGTGCTGTCACAGCATCATCCAACTCCACTGTCTAGTTGAGAATTTGGACGACCCCAGTTCCTTCATTGTGGTCACTGTTCATTGTTCGTGACGACAACGCATCCTCTCACTGCAAGAGGCCCTCCACACCCAGGCAGGTGAGGAAATTAGGGGAAAAAAGCCTCTGCTTTGCAAAGTGTTTAAATGTTGTGCAGAGTTCCTGCTGGGAGTTGCAGAAATATTGCTGCTTCATCACAGGAAATCAGAGGATTTGGTGACACAAGGAGGGTAACAAGTGACAGATAAGAGTCACGGCATCTCAGGTCAACATTACAGCACAGTGCCAACAAGAGGAACAGACTCATCTCTAGACCATAGATTTTATACGTCTTCAAAATTTAGCGCTAAATAAAAGGGGAATTTGGAATGACACCGTACAATTATGCACTCTGAATTCAGGGACCATTTTCCCTTGAACATCATGCTTTAGACAGAGGAATTTAACAAAGGCCATTCTGAATCTCAACAATAATATTTTCTAAGCCACTGTGGCTGAAACAACATAGATAGAACATAGAACAGTTCAGCACAGTACAGGCCCTTCGGCCCACAGTATTGTGCTGACCTATTATTCTACTCTAAGATCAATCTACCCTGCATACCCTACATTTTACTATCCTCCATGTGCCTATCCAAGAGTCACTTAAAAGTCTCTAAAGTATCTGACTCCACCATCACTGCCAGCAGCACATTCCACATGCCCACCACCCTCTGTGTGAAGAACCTACCTCTGACATCTCCCCTATACCTTCCTCCAATCACCTTATAATTATGCCCCCTCATAATAGTCATTTCTTCCGTGGGAAAAAATCTCTGACTATCCACTCTATCTATGCCTGTCATCATCTTGTACACTTCTATCAAGTCACCTCTCATCTTTGTTTGCTCCAATGAGAAAAGCCCTAGCTCCCTCAACCTTTCCTCAAAAGACCTGTCCTCCAGTCAAGGCAGCATCCTGGTAAATCTCCTCTGCACCTTCTCTAAAGCTTCCACATCTTTCTCATAATGAGGTGACCAGAACTGAACACAATATTTCCCTCTTTTGTTAATTACCAAGGTATAAACCACCAGCAACCGTTAGTGAGGAAAGACACTTCAAGAGGCTGGTCATGGCCCACACCAACTCCAGTCTCCCATCCCCTACAGTTTGCCTACTGTCATAGCAGTCCACAGGGGATGCTGTATCCCTAGCCCTGCACTCATCCCTGGAACATCTGGACAACAAAACACCTACGTCAGGCTCTACCTCCAACACCATTATCCCCTCCAGACTGATCTCAGACCTCTGTGACCTTGGTCTTGGCTCTGCCGTCTGCAACTGGATCCTCAGCTTTCTGACCCACAGACCGCAATCAGTGAGGATCGGTAACTGCACCCCCTCCACAATAACACTCAGCACTGGAGCCCTCCTCCCCCCACCAAGGATGTGTCCTAAGCTCCCTACTGTACACCTTTTACATCTATGACTGTGTTGCCAAATTCCAATGGACGGCATCTGCAAGTTCGCTGACAACACCACCGTAGTAGAACGGATATCTAACATCGACGATTTAGAGGGCTTGGTGATGTGGTGCAATGAGAACAACCTCTCTCTCAATGTCGGCAAAACTAAAGAACTGATCATTGACTTCAGAAAGAAAGGAGGAGAACACGCCCCCATCTACATCAACGGAACTGAGGCTGAGAGAGTGGACAGCGTCAAGTTCCTCAGCGTGATCATAACTGACAATCTGTCCTGGATTTCCCATGTAGATGTGACAGTCAAGAAGCTTCTTCCTCCCCAGACAGCTCAGGAAGTTTTCCATGTCCATAAGGTCCCCCACCAACTTCTACAGATGCACCATTGAAAGCACACTGCCCGGGTGCACAACGGCCTGGTACGGCAACTGTTCTGCCCAGGATCGTAAGAAACTACAGAAGGTGGTGTGCACAGCCCAGATCATCACGGAAACCAACCTTCCATCCATGGACTCCATTTACACGGCTCGCTGCCACAGAAAGGCTGCCAACATCATCAAAGACCCATCGCACCCCGGTAATGATCTCCTACAGCCTTTCCCGTCAGGCAGAACATACAGAAGCCTGAACACACACATCAGCAGGTTCTGGAACAGCTTCTTCGTGGCCGTTATTGAACTGATGAATGGACTCTCTAGCCTCAAATAATGCTGATCTTGCTAACGTTGATCTCACCTTGCGCACGCCCTGTGCAATGTAACCTGTATGTCTCTGTCTAAGTCTTTTTGATCTGTACATTCCTTGCTTACTATGATCTGCCTGTACCGCTTGTAAACAAAGCTTTACACTGTATTTCGGTACACGTGACAATCAATCAAACAATTCATCTGAGCAAGATCCTGCTTGTTTGAATCTGTACTCGATGTACTCAATGTTGCCTATGGGGAACTAATCCTCAGTGCTGCTGTGAGGTGGTTGAAACAAGGAATGGTCCTCCAAAGACTTTTTAGATTTGACATCTTAAATCGTTACTTTTGTTAAATGAAGGAATAAAGTGCACAGTGAGCTATCAGGCAATGTGTAGCTGTCCTACCGGTTCCTTACAGACATAGTGGCAAAACTGAACGAGCTGAACTGTGAACTGTAGGGAAAGGACAGTGTCTCAGCAATATATGTTCAGTGCTGCGGATGCACTGAAACTGGAACTGGGTCTGTGGTTCTCCCAATTAAAATATAAAATCCTGCTACGCTTTCTAAGTTGGAAGAAAATACTAGAAAAATGTCAATGACAAATAAAATAATACCATCAGAAAACCTCTGCATATCCCTGAACAAGTTAGAACAGGAATTCAACAGGCAATTTCAGGAATTGATGTGTTGGAACAAGTCGTCATGTTTGTCTCAAATCATTTCTTTAATTGGACATTGGTGAGTTGACTATCAAATTCCATTTGGGGTTTGATTTTCAAAACAGTGAAGTTGATGTGGAGATAGTTACTATACAAAATGATATTTAGCTGAAAGCCAGATTGAGAACGGAATTTTTGGGAACTTGCAAACAGAGAAAAATATCCACTCTTCTCATCCTGTGCTTTTAAAGTGGAGGCTTACTTTGGCTCCACATCTCTCTGTGAGACAGCGTTCTCCCAAATGAAGATAATCAGGCCCAAATATTGCACCAGCCATAGATAGACAGCGTCTGTAGTTTCAAACTACAACCCAGACTTCAATGCACTGGCAGATAATGTGCAGTCATCGGTATCACACTAAGACTTGGTGAATAGAGGACAACATGGATAATCACATACCCTTGGTTTTAGATTTATATAGCTCTCAATGTAAACTATTTATTCCATATTTTCTTAGGCCTCGATCCTGGGTTGCACTTAAATTCAGAAAGTGATCTTGTGTTGAATATGTTAGAGACAACTGAACTCGTGCACCTCCCATGGCAATGCCAACAGAATTACGGGGAGAAAAAAACAGTTCTGCTGATTACTCACTAAACCTTACTTTGAGGGTGTCCCACAATCAGAGCTACACACTGTTGGTATAAACCTGACATTGCCTTCTGTACACCAGCAAGTCTTAAAACATTTGGCTGATATTGCCCAACAACACACCATGCCTGACTGTATATCCTTTCACCACTGTCCTCACATCTACCACATCTCAGCTGCTACAGACTCTGAAAAGGAAAGAGGATGTATTCCCAGTGAGTGTTTCAACGTATCACTTCCCAAAACTCTTTTCCAGGAAAGACCTTGTGAGCTATAGTTACGTTTGTGATGTAGGAAATACAGCAGCCATTTGGACACAGCAAGCTCCCATAAACATGACCCAATGACCTGGTTTTCTCTGTGTGATGTTGACTGACCAATAAATATTGGGCAGAACACAAGGGATAAAGTCCCTTGCTCTTCACGGAGGTAATAGACACGTGATCTTAGAACATAGAACACTTCAGCACAGGAACAGGGCCCTTCAGCCCGCGATGTTGCGCCAAAAATTAATACAAATGATACTAATCAACTTCTGCCTGCCCTTGATCCATATCCCTCCATTCCTTGCATATCCATGTGCTTATCTAAAACGCCCCTATCGTATCTGCTTCCACCAGCATTCCTGGTAATATGGTCCACACTCCTATCACTCTGTGTAAAAAAAACTCGCCCCTCACATCTCATTTGAACTTTTCCCCTCTCACTTAAATGCATGCCACCTAGTTTTAGACATTTCTACCCTGGGAAAAAGATTCTGGCCGTCAACCCTACTTATGCATCTCATAATTTTATAGACTTCTATCAAGTCTCCCCTCAGCCTTCGCTGCTCCAGGGAAAATGATCTGAGGTTTTCCAGCCTCTTCTTGAATCTCATGCCCTCTAATCCAGGCAGCATCCTGGTGAACTCCTTCTGTGCCTCTCCAAAGCCTCCACATCCTTCCTGTAATGTGGCGACCAGAATTGAATGCAATAGATTTATTTCTGAGGAAGACTGGATTATTACCACATCATGAAAGAGAACACTTCCCAAATGCACAGTAATCCCCCTAGGAGGGAAGGGCTACATCATGTGCTCAATCCTCTGGCATAGGATTTGAACCCATGACCTTCTGACTAATTACTCCAAAGTAATTTCTCCACCTCCACACTATTACTGGACAGCAGTGCAGAAAATGGTCTGGACTCAATACAAACACTGAGTGAAAACCACTTGCTGGGAAATGAAGGTCAATGCAAGGATCTGACAGATAGGTCAAGAACTCAAGGGAGTCAGTGTGATTTAGAACAGAGCTCTAATGTGAGTCTTAACATGAACATTACAGGACTGTATCTGATATTGGTAAAGAATGAAATTAATTGAACACAAGTCTAAAGGAACTAATAGAATAAAGAGCATTCAAAGTCAAGAAGGATCAAATTGATTTTGAATCTCTGGCTGTAATATGTAAGTTGTCATTTTACTGTAATTTTCTTTGGAGTATTCTGCATTGACATTCAGGAAGACCCAGTGCTAAACACTCAAGGAATCTGCAAACTGTGAAATCTGTCAGCAGAATTCTATGTTCACTTGTGGAGATCACAACAGAATCTCAGTAATAGGATTATTCTTATTTATGATATGCGGTATATGACCAGCATAGAAAGTGTTTTTAAAATGTATTACTTATTAACATTCAGACAAGCACAACGTCAGCCTATGGCGCTATCGAAATATGTGAAGTGTACTCATAAAGAAATTGGAAATGGTTTGCATAAAAACATATCATAATATCGACCCGAGGATTTGTGTAAATGAACAGGCATGATGCATGAAGATCACTTTATCATCAGCTGGTCACTGTACACATCTGACTGGAACAGCCTGATTGCAATTGTAACGTGGCAATAACAATTTGCATTTGTACGGCAATATAATATCGCAAAACATCCCAGAGTATTTCAAGAATGTATTCATCAGAAAGTTTGACAACAAATGACACAGGTGGGATTAGGATAGGATGAAAGAACACAAGACATCCAAACTCAATTAGGCTACTCAGGCCATTGAGACTGCCCTGCCATGCCTGATTTGATAATCCTCAACTCCATTTTCCTGCCTTTTCCCTTGATTCCCTTAGTGATTAAAAATCTGTCGATCTCGGCCTTGAATATACTTAATGACCCAGCCTCAGAAAGCCTCTGCAGTAAAGAATTCCACAGATTTACTTCCCTCGGGAAACAAATGCCTCCTCATCTCTGTGTCAAATGGGTGACCCCCAATTCTGAGATTTTGTGTCGGCTCCTAGACTCTCCCGAAAAGAGAAACAACCTCTCGACATTTGCCCTGTTCAGTCCCATAAGAATCTTGCATGTGTCAATCAGGTTGCCACTCTTCTCCCATGACTAAGACTGACCGAAGAGTTGGTTTCAGGTAAGTTAAAGGAGGAGAGATTCTGCTCTAGTAGCTAAGTCTTTTCAGAGGCTTTTTTTTTGCCACAAGGCCTAGTGTGTTTTCTAGTTGTATCTTACTCATCTCTCCTCATTAACTACTTACGCTGAACCCCCATTGGGTACTTCTCATCCAATCCTAGCCCCATTTTACCACTCACTGCATTTAACTCGCAGGTATCTCTGACACCAGACCCAGATTTAAAAGCAACCCAGAGCAGCTCAGTCAGTCTGGAGCTCCAGTTTCCCTGGACATAGCACACAGGGGGACATTTGGTGGCTAGTTTCTGAGACATGGAACCCCTGCTGGACAGGATGGTATGGAGGCAGGGCTTTCTTTTCCTCTTGGACCAGCAGGTGGAGGCTACAACACCACGCCGGAACAGGCCAATGTCCACTTTCACTCAGTTGGGTAGGTGCCACCATCTTCTCTCTGATACCCCACCCTCATTCTCTCTCTCTCTCTACTTTTGCACCCACCTCCCACCATGGCTCATGCTCAATCACTCTCACTAACGTCCTCCCTCTCCCACCCCGACACTACTCAGTCTGTGCCTGCTGTGCCGCCCACTCACTCACATAGGACACACACCCCCGGCACCAACAGTAAGTGTGGTGCCACCCACTTCCGTCTCCCTTAATACCCACAACTCTCTCATTCCAGTAGGAAAACACTGCCCAATGGGGCAGAAAGAGTCAGGATGGATTGTGAACTGCCTTTGTGGAGAGGATCCTGGCTCAGACCGTCCCGAGTGGCTGACTGACCGTGTCCAAGCCCCTGGACTGGTATTGGAGGCTGCCCTGGAGTTACTGTGTGGGACCCCCTGAACGAAGGCTATCTCCTCACCTTGACTGAGACTTTCTGTCACCCATGACAAGCTTCCTGGCTTTGTGTCTGCGCTAAATATCAAACTACGGTAGGAGTTTTCTGAGCTGAGTGTTGCTGACTGAGGGCCAAGATATTATGGAAGTTAATTAAGTATTCCATCCCTTGACTTG
This sequence comes from Ginglymostoma cirratum, assembly GCA_024137785.1. Classification (NCBI taxonomy): domain Eukaryota; kingdom Metazoa; phylum Chordata; class Chondrichthyes; order Orectolobiformes; family Ginglymostomatidae; genus Ginglymostoma; species Ginglymostoma cirratum. The sequence goes on along the minus strand of JAHRHZ010000020.1, from coordinate 1,594,678 downwards.
AAGTCAAACTGAGTGTTTACATGGGCCATTTCTATTTTCACAAGTGTCTTTACTTCACAGTTTCATCAACTGTGCAATTTCCTGGCAAATATTTCCCCCTCTAATCCTCAGAAGGGAGCACAGTGATACCTAGAGAGTGTGAATAATGAGCTGAGTGTGTGCTTCAAGGATGTTCAATTCCTCCGAAGACAAGGAGAACTGCAGATTGAAGACAGACTCAGGAGCTAAAGCCCATATCCATGTTGTCCCATTTCACTTGTGTTGTGTGGTTCAGAGTGCCACTTTGTCCATCATTGTTAATTAGAATGTTGTAGCAATAATTGGTGGTTGTACAAATGATACAAAGGATGACTAAGATGTACATTGCAGGGTTGAGGCCTTAAGGAACCTTGGCGAGCCAAGACTTTGAATTAGGTTTCTATCTCTCTGCCAAGAAACCAGCAATATCTACAAGTTTGCTGGAAATTGATGTAAATTACACATCTATAATGCAATATTATGGCAGGAACCTGCTACCATGAGGTGTTATATTACAGGCTTCATGAAATGTAGGCACATCATTTACTCCCTTAGCCTTCAGTCAGAATGAACTGATTAAGGAAGCTCAGACTGGTCTATCATCGTGTTAAATTAATGATTCACAAGAGATGTCAATGTTCCCACAGATTTCATCAATGACCTATCCTATCTCTCACGGAACCAAGACAAAGAAATCAGGACAAGGTAACCAATTGCTTAGTATCCCATTCATAAGCTCCAACATCCCACTCCCTCCATCACCGACACTCAGTAGCAGCAGTGTGTACTATCTACAAGATGCACTGCAGATATTCCCCCAGGCTCTTCAGACAGCACCTTCCAAATCATAACCATTCCCTCTGGAAGGACAAGGGCAGCAGCTATATGGGAACACCACTCCCTGCAAGTTCCCCTCCAAGCCACTCACCATCCTGACTTGGAAATATATCCTTGTGTCGCTGGGTCAGAATCCTGTAATTTCTTCCCCTAGCTAGGTATAGCACATGGGCCGCAGCAGTTCAAACAGGCAGCTCAGTACCACCTTCTCAAGGGGCAACTAGGGACGGGCAAGAAATTGCTACACTTCATTGGAGTAGCACACCAGACAGCCAGCCATGCTATTTCCAGAGCCATCAAAGAAGTTAAGATCACATGATTTCCCAAATTTCTACAAAGATAGTAGAAATTTCCCAAATTTCCCTCTCTTTCAGACGCATATTGATAGAAAGCATAAACCATGTTTCTGTACTGTACTGGACAGGATTCTGAGAGATAGTATTTATGATAATTTGGAAAAGCACAGTTTGATTAGAAACAGTCAGCATGGCTTTGTAAGGGGCAGATCATGCCTCACGAGCATTATTGAATTCTTTGAGGATGTGACAAAACACATTGATGAAGGTAGAGCAGTGGATGTGGTGTATATGGATTTTAGCAAGGCATTTGATAAGGTTCCACATGGTAGGCTCATTCAGAGAGGAAGGAGGCATGGGATTCAGGGAAATTTGGCTGTCTGGATACAGAATTGGCTGTCCAATAGAAGACAGAGGGTGGTAGTAGATGGAATGTATTCGGCCTGGAGCTCGGTGACCAGTGGTGTTCCACAGGGATCTGTTCGGGGACCTCTGCTTTTTGTGATCGTTATAAATGACTTGGATGAGGAAGTGGAAGGGTGGGTTAGTAAGTTCGCTGATGACACGAAGGTTGGTGGAGTTCTGAACAGCATGGAGGGCTGTTGTAGGTTGCAATAGGACATTGACAGGATGCAGAGCAGGGCAAAGAAGTGGCAGATGGAATTCAACCCAGAAAAGTGTGAAGTGATTCATTTTGGAAAGTCGAATTTGAATGCAGAATACAGGGTTAATGGCAGGATTCTTGGAAGTGTGGAGGAAAAGAGGGACCTTGGGATAAACATCCGTGGATCCCTCAAAGTCGCAACCCAAGTTGATAGGGTTGTAAAGAAGGCATATGGTGTGTTGGCTTTCATTGGCAGGGGAATTGAGTTTAAGAGCCGCAAGGTTATGCTGCAGCTCGATAAAACCCTGGTCAGACCACACTTGGAATATTGTGTTCAGTTCTGGTTGCTTCATTATAGGAAAGATATGGAGACTTTAGAGAGGGTGCAGAGGAGATTTACCAGGATGCTGCCTGGCTGGAGGGAGCTAGGGCTTTTCTCATTGGAGCGAAGAAGGATGGGAGGTGACTTGATAGAGGTGTACAAGATGATGATAGGCATAGATAGAGTGGACAGCCAGTCATTTTTCCCAGGGCAGGAATGACTATTACACGGAGGCATAATTATAAGGTGATCGGAGGAAGGTATAAGGGAGATGTCAGAGGTAGGTTCTTCACACAGAGAGTGGTGGGCGTGTGGAATGTGCTGCTGGCAGTGGTAGTGGAGTCAGATACGTTAGGGACATTTAAGCGACTCTTAGATAGGCACATGGAGGACAGTAAAATGTAGGGAATGCAGGGTAGATTGATCTTAGTAGGAAAATAGGTCGGCACAACATCGTGGGCCGAAGGGTCTGTACTGTGCTGAACTGTTCTATGTTCTTTCTAAATTCTTTTAACAATTACAATTTTCTGCAAGTAATTAGAGTCTTGCTGTAGTTAAACAGTTATAGACCTTGTCAAAACTCTCATCCTACTATAAACTACGCACACACACACACACTCTCTCTCACGCACACACTCTGTCATACACACA
>JAHRHZ010000020.1:1551619-1563407 GCA_024137785.1 Ginglymostoma cirratum | reverse complement strand
TTAACTCTGTTTTCTCCTTCACAGATGCTGCCAGACCTGCTGAGCTTTCCCAGCGACTTCTGTTTTTGTTCCTGAATAAGAACTGTCAACCAAGTCCCTTATGTAATATGGATGTGAGATTTCTATATTTAACACTATTTAAGTTTATATTTTTGGATATTGAATTAGTGACATATGGGTTCTTCTGTGCATCTGAAGGCTTTAATAATTAATTTGTCAGCATTTCTAGTGATAATGATTTGTTTTAAAACAGTGTGTAAGTCCCCAGCTCCAGTTCGTTTGCAAACACACATGAGCCAAGCAGCTGTGTAAACAACGTTCCCAATAAAGGGCCAGGTTATTTGATTTCAAATTATGTAGCAATCCTTGGTTTTTAAAACTATTCTTTGCTTATGTCAGTCCTCAACTTAAAAATACAGAAAAATAAAAATGACACAGTTTTTGTACAAGTCAAGTTTCAGTCTGAGTTCTGGCCTGTCGAGTGATAACATCTGCTGTTATCACACACCTAATACACTTTGGTTCATCACGTTCTCAAGGACAACCAAAGACAGGCAAGAAACACTGGGTGGCACGCAACAGCCATATCCCAAAGTGAATACATATTATCACAACAAAACTCATTCAATAAAGATACAAAAATTTGTTAACACGCAGTCAGTCATTTAAAAGCATGAATGCTTTTCCCTGTAAATATCTGAAACACACACATACTCTTCAGGATTATTCCTTAAGGCAAAAAGATAACACGTAAGATGTTCCAAAGTCGTTTTTCTGATATTCTAGCATATGTAGTCATGTCACTAATACAGTTGTATCTAAAGTCTTGTAAACACAGCTTGATGAGGAAATATAAACTTGAGATGTTTCCACAAGTCACCCTTTCAAAAGGACAAGTAGATTTGACCCTGAACTAAACGGGAGGAAATTCATTTCTTCAAAAATGAGAGTGATCAGCTGAGCAACATGTTCTTGGCAGGCTTTCCTCAAAACAAAGTAGATAAAACAAGCACCTATTTAAGTCAGTCACTGTTCAAAACCAGCCTCAATGGGGGTTTACAGGTAAGCAGTTATCAGATTTATAGGAAACCTTGTTAAATATGTATCCAATGTACACAGCGAACGTTTGATCACCTCGTTTTCTGAAACCACTTTAGGTAATTCTACAAAACTTGGGAACCAATCAATCAATTTTCCACAAAACTTAAAAACTTCAAGGAGTGTTAAAAAGAAGGCATCTTTGTTAAAAGTGAAGGTAAAACTGCATTATAGTTTTATTTTTATTCACTCATAGAACATGGCCGTTGCTGGCTGGGCCAGTATTTATTGCCCATCCCGAGCTGCCCTGGGGAAGTGGTGACAAGCTGCATTCTTGAACCTCTGCAGCTCATGTGCTGTCGGTAAACCTGCAAACTTGTTATGGAGGGAATCCCAGAATTTTGGGTCAAAATCCTAATATTCCCTCCCCAAGGGTATGGTGGATCTCATTGCTTTTAGGAAGGGGGGGGCACCATGGGGTGTGGAGTGCTTTATTTCCCCCTCCAACTCTATTTTAATTTAATCCCTACTCTCACTTTCTTCATGTAAGCATTGCCCGTATCTGGCTTTGGTGGTTCTGATTCACGGCCACCTGGATGTTTTCCGGCTGGTGGAAATATTGAATAAGGTGCATTGCACATGGTGACTTTACTCAAGAAAAAAACAAAAATAAAAACCAAGGCCACACAAGCTGTATACTTTACATCTGGCTCAAAACCTCTTTTCAAAAAAATACACAGGACAAAATACACCTCTTAAAGCTAGACTGCTGTCGCAGTCTCCTCAGTGTTGGCCGTACCTTCAGTTTCGTGGACTCTAAGCTCTGGAATTTCTTCGCTAAACCTCTCTGCCTCTGCACCTCTCTCTCCTCGTTTAAAATCCTCCTACCTGATTGAAGCAAGCTTCTCACCACCTGAAATCATATCTCCGTACATGAATCAAGGTCAAACTTTGACCATTGTCCCTGTAGAGCACATTATGATGTTTTACTATCTTAAAAGTTCTGTATAAATGTAAGTTGTTACTGAATAACAGGGAGTTTGAAGAGAGTGGAGAGTAAGACGGAAAGAAATGTAAAAGAGAAAGTGACCTGAAAGCAGCGAAAATGACTTAGAAGTGTTTATGCTTCATCAATTTCCTCTCCACCTGAGGAGTACAGGAACAGAATAGTCATGAGCAGAAACAAATGGAGATTGAAAACAATTGACACATGGTTAACTTTTAATTTCCAGATTTTACTGATTTCAAATTTCTCTGTTACATGGAAATTCAAACCTATATTCTCCAGAACATTAGCCTGTGACTGTGCCTTGCTAATCCAGTAACAGTTGGGGCAGCACAGTGGGTCAGTGGTTAGCACTGCTGCCTCACAGCACCAGGGACCCGGCTTTGACTCCAGCCTTGGGCGACTGTCTGTGTGGAGTTTGCACATTCTCCCCGTGTCTGTGTGGGTTTCCTCCGGGTGCTCTGGTTTCCTCCCGCAGTCCAAAGATGTGCAGGTTAGGTGGATTGGCCATGCTAAATTGCCTGTAGTGCTCAGGGATGTGTAGATTAGGGGGATGGGTCTGGGTGGGATGCACTGAGGTTCGGTGTGGACTTGTTGGGCTGAAGGGCCTGTTTCCACACTGTAGGGATTCTGTGACTACACCAATTCCTACTCCTATTATTTTGGAGATTGCTCAGTAATAGTATCTCTGCTGCTGCAGCCCTCTGCCTTCATGCCAAAACCTGTACACGTTCTGACATTCTCAATGATTTCGCCTTTTTATGACGCTGGAATCTTGTTCCTAAGCAACAACAGTTCTTTTTCTTTCCAACGTTCTTACCTAACACATTGAACCGTTCACCTCAAGATTTTAAGCAGCTCCATAAAATGCATGAAAACGGAAACCCTGCCATTCACAAAAATGAGACTTTAAAACTATGCCTACACTGAGTGCCACACAACATAAAAATACAAATTAAATTTTTGTTAACTAAATGTATTAAGGATGCGGGCCAAAGGCAGGTATATAGGGTTAGGCCATAGATCAGCCATGATCGCATTGAATGGTGGAATATGCTTGAGGGGCTGAATGGCCTCCTCCTGTTCCTATGTCCCGATGTTAAAGCCAGATGTTGTTCTTTCACTTTATAACCCAAAGTTTCCAAATAATAATAGCAAAACACAGGATTCTCCATCACAGTGTAAACACGAACTTCTAGGCTGTGTGTTTTCTACAAATAACAACTTTCCAGGTCAGGTCCCTTTATTTCTGTTCCGTGCAAACATTTCCCATTTCGTCCCCACTGAAAAACTACACACTCACAGCTAACCACAGAAATGGCCACCTTCATAGTGGCTTCACAAATAAGAAAATGAAGTTAATGAAATAGTCACTGCTGTGATTTAAGAAACATGACAGACACTCTGCTCACGAGATAAAAAACCATTTCAACTCCCCCTCCCATTCCTCAGATGACATGTCCATCCTTGGCCTCCTGCAATGCCACAGTGATGCCACCCGAAGGCTGCAGGAACAGCAAATCATATTCAGCCTGGGAACCCTGCAGCCCAATGGCATCAATGTGGATTTCACAAGCTTCAAAATCTCCCCTCCCCCAACCGCATCCCAAAACCAGCCCAGCTCATCTCCGCCTCCCTAACCTGTTTTTCCTCTCACCTATCCCCTCCTCCCACCTCAAGCACCACCCCCATCTCCTATCTACTAACCTCATCCCGCCCCCTTGACCTGTCCGTCCTCCCTGGACTGACCTATCTCCTCCCTACCCCCCTACCTACACTCACCTTTACTGGCTCCATCCCCGCCTCTTCGACTTGTCTGCCTCCTCTCCACCTATCCTCTCCTCCATCCATCCTCTATCCACCTCCCCCTCTCTCCCTATTTATTTCAGAACCCTCTTCCCCTCCCCCATTTCTGATGAAGGGTTTAGGCCCGAAACGTCAAGTTTTCCTGCTCCTATGATGCTGCTTGACCTGCTGTGTTCATCCAGCCCCATGCTTGTTATCTCAGACACTCTGCTCACGTCTAGATTCCACAATCATCATTTTATTTTGTTCTGTCTGTTATGATCCTGGTTGTTGATAATACTGGAGAAGAGAGATCCCAAACTGAAACCTAGCTTGACAGACCAGATTGTATTTTTTTCCACAGTTGGTTAACATGTTTACTCCTGAAACATATTCACTGGAGGCTGCAGCTGTTCTTTCACAATTTAGCACAAGTATATCACTTTTTTTGTATGATAAATGTTCCGAGGACATTTTAGTGAGATCATAACTTAAACAGAAAAACCCCCAATGTTTCAAACTATTTCCTGACTCAGTCTGTTACAGGGACTCAGGTCTAAAGACATTATAGCCCAATGTTTAAGTTTCTTCTCAACTGACTCCTTCTTGTTTCTTTTTTGTGAATTAAAGTTTACAATGGACAGGTTCTTCATTAGTTAGGAAATCGAAGGTTATGAGGAGAAGTCAGGAGAATGGGGTTGGAAAACATATCAGTCATCATCAAATGGTACAGCAGACTTGAGGGGCTGAAGGGCCTAATCCTACTTATATTATGGTCTTATAATTCCTTTCCAAGTCTGATGTAATGTCATTTACACAATCCAAACAACATGAAGATCTTTATTCCAGCTCTACTGGTTTAGAAGCTTCATAACCTCGACAAATGCAACTGCAGCAGTAAATGGATCCTCTATACTCAAATGAACTGAAACAAAAAACACTCTCACTCAGAGCTAAATTCTTGTTTTCTTCTGAACTAAGTCAAACTAAGAATCTTTACTCTGTCTGACATAAATTCCAAACGTTTCAATGATTTATTCCTTTAAGTTGTTAGGAGTTCACTATAGTCATGCCTTCCAGGAAACGATGCGTTTAGGTCACTGTTCCAGAAGGAATTTCTGACCTTTCCAAAAAGTCTTTAACTGCAGCAACCCAGGTCCATGTGCCTCAATTTTGAAAAATGTTCAAAAATATTTGTATATCATACAAGTAATGGATGTGGGCATCAGTGGAAAGGACAGTATGTATTAATCCTTCCTAATTATCCCTGAGATGATAATAACGTAATGGAGACCTGGCAATCTACTGTTTAGAGATAAACGTTATGGGATAAACATTGACAATGGAGAGAAAACCTTTGCTCTTCTTCCAACAGTGTCATTGGGATCATTTACAGTGGGTAGGGAGACCCTCAGTATAATCCCTTCCTGAAAGGCAGCACCTCCATAGGAGCAGCAGGTCCTCATTGTTTCACTGGCAAGTGCTAACCTACATTTTGTACTTAGCTCCCTGGAGTAGAAATCCAAGAATTTCTCACAGACTTGGCCAGCCCATTACACTAGCATCTCCCACCACCGCAATTCCCTCTCTCCTCACCCTCCCCTTGGTTCTCTTGCCTATTCAGTGTGCACTCTGGCTCCTGGCCTCCTTACACTTTCTTTATCATTTCAAATAAATCTTATCTTTACACTGAGAGGGATGGGAATGTGGCACTCGGCACCATTTGGAACAGCTGAAACACGTAACACAGGCATTTCAGGGCACATTAGATCAATAAATGAGGGAAAAGGGATTAGAAGGAGACACTGGTTGGGTGAGGTGTCGAAGGTATGGGTGGAAACTCTCATGGAGTGCGATGGGCTGAATGGCCTGTTTCCATGCTGGAAATTTGATAAGATTCAATTGTTAGAGAGCAAGAGGAGAGAAGGAAAGTCCAACACAAAATGACATTAGCATTACTTCGGTGAAAAAGATGACTGTTGCAAGCAAGACTCAAGCTTGCTCGTGCAAGAATGTTTAGAGTTTTATCTCAGCATCAATAACACAAATAAGCTCTGATCCAGTCAAAAGCCAAAGGACAGATATTGATTGTGATTGAGGCCATCCATGAGAGACTGGGTTACAATATATGTCCTATAGTTACGATGTGATGGAAATACAGTGTGACAGTTGAAATTGATGTACAAATGGGCTACAGACGCCCTCATATGGCAAAACCTCAACTAGTTATTGTAAATCTGTGTTTGTTATGGTTGTTCAATAAAGCAGATGGCTCCCTGGCTGTGTGGAGCACAGCCCTCCAAGGAAGAAGTCTGCAAACATAACCAACAGTGACGGACTGGATGAGAACTCTTGGTTCATGCAATCTGCAATGCCTTGTGTATCAACATGCATAGACATTCCAACCCAGCAGAAAGCTTTCTGTGAGAGCTGAGGAACTTGAGAAAACACAGACCGCATTTGGAGGAACAAATCTGACAAACACCTCGAAGGACGTTCTTCTGCTAAAATGAGTTTGCAGATCAAACCGAGCTCAGTAAATCCACATTATACTGAACTATGCACCAACTGTCCTGCACATAAATGCATTGTAATAACATTTAAGGTGTTGGGCTTAGTGCTGGGAAGTGGGACTGCTGTGGGTAGCAGTGCATATTTTCAGAGGTACAGACTTGATGATCCAAATGACTCCCTCTGTACTGAGTGAGTCTATGAATTGCTATGTGTAGTGATTACTACAAGGTCAGCCAAATGGACCTCACAGAATATGAGTTCCCTGATCTGACTAGATTAACTGCCCCAATCAGGGAGCCCAGGCTGACAGATACAAACAATAGTGTCAGAGATACTGTTCACTCTGAGAGCTGACTCTGAGGGAACCAGACCAGTGTCAAGCACTATGCAGGTGTAAATAAAGGGTGACTTGTTGATTTCATACCTGCCTCTGTGGAGTTATTTCAGTGGCAATGAGCGAAAAGTACACTCCTGAAGAAAGTTGGGGTAAGCATTTCTGGCATCATGTCATTATTTGCATGCTTCACTTATTTGTATTATATATAAACGATCTGGAGGAAAATGATTAGTAAGTTTGCAGATGACACGAAGGTTGGTGGAGTTACGGATAGCGTTGATGATTGTGAAAGGATACAACAGGATATAGATAAATTGGTGACTTTGGCACAGAAATGGCAGATGGTGGTTAATGCAGACAAATGTGAAGTGATGCATTTTGGAGGATCAAGTCTTGGTGTGAATTATCCTGTAAATGGTAGAACCCTTCGGAACATTAACATACAGATGGATTTGGGCGTGCAGGTCCACAGTTCCCTAAATGTGGCAACACTGGTGGCCAAAGTGACTAGGAAGGCATATGGGGCATGGAGTACAAGAGTTGGTAAAACATGTCGCAGCTATATAAAACAGTTGTTGGGCTGCATTTGGAGTATTGTGTGCAGTTTTGGTCGCCGCACAACCAGAAGGGCGTGGAAGCTTTGGAGAGCGTACAGTGTGTTCACCAGGATGTTGCCTGGTCTCGAGGGCATCGGCTATGAGGAAAGGTTAAAAAGACTAGAATTGCTTTCACTTGAAAGATGGCTGCTGAGAGGAGCCTGATAGATGTTTACAAAAGTGAGGGGCATAGATAGGGTGGATAGTCAGAGGCTTTTTCCCAGGGTTGAAGTTTCAATTACAACAGGGAACTGGTTCAAGGTGAGATGGGGAAAGTTTAAGGGAGGTGTGCAAGGGAGGTTTTTCACACAGAGAGTGAAAGGAGCCTGGAACGCACTGCCAGAGGAGGTGGTGGAAGCGGGCACATTGGTAACATTGAAGAGGTATTTGGATGGTTACATGAATAAGGAGGGAATAGATGGATGCAGACCAAATTAGGGCAGAAGATTTGTTTTTAATTTAATTAGGGCATGATGATCAGCACAGGCTTGGAGGGCTGAAGGGCCTGTTCCTGTGTTGTACTTCCCTTTTATTCTTTTTTTGTTCTTTTGACTCGCTCAATCCTGCCATCAAAGACTGGGCCCAGTATATGGAAAGAATGTGTTTTTTTTCCAGGCAAGTGACATTGGGGCAGATGGAAAGCAATGAGTAATTTTCTTGACCGCTTATGGGCCCACAGCTTTTTCAGCTATTAGGAGCCTTTCTTTCCCTGAGTCACCAGATACTAAAACCTTTTAAGAGTTGATGGATTTAGTTAAGGAAGATTACAACCCCACGCATCCTCCAATTCTGAGACAGTATCAGCTTTACTCAGCAATTCAAGAGCCAAGTGAATTCGTATTGAGATTTTTGACAAGGTTAAGACTAGCAGAGGCAAATGACATTGGTTTAACCCTTAATGAGATGCTGAGACAGCATTTGGAGTGTAGGATTAATGATGTTACCATACAAAAGCACCTACTAGTTGAAGTCCAACAGGACTGGCTTTGTCGTTGGAAAATGCAACACTCAAGAAAGTTACCACTGTCCAGCACAAAGCAGCCCATTTGATTGGCATCACATCCACAAACATCCATTCCCTCCACCACCAACGCTCAGTAACAGCAATGTGTACTATCTACAAGATGCACTGCAGAAATTCATGAAAGATCCTCAGACAGCACCTTCCAAACCCACGGCCACTTCCATCTAGAAGGACAAGGGCAGCAGATACATGGGAACACCACCCCCTGCAAGATCCCCCCAAGCCACTCACCATCCGGTCTTGGAAATATATCGCCGTTCCTTCACTGTTGCTGGGTCAAAATCCTGGAATTCCTTCCCTAGGGGCATTGTGGGTCAACCCACAGCAAGTGGAATGCAGGGTTTCAAGAAGGCAGCTCACCACCACCTTCTCAAGGGGCAACTAGGGATGGAAAAGAAATGCTGGCACGGCCAGCGACGCCCACATCCCACAAATGAATGAAATAAAGGTTATATGATAGACATACATAACATATGCTTTGAATAATCGATATGACAAGTTGGTGGAGTGAGCAGTTAACTGGCAGATGAGGTTCGTTGTAGTGAAGTATAAGGCGACGCACTTTGGTTGGAAGAACATTGAAAGACAACAGAAAACGGGGGGTACAACTCTAAAGGGAGTGCAGGAGCAGAGGGAGCTGGGGATGTATGTGCACAGATCATTGAAATTGGCAGGACAGGTAGAGAAAGCAGTAAATAAAGCACAGTGTCCTCGGCTTTATTAACAGGGGCATAGATTACAAGAGCAGGGAGGGGATGTTGAACTTGTAAAGACACTAGTTAGACCCCAGCTGGAGTATGGTGTACAGTTGCGAGCGTGACCTTATAGAGAAGACGTGAGTGCATTGGAGAGAGTGCAGAAATGATTTAAAACAATGGTTCCAGGAATGGGAAATTTCAGGAATCAGGATAGATTAAAGAAGTTGGGACTGTTCTCCTTGGAAAGGAGAAGGCTGGGAAGGGATCTGAAAGAAGTTTTCAAATTCAAGAGTAAATGGAGAGAAGCTGTTCCCACTCAAAAAGAAACTAGAACAAGAGGAGTCAACTTAAGGTGATGTGGAAAAAAAGCAAGGGTGATGGGAGAGAAAAAAAGACTTCCTTGACATAACAGAGAGTCAGGGTCTGGAACAGTCTGCCTGGAAATGTCGTGGAGGCTGGTTTAATTGAGACATTCAAGAGGGAGTTGGATGGCTATTTGGATCAAAATACTATGCAAGGGATCGGGAAAAGGTGGGAAATCAACCCTAAGTCATGATTGGCCATTTGAAGAGCTTGTGTTGGCATGATGGGCCAAATGGCCTTATTGTGGACCAGACCAGCCACCCACAAAATGTATTAAGAAGGTAGCCCAGGCCCTAACTTATTCTTATTTTAAAGATAAATGTTCCAAATGCAATACAATTGGTCAAACTACCTGACATTAAGCAAAACACGATTTATTCAAACACTAGGCTAAAACACAACAAAAGAAAGAGGAACTTGGAACGACAACTCTTTTGGAATGTTTAACAGAATAATAAATTATTTTATTACTAAACAGTAACCATTCCAATCTAGTAACATTGCAATAACACATCCTTGGCAATAGGCAAATTCAGAGAACAGATTGTCTCACATGCTATCCAATCCAAGAGGAAAGAACATCAAAATGCAATTCCGAGGGATAGAGAGGTCTCCAGCTGTAGCAATGAGATGTGGCAGCTTTCCACTTCTTCCAGACCCCAAAAGCGACTGCTGAAAGCTAACCTAAAGATCCTGATCCTGGGCAAGCCTGAACACACCCCTCAGTCTGCTTCTATTGTTCTAGCTTCTAACAAAAACACCCAAGGCTTCACAAGTTGTTTATCTTCTCATAGATTGCTCCCAATCTCTCTCTAAAAGAAACCAGGACAAAACACACCTCTTAAAGCCACGGTATCATCACAGCCCCCTTCTGTGCTGTAACAAATCTCTGATTCTGTGAATGAATTGGATGAGGAAAGTGAATGCACTGTCACCAAGTTTACAGATGACACAAAATAGGTGGGAGATCAATCGATGAGAATGACACAAAGAGGCTGCAGAGAGATATAGACAGGTTAAGTGACTGGGCAAAAATTTGGCAGATGGAATCTAATGTGAGGTTGTAGACTTGCTCACCAAGCCAGTGGGTTCGGTCGCAAATGTATCGTCACCCTGCTAGGTAACATCATCAGTGCACCTCCGGTGAAGCGTCAGTGTTCTGTCCCACTTGTTATTTATATGCTTCGGTATGTTAGGGTGTTTGGTGTTACGTCCGGTTCTGTTTCTCAGTGGTTTGTACATCGGGTCCGGTCAATGTGTTTGTTGATGGAGTTCCAGTTGGAATACCAGGTCTCCAGGAATTCCATGGCATGTCTCTGTTTCACTTGTGCTATTACGGATGCGTTGTCCCAGTCAAATTCATGCCCCTCTTTGTCTGTGTGCGGTGAGACTAGTGAGAATTGGTCATGTCCCTTGGTGGCTAGTTGGTGTTTGTGTATCTTTATTTTCAGTGTTCTTCCAGTTTAGCCTGTGTAATGTTTCTCACGGTCCTTGTGTGGTATTTTGTATATTACATTAGTTTTATTGGTTGTGGGTATGGGATCCTTTACATTCATCAGTAGCTGTCAGAGGGTGGTTGTTGGTTTGCGGACTACTCTGATACCTAGGGGTCTGACTAGTCACTGATATCCCAGTTCAGTGGGGAATAGGGAAGGGAAGTGGAATGTTGTCCTTTATTTCAAAGGGAATGGAGCATAAAACAGGGAGATTTTACTGAAACTGTACAAGGCACTGGTCAGATCACAGCTGGAATACTGGAGTTTTGTGCTCCTTGTCTAAGGGAAGATATTTTGGCATCATAGGCAGTCCAGAGAAGGTTCACTCAGCTGATCCTAGGTATGGAGGGATTGTCTTACAAGGAGAGGTTGACTAGGTTGGAGTACTCATTGGAGTTTCAAAGAATGGGGAGCGACCTTGATAAAACATGCAAGATTCATAGGAGACCTAACAGGATGGATGGGCAGAGGCTGTTTCCCTCTGTAGGAGAGTCAAGGACATGAGGGCATCATCTCAGAACAAGTGGCCATATGTTTAAGACAGGTGAGGAGGAATTTCTTCTGAAAATAGTAAATCTGTGGAATTCTTTACCACAGAAAGCTGAGAAGAGTGGGTCATTGCATATTTTCAAGGATGAGAGATGGATTTAATCAGTAATGGAATAAAGGATTATGGGGGGGAAAGGCAGGAAAATAGAGTTGAGGATTGTCAGATCAGCATGATCTCATTAAATGGTGGAGCAGACTCGATGGCCTGAATGGCCTACTTCTGCTTCTCTGTATTGTGGTGTGGCACATGGAGACAGCACACTTGAACCACTCTGGATACAGGTCCACCTGACTCTTCCCCTAACCATTAGCGACTCAATCATAAACACTTTCTGAAACTTCCTGCTGCTGCATCATAAATCCCTCCACACCAGCTCCCCCC
>JAHRHZ010000020.1:1530564-1551219 GCA_024137785.1 Ginglymostoma cirratum | reverse complement strand
TACAATCTGCCCTCAGAACTTAACTCTCCTGGCCCTGTTACCATTCCAGATTTCTCCTCTGTACCTTCTCCAAGACCAACACTGTATTCCCTTCCTTGCAAACAGCCTGAGGGGCTCTAAGGTGTGCCAGGATCCCTGTACTAACACTGTGACAGACAGTCCCTCCTCTCTCAATCAATCTTTTCACTCCTGCCAACATACAGGCACCAGGTTAGCTTTCTCCCAGCACCAAAGGTCTAACTGAGACAGCTGTCCCTCTGCATTTAACCGGGATTTTTAAAAAGTAATGTCAAAACCAGGAAACCAATGTGAGAAGGAGGGGAATACTCACGAATGGGACATGAAGATGGTGAGAACGGAGAGTAAAGGGTAATAGATCAGGTGCAAAGGATGATGATAATGAAGACAGTCAGTAAAATATCACAGGAAATAAACATCCAGAGACAGAGAGCCTATTGGTGACTGATTGGCGGTGAATAAAACCCAAGTGGATGATAAAATGGGAAGTAATTGGAAGAGATAGTAGGAACTGCAGATGCTGGAGAATCCGAGATAACAAGGTGTGGAGCTGGGTGAACACAGCAGGCCAAGCAGCATCAGAGGAGCAGGAAGGCTGACATTTCGGACCTAGACCCTTCTTCAGAAAAGCACTTTTGAAGAAGGGTCTCGACCCGAAACGTCAGCCTTCCTGCTCCTCTGATGCTGCTTGGCCTGCTGTGTTCATCCAGCTCTACAGCTTGTTATCTCAGTAATTGGAAGGGATTCAGCTGTGAATGATTTGGGAGCTGATGCGGTTTAATGTACATCTGGGAGAGGGAAGGGAGTAATAACTGGGATTTGTCAACAACCAGAAGAGCAAAGGAGAGAATTAGCACAGATTGATGCAGCTTCATCAGTGAGTGCACAGCACATTGTCCTTACCCCCAGAGTTCCAACTGGAGAGTGGGGAAGGGGCCTGAACAAAGTTGTAAGAGGACCATAAGACAATAAGACATAGGAGCAGAAATTAAGCCAATCAGCTCATCGAGTCTGCTCTGCCATTCAATCATGGCTGATAAGTTCCTCAACCCCATTCTCATGCTTACTCCCCTTAATCCCCTTGATAATCAAGAACCTATCTATCTCAGTCTTAAATGTGCTCAATGACCTGGCCTCCACAGCCTTCTGTGGTAGTGAATTCCATAGATTCACCACTCTCCGGCTGAAGAAGTTTCTCCTTATCTCCCTTCTATCTTCCCTTTACTCTCAGGCTGTGCCCTCAGGCCCTAGTCTCTCCTACCAATGGAAACATCTTCCCAACATCCACTTTGTCCAGGCCATTCAGTATTTTGAAAGTTTCAATTAGATCCCCCCTCATCCTTCTAAACTCCAATGAGTATAGTCCCAGCGGCCTCAAACGTTCCTCATATATTAAGCTTTTCATTCCTGGGACCATTCTCGTGAACCTCCTCTGAACCCACTCCAGGGCCAGTACATCCTTCCTGAGATATGGGGCCCAAAACTGCGCAAAATACTTCAAATGTGGCCTGACCAGAGCCTTTAAAGCCTCTTATAACGTTAATATATAATGTTAAATTTGAGGACAATAGATCTGCAGTCAGGAAAGAAAACTATCACTGACTAATGGAAAACTTCATGATGCACAACCTGGAATTATTCCCAGAGCTAATTCCACGACATTAGTGTGACTTGGTCAGACATGCAGTGAAAAGTCTGTCTACTGTTACATGCAAATTAGAATTCTGCTGTGCGAATCTGAGGGATAGTACAGCCCTGAGGAAATGTGAGGGACTGGGACTGTTTGGATTGCAATTTCAAGGAGCAGGCACAGGCTCAATGGGCTGAATGACCTCCTCAATGCTTTCGTGATTCAATGTTTCATTCACAGTGCAGTGAATCTTCACTCCCACAGAACTGAAAATCTGGAAATAGATTAAAATAAACATCCAACTGTCTCCCAGCATTTCCAACACCGTACAGTCAAAGTGAGAAACTCATCTGCCTGTCAGTAAAATTGTTGAAAAAACAGTCAGAGGATGAGAAAGCTAGCAAAAGCAGACATCAAGAAAACTTAATTTCTTAGGGGTGAAGACAAATGAGGGAAAACGCTCCTGAAATACAACCAATAAATCTGATGATTACAATTTCAACAAAATCAAATTTAATCTTAACACAAAAAGTCAACAATTAATGGTGTCAGATATCTTGAAAGATAAAGCAAATCTGATATCCACAAGGAGAGTTTGAATGTTGGCTCTATAACGTGTTACTGATCCTCTTCATCCAATTTCTACTCTATGCTTCACCAGGAAATTTTTAATTTCAAGTTGATCACAAAAGTTAAAATTTGCTTTCTTTTCAGTGGGCAATTCTAATCTTCAGGTGGAACTGTCCAATGCTTCACGATTGAAAACTCCCATGACCCTGGAGTCAGTTGAACCTCTGTTCATTATGACCAATTCACTCATCACCCACTTCCCTCTCCTTATTCTTCACCCAGGGAGGGGGGAGCCTGTGGAATTCTCAGCCATAAAAGCAGCTGAGGCCAAAACATTCAATGTTTTTAAAAAGGAATTGGATATTGTTCCTGCGGCTAAAAGGATCAGAGGGTATGGGGAGAAAGGGTATTGGGAACAGGGAACTGAAACAGAAACAGTAATTGCAAAAACAGGGGTCACTGACACAAAGCATTAACTCTGCTTCTTCTCCACAGATGCTGCCAGGCCTGCTGAGTTTCACCAGCAATTTCTGTTTTGGTTTGAGATCTTCGGAATCAGCAATTCTTTGTTTTTCAACAGGGGACTGAGTTGGATGATGAGACATGATCATATTGAATGGAGGAGCAGGCTCAAAGGGTCGAATGGCCTACTCCTGTTCCTATTTTCTATGTTTCTCACTGTGTGAAAATTTGGTTTCCAAATCCCACCATGGCCTCACCTTCTGTAACTTTCTCCAAATCTTATGGCCCTTTCAAATTCCAATGTCCCTGTAAACCTGTCTCTTGAATATCTGAAATTTTAATTGCTCCACTATTGGACCTTCAGCTTACTGGCCCCTAAGCTCTGGAATTCCCTCTCTCGCCCTCTCCATTTCTCTACCTCTCTCCACTCCTGTACTAAACACCTCCAAACCTCAGCTCCCTTCGGACAATGCTAATATCTCTGTCTACAGTTCACTCACTCCTTACAGTCCCGAGAAAAAAACGGGTGACATTTAACTCTCAAAGGTGCGATATCAGTAAAATGTTCTTCATTAACTCAGTAACAATTTGGCTTTAGCTATCTTGGAGACATTACTCTTCTTAGCAGCATTACAATCCATTAATCATTCACTGCCAAATCTCTCATTACAAAACAAAACAGCATCAATTCTGTGAGCTTTACAAAAGAAGACCTGCAATAAATTTACAGAAGCAGCATAGTTTTCCATCTAATAACAATTAAATTTCTTAAAACAATTCCATTACTCCATTATAAATTTTGATATCTGAATTTATAGTGGCAAGTAAAGATTTTAAACTGTAGTTCTGTGAGGTATGCTTTGCATTTCTAATTACAATTTACCAATTCTGCTCCCCATCTAGGTTCTCTGGGTGTGTGTATTGACCTGGGAGACAGATTAATTTGAACAAAAATAAGAGGAAGCAATACATTGATCATTAATTTGCAAACATCATCCAATGTCCAATTTTACTCAGATTAAACTCGCCTTGTGTTAAATTAACAGCAGTTACACAAAGACTGTGATCTTCTGGTCAGTAATGAAGCTCAGTCCACATCAATACAATTATCTCCTTCCATTCCTTTTCTGCAGTTTATGTCTCAGCTTCAGGCAGGAGCTATCAGTGAAGGCAGCTACAGGGAGGAAAGTGCAGAAGTGTTGAGATTGATGTGCATTTTGCCTACAGAAACAGAAGTTGCTGGAAAAGCTCAGCAGGTCTGGCAGCATTTGTGGAGAGAGATCAGAGTGAATGTTTCAGGTGGAGTGATCCTTCCTCAGAACATTTGTCATTTTACCTACAGCTGGGTGTCTTTACCTGAAATAAAACAGCTGCAGATGCTGGACATCTGAAACAATGACAAAAATTTCTGGAGAAACTCAATAGGTTTGGCAGCATCTGTGGAGAGAAAGCAGAGTTAACAATTTGAGCCCACTGTCTCTTCGTCAAGGGAGTTCTCATGAAGAGCCACTGGATTTGGAACATTAACTCTGTTTTCTTCCTACAGATGCTGCCTGACCTTCAGAGTTTCTCCAGCAATTTCTATCTTTACGCGACGTGGCAATGCTTATGTTATCCTTCATAAGAAAAAGAAGTGGCATGTGCAGAACATGACACTGAAACGATGTTTAATACTGCTCACTGATATACACAAATGCTAAATGCACAGGCACTTTATTACCTGGACTAACATTGAGCTCTACAGTTACAAATAGAAAGACACTTCCATCAGGGTGTCATGCTTCAAGTGGCCTGAGTAAAGATGGAGTCTGAGAGCAGTGTGGTGGCTCAGTGATTAGCACTGCTGCCTCACAGCACCAGGGATCCTGGTTTGATTCCACCCTCAGGTGACTGTCTGTATGGAGTTTGCACATTCTCCCCATGTCTATGTAGATTTCTTCCTGGTGTTCCGGTTTCCTCCCACAGTCCAAAGATGTTCAGGTTAGGTGGGTTGTCCGTGGGAAATGTATATGGTTGTACACAGACACACGTTATCAATTTAATGACTATATAAACAGAGCTAACAACGTTAATAGCTTAAACTTCAATATAAACCATGGAAGCTGGTCCTGATCTGGGACCATATTTCTGCTTGGTGAGGTACATGTTGTCCTCAGGGGCTCGTGTTTGACAAACTGGCTTTCTTGCTACTGTCACTCAATCTTACCAGCCAATCATTATCATCGGTGTGAAAACAAGAAATGCTGGAGATCACAGCAGGTCAAGCAGCATCCATGGAGAGAGAGTGAGCTAATGTTGCAAATCTAGATGATTCTTCATCAGAGTGTTCTTCCTCACTCTCTTTATGTCAGATCTCTGACTGACTGCAGCCAGCAGCCCTCCTGCACATCACAGGGCAGGACCCTGACCCGCTGATGACACGCCATTGCCCCTGTCTGCTGCTGCTGGCCAGACAGGACTAACCACTGCCCACTTCCCGCACTGTCACCAGGCACATCCCCTGACTGTGCCCAGGCCAAGCCCTGGGCTGTGTGTGCCCTGTGCCCCAGACTGATGGTACATGAACTCCCTGATTAACCAAGATACCCTCCCCCACTGTGTTTGCAGTGAGGAATAGACCCCACCAATGGCCATTGATTGATTAAGGGCACAATGTGTTTGACACATAGGCAGCTGGAATTAGTCTAATGTCTCAGTTTATGCCACACAGCAAGCTGCACCCCCACCAAATCCACCCATTTCCCCCAAATCTCCACCCCACCGTCCCCTCCACCCCCAGGGTCAGAAACCTGCTGACAAGTCTCGAAGTCTGTCTGTGCATCTGTGCCACAGGGCCCCTCAATACAACAGCACTGAGGGTCTTTGGCTCTGACTGAAGCACCAACATGGCACAGCACATCAAGGCAAGGCCAGGCACGGTCAGCCTGCAGATAGGCGCTAAGTGAATGAACACTAATTGAGTGAGCGAGTAGCCCCAAACGGCTCTCTGGCCCAGTCTGGGAGTTGGAGGCCTGTCCCTATCCCATAGCGTCCTTGTAGCAGCCTCTCAGTGCCAGTCACCACACTAACTCCTTCATCAACATTAATTATAATCCATTTCCCAGCTGCTTTCTGATCTTACAAAGTGTCACTGGACCCAAAACATGAACTTTGTTTTTCTCTCCAGCCATTTCTGTTTCCTTTTGAGAAACTCGCTTCGGTTCTCAGTAATGGTTAAAAGAGGCTGTTAGTTGTTCCCAACATTGACTTCTCCCCCATTTGGATTTCTCAGATATTCCGCCATAAATCTCACTTGAGTTCATTCAGAGATAGTAAGACCTGCTGATGCTGGAGCCAGAGATAACACAGTGTGAAGCTGGAGGAGTTTTTTTGAGGAAGGGTCCCGACCCGAAACCCGAGCTTTCCTGCTCCTCTGATGCTGCCTGGCCTGCTGTGTTCATCCGGCTGCACTTGGGTTACCTCTTGGGCTCAAATTGTTCAGGTCCCTATAAGGTTCCATCCCTTGATAACAAGGTGTGGGACTGGATGAACACAGCAGGCCAAGCAGCATCATAGGAGCAGGAAAACTTGACGTTTCAAACCCTAACCCTATCTCGGATTCTCCAGCATCTGCAGTACCTTTTATCTAAGGTTCCATCCCTTGTTTTGTTGGTGAACAATTAATGATTATTGATTTGATACAAAATAATATATATCCTATTGGACAGTTTGAGCACTGGTAGCAGAGTGACAATGTGAGACCAGTC
The DNA here is from genome assembly GCA_024137785.1 of Ginglymostoma cirratum. Classification (NCBI taxonomy): domain Eukaryota; kingdom Metazoa; phylum Chordata; class Chondrichthyes; order Orectolobiformes; family Ginglymostomatidae; genus Ginglymostoma; species Ginglymostoma cirratum. The sequence goes on along the minus strand of JAHRHZ010000020.1, from coordinate 1,544,793 downwards.
CCCTGTCACTATGTATGCCTGTCCTGAAATAGCTTGCCAAAGAGCTGCCATACAAGGTCCGACTCTATTCCTTCTGGGGCCCCAATAAACTGAAAATAACAGGCATCATGTCAGCAATGGCTGTACTCACTGTATTGTAATGTTTTCGAATAATGGGGGGTTTGGAGAAGCAATCCATCACAAAGATATAATCTCCCTGGTGCTCTATGAATGCATCTGTTGTTAGTATCATTGAAACAATAGGTGAAACATGATGTTGGCGTAGAAGCTCCATACACTTGATGGAACAAATGCATTTGTGAGCTATTAAATATCCTGACTAATCTTTGGCCAGGACATAGATATATGTGTGTTAGCTATCTTGATGTTCAATGATGTTCCTTGTGTAACATGGACATTAGATCATAATGTGATGCTTTTGGTATTAGGAACCATTTGCCATTAAACCTGTTGTAATATACCAAGTTTTGGTTTGATTTAATTTGATTTATTATTATGTATTTGATTTATTATGTACCTAACTACAGTGAAAAGTTTTGTTTTGCGTGCACTGCAGCAGGCAAAGAAGGTGCACGAAAAGAAAGATCAACATTAGATGTGAAATTTGAGCAATCCATTCAGATGTCAATTAACAGCAGGGAAGGAGCTGTGATTAAATCTGTTGGTAGACATGTTTAAGCATTTGTATCTTCTGCCTGACAGAAGAAGGTAGAAGAGGTTGTAACTGGGATGAGAGGCATCTTTCATGATGTTAACTGCCTTTCCATGGCAGAGTTTGGCTCTATTGTTCTGACCACAGTTCAACTTTGAAAATATCTTTACCTTTAACTGATTCAATTGCATCATGTGCTATTTATAAAGATGCTTGCAAGGTGTTGGTGGTAGATATTTAGAAACCTAATTGAATACCAACTGGACAATATCCCTGAACATTAAATAAATTGAACTTTTGGCAGTATCAAGAAAAGACAGAAAATAAAAGGTAGCTTATTTATGATTAACATCAAAGTTCTTTCAAGATAGAAGTCCTGTCTCTGTTTTTAAAGAAATAATTTACTTGCTTTTCCAATTTTTTGTAAAAATGGCAGTCAAATGTTCCTCACAATATATTTTAAAAAAGCTTTCTTGAAAGAAACTACAGCAAAAGAAATCACTTCAAAGTGGATTTTCACATTAAGAAGGATTACCTCTGCGCAACCATTTATTGGTTATGCTATTTTCTCTTTCAAATTTAGCGCAGCGTACTGTCATCATACTTTATTTGACATGAGTGATATTTAATGGCTAAAACCCACAACTACATGCCTTCAATTTTTAAACTGCAAGGCTGTAACTCTGAAGGCACTGCTCTGAAAGGGATCATGTCCAGGAGAGGAGCAACAGGAAAACAAATGCAAAACTATTTTGGTCTCCATATCTGAGGAAAGATGTTCTGGCTATGGGGGGTGAGGGTTGGGGGAGGGGGATGCAGTGAAGGTTTACCAGACTGATCTGTGGGATGGCAGGACTGACATGTGGAGAGAAACTGGATCAGTTCCGACTATATTCACTGGATTTAGAAGGATAAAGAAATCTCATGGAAACTTATAACATTCTAATAAGACTAGACAGTGTAAATGCAGGAAGGATGTTCCTGATGACTGGGGAGTCCAGAACCAGGGGGTCACAGTCTAAGGAGATGGGGCAGGCCATTGAGGACTGAGATGGGGAGAAATGTTTTCACCCAGAGAGTGGGGAGCCTGTGGGATTCTCTGTCACAGAAAGCGATTGAGACCAAAACATTAAATGTTTTCAAGAAGGAGTTAGATATAGTTCTCAGGGCTATAGGGATCAATGGGTTTGGGAAGAAAGCAGGAACAGGAGACTGAGTTAGATGATCAGTCATGATCATATTGAATGGTGGAGCAGGCTTGAAGGCCCGAATAACCTATTCCTGACTGGAAAATAGGAGCAGGAGTGGGCTAATTAGCCTTTTGGGGCAGTTGTCATATTTTTTGGGCCATATCAGATCATCCAACTCAATAGCTTGTTCCCACATTTCCCCATAACCTTTGATCCCTTTAGCTCCAAGTGCTAAATCCAACTCCGTCCTGAATCATACAATATTTTCACCTCGACTGCTATCTGTTGATAATAAATTCCATAGGTTCACCACTCTCTGGGTGAAGAAATATAGAAATAAGTTTCCATAACCTTTTTTGTTATCAAAATAAATGAGGAAAAGTCTTGAAATGAATTTGAAAAAGTAATTGCAGTCAAGTAGATGGTAAATAATTGGTGCATTGCAGGTTAAGAATGGGTTGGACCAGGTGAGGGGAGATGATGAGGTGGGGGGTGGGGGGAGGAGTTGTGGCAGTGAGCCGGACATTGAAATGGATTGGAGATTGGCTGGAGATGGGTGTGGGGTGTCGGCAGGAAAATTGATTCTTTGGATCGGGACCCTTCTTCAGAGGAAGCCAAAGCATCGACTTTCCTTCCCCTCTGATACTGCCTGGCCTACTGTGTCCCTCCAGCTCCACACTGTGATATCATTGAGCTGCACTGTCTCTCTCTCTATATTATCTGTCCAAGGCAAGCTATTTCTGTCTACTTGGAGTTGAACACAAGCTTTTGACTTAAAGGTTATATGTTGTTACAATCTTGGACCTGATGTGAAATTTACATTCTGGCAAGAGATCAAAAACTTTTATTGTTAAAGACAAAATATCCATGGGACTCACTGAGAGATTAAAGTTTCCGTGATTTTGAACAAAATGCAATAAACTTTATTACGCAACACTAGACTAGTAATAGGCAGCCTACCAGTATACTCTAAGTCAGAAGTCACACGGCACCCAGGTTATAGACCGACAGGTTTATTTGAAATCACAACCTTTTGGAGCGCAGCTCCTTCGTCAGGCAAACTGTTACTCTGAAAGCTTGTGATTTCAAACAAACCTGTTGGGCAATAACCTGGTGTCATGCGACTTCTCACTTTGTCCACCCCAGTCCAACACCTTCACCTCCACGTCATGGCTGCAATATATTGTAAGAGTCAATATGTGGTAAACAGGGCAACATACCATGATCAAAAACCACACAGAGCACATCAAAATAGCAAATGCGTTCAAGACAGATCCTATGATTTTCTTACCAACTCTCCCCAGATATTACTGACTTGGTTGGTCATCATATCTCATCAAACCCCATTAGGAGTTTATAATCTTCACTTGGCAAAACTGGCCTTGAACAAAAAACAGAAATTGCTGGAAAAGCTCAGTAGGTCTGGCAGCATCTGTGGAGAGAAATCAGAGTTAACGTTTCAGGTCAGGTCACCCTTCCTCAGCCTCGATCCACTCTCTTATGAGCCAATCCAACATGTTCTGCTTCAACATCTGCTCCTATTCTGGACCATCACCCTCTCTTGCTGTTCTCTCAGACTCAGAAAACTGTAAACTGCTCTCCAAGTACAGGCACTAATTCATTTTTTTTCTAATAGCTAACTTTCCTAAATTAGAACTACCTTGGTGTTGTTTTTTTCTCCCTGAGCTCAGTTGCACTAAGTAAATATGGCTTGTGTGTTTTTCAATCCCCACTCTCAGCTGCACTGAGCGGTTGATGGTGCATGGCTTCTTTCTGAGTCCCAACAACTCCTAAGGCTTTACCTGAGCATTAATCCCAATGATTATTTACACATACTGACCTTCTGGACTTCTCAGAAGACATTAAGATAAGTGGTAGAGCAAAGCACACTGAAAATCTGCAGTGGGATGTAAATAGGTTAAGTGAGTGGGCAAGGGTCTGTCAGATGGAGTACAATGTTGGTAAATGTGAGGTCATCCATTTTGGTAGGAATAACGGCAAATGGACTATTATTTAAATGGTGAAAATTGCAACATGTAGGTTGTGCAGAGGGACCTGGGTGTCCCTCAAAAAGTTGGTTTGCAAGTGCAATAGGTAATTAAGAAGGCAAATGGAATTTTGTCCTTCATTATGACAGGGATGGAGTTTAAAAACAGGGAGGTTATGTCACAGTTGTATATGGTGCTGGTGAGGCCACACCTGGAGTACCGTGTACAGTTTTGGTCTCCTTGCTTGAGAAAGGATGTACTGGCACTGGACGGGGGTGCAGAGGAGGGTCACTAGGTTGGTTCCAGAGTTGAGAAGGTTGGTTTATGAGGAGAGATTGAGTAGACTGGGACTGTACTCACTGGAATTTAGAAGAATGAAGGGGGATATTATAGAAATAAATAAAATTATAAAGGGGATAGAAATATTGAAGCAGGGATGATATTTCCACTGGCATGAAAATAGCCTCAAAATAAGGGGGAGCTGATTTAGGACTGTGTTGAGGAGAAACTTCTTCACTCAAAGAATTTTGAATCTGTGGAATTCCTTGCCCCGTGAAGCAATTGAGCCTACCTTGTTGAATGTTTTTAAGGCAAAGATAGATTTTTGAACAGTAAAGGAATTAAGGGTTACGGTGAGTGGGCGGGTAAGTGGAGCTGGGACCTCGAAAAGATCAGCCGTGATCTTATTGAATGCCGGATCAGGCTGAACGGACCAGATGGCCTACTCCTGCTGCTATTTCTTCTAATGTTATGTTTGCCTCAATACGAATGGCTTGGAACCTGCTCCAGCAGCACATTTCTGGGATGAAGCTTCTTAGTACCTGAGGATAGCAGCATTCACCTCTGCATGCCTCCGTCCAATGACATAACCTGACTTCTCTGTAACCATTGAACAGTTTTAGGTGACCTATGCAAAACATTGCAACTAGCCACATTCCTGTTTCTAAGCAGGGCCACCTCTTACTAACGTTTTAGAATGTTACATTTTCACAGCCTTCTGGTTTTTGCAGCACAAAGAATGCCCAGTGCTTTGTACACTCAGCCTGACACTGTGTCCACTCGGCCTGGTGCTGTGTCCTCTCGGCCTGGCGCTGTGTCCTCTCGGCCTGTGTCTTTTCGGTCTGGTGCAGTGTCCTCTCAGCCTGGCACTGTGTCCTCTCAGCCTGGTGCTGTGTCCTCTCTGCCTGGCACTGTGTCCTCTTGGCCTGGCGCTCTGCCCTCAGCCTGGCATGACGGTCTGGAGTGATCTCCCAGCCTTGTGATCCTCGAGGTGTAGCCCAGTGCAGACTGCAGCCAAGGCCTGGAGCAGACTGGGGGCATGATATGGGTTGGAAGACTGCTCTATTGGACTTTCATTTCTGCAATGCTGGACATTTTATTTCTCTATTTTCTAAGATCTCGTAACTAAAGAAGCTCTGCCTAGGTACCTTTGTAACTCAGATGGCACCGTAAGTGGCAATGTATAAACTTTTCATTGTACTCATTGACTATATGTGACGATAAAGGTGAATACAATTCAGTTCAATTCATTTGTCACAATAATTGAAGGTGGCGATAATACAACCTTATGTTTCATGGATCCAAACTACAGTCTTACATTGCATGCTTATCTTTGCTCCCAAATAACAGCTGGGTGGGGTCCCTCTATACACAGCTGACGGTAGGGTTGAAATCGATTTTTGAAGGCATGAGCTGCTTTTTTTTTCATCCTAGTTTATCACAAGCGTGAAGTTAAGCAGCCGAGTAAAGTGGCTTTTCCAATTAATGTTTTAAGCAGCTTAACAAAGCAGGAATGTGCCATTTGACCCCTGAGTAATTTAATGACAGGGTAACACTGCCAGTGGTAATTTGGAGCAAAACAGGGTGAAAATTGAAAAGGAACAGGAAGCGTCACTTCACAGGGGCAGATGTACAGCTGAAAGCAGATGAGATGCTGAGGAGTGTGGGCAATGATTCCGAAGACCGAAATGAAGCAGCTTGAGGCAGTTGAGCAGCTTGGAAGGAAGGCACAGGATGATTAAATACGACCTTGTGTAGGAGTCAACAAAGTCAAATGAGATAAAAATTAAATGGCTAAAGGCTCAGGGAGAACATTCAAGAATACAAAGACTTAATTTTGACAGAATATTTCACGACCTAAGGACATGCCAAAGCACTTTACAGTCAATGAAATATTTTTGGAAGTGCTGTCGCTGCAGTAATACAGGAACGTGAAGCTAATTTGTGCCCAGCAAGATCCCAAGCAGCAACGTGGTAATAATGTGGGACGTAATGGCCTAGTGGTATTATCATTAGACCATTTAATCAAGAGACCCAGGTCATGTAAGGGTCTAGGCCCGAAACACCAGCCTTCCTGCTCCTCTGATGCTGCTTGGCCTGCTGTGTTCATCCAGCTCTACACCTTGTTATCTCATGTCCTGGTGAGCTGGCTTCACATTCCACAACAGCGGTCAATTACAATCTGGGATCAAGAGTCTCGTGGTAGCCATGAAATCATTGCCAATTTTTGGGGAAAATCCCATCTGGTTCACTAATGCCCTTTAGGGAAAGAAACTGCCATCCTTACTTGGTCTGGCCTACATGTGACTCCAGATCCGCAGCAATGTGGTTGACTCTTAAACTGCCCCTTCAGCAAATAGGAATAGACAATGAATAAAGCCAGGTCAGCAATGTCCCCATGCAGTGAATGAATATATCCCTGAGGCTCCTCAGACAGCACCTTCCAAACGCACAGCTTCTACCATCCAGAAGGACAAGGGCAGCAGATACATGGGAACACCAGCCCCTGCAAGTTCCCCTCCAAGTCACTCACCATCCTGACTTGGAAATATATCACTGTTCCTTCACTGTCACTGGGTCAAAATCCTGGATTTCCCTCCCTAAGGACATTGTGGGTCTACTACAGCACATGGACTGCAGTGGTTCAAGAAGCAGTTCACCACCACATTCCCAAGGGGCAACTAGGGACGGGCAATAAAAGCTGGCTCAGTCAGTAATACCTTAATCCTGTCAAAGTAAAAAAAAATCACCTGATGTCAATGATGTAGTTTGAGGGATAAATATTAACCAGACTTATTTACTGCCACTTCTGGGAACTCAATTTAATACCTCACCCCAAAGATGGTATTTCTGACAGCGCAGCACAGCCTCAGGACTGCATTGCTGTGTTGGCCTTGATCACAGAATCACAGAATCACAGAATTGTTACAGTGCAGAAGGAGGCCATTCAGCACATCATGTCTGTACCTGCCCTTCAAGCAAGTATCATCACCTACTGCCAATCCCCTGCCTTTTCCCCACATCTCTGCATACTATTTTTATACAAATAATCATCCAATACCCCCGTCAATACCTCAATTGAACCTGGCTCCCCCACATTCCCAGATAGTGCACTGATTCCATTGAAATGTGAAGCAACAGTCTCCTGACTGGGAGTAGGGTAGGGTAGGAGGTGAGGCAGGTACTGACAAATACGCTCTATTGTCTCACCGCACAGGGTTTGGGGTTTGGAGGAGGTTAGCACACGGGATGGGAAGATGGCAGATTTACAAAACCTCCAAATCGTGTTTCCCCAACCTAAACTGATTGTGATGTGAAATGTAAGATAGCATTTCATACAAGTGCTACTCTTACTGCAGTTTCGTTTTAAGACGGTAAGTTGGATGGGACTGTTATATCAGGAAGCAGAAAAAACAGAAGGTTTGTTTTCATTATCAGTACCTCCGGCAGGGAGCTGCGCTTCCAGCAGTACATCCTGAGCACAGCCTGCAACTTCCATCTGTTCATATTAAAACATTGATCACAGGATTGGGGCATTATCCCAATCCATCCAGCAAACACCAGCAGGCTGAATGGCCACGTCCTCAGATCCCTGAGTTTATTATTTTATAACAGAGGTGCCATAAATTGGAACTGAGCGGGGAGACAGGTGATTTCATAGAATGGCTTAAGATCACAGAGGGATTTGGTAAAGTAAAAAGGACAAATTGTTCCCAATGTTTGGAGTGTTGGTGACCAGGGGACACAGGTTTTGGATAATTGGCAAAAAAAAGTGAGGCATAATTTTAATTTATGCAGTGAGTTGTGATTGGGATTCATATAATTCCGTACAGTTATGCAGAAGTGACTTTCCCAGGATTTGTTGGGGGAGTTAAAGGAGAATGTGGTATCTGTGGAAGGATGCTGCCACCAATCCTCTTTCCTAAGGGTCTACCTGCTTTACAGCAGCTGAGGAACAGCTACCAGTGAATCAGAACACAGAGAGGCGTTTGTCGTTTATCTCCCAATTACAATTACATTAGCCACTCCTTGGCACAATCAGCTGCTTCATAAGGTCAGAATTAAAGATGTTTGACTGATGATTTCACAATGTTCAACACCATTCATACCAGATAAGTGCCAGGTAATGATCAACTCCAACAAGGGAGAATCTAGTTATTGTTTCTTGACAGTCTACAATAGTGCTACCAACTTTGAATTGCCTGCTATCAACATCCCAGGGGTTACCATTCACCAGAAACTTTGCTAGATTAGCCATACAAATACAGTGCTACAAGAACTGGGCTAGGAATCCTCACCTCCTGACTCCCAAAAACCTGTCCACCATCTACAAGACACATGTCAAAAGTGTGATGGAATATTCTCCGCTTGCCTGGATGGGTCTAGCTCCAACAACACTCAAGAAGTGTGACCCCATCCAGGACAAAGCAGCCCACTTGATTGGCACCACATCCACAAGCATCCACTCCCTCCACCACCGAAGCTCAGTAGCAGCAGTGTGTGCCATCTACAAAATGCACTGCAGAAATTCACCAAAGATCCTCAGACAGAGCCATTTCTATCCAGAAGGACAAGGACAGCAGGTACTTGGGAACACCACCACCTGCAAGTTCCCCTCCAAGTCACTCACCATCCTGACTTGGAAATATATCGCTGTTCCTTCACTATAGCTGGTCAAAATCCTGGAATTCCCTCCCTAAGGGCATTGTGGGTGTTACATGGAAGGCAGCAATATTTCAGGACTCCAAACACCCCAACCACTGGGATGACAATTAACAGGATGGCAGACTTTATTTAAATGCACTTTTAGTTGACTCTCTGCATTCAGATTCTTTAACACAGTTTGACCAGAAGGACAGTTTGACTTTTTAATCAAAAATGAATTAAAATATTGAGGCTTGAGAAATTAAGTGTCAATGAAATGTTTAGTTTCTATGAGCTACATTCACAATAATATCACAAGAACAGTTATTCTTGTTCATTGCCATTTTCCTCTGCTGTATTTCAGAATCCTTTTAATTAAACACACTGCTCAAACATATCCTTCTCATATTTGAAGCAAGTGTCAGTATGACAGTTAGTGGCTATTTCTTCCCTTCTGACAATCCATTTCTCATTAAATTAATTCTTTCAATAAAACCACAAGTGAAATTATGCATTAATCTATTCTAAATTGAAAGCAAAAGTGTTAAACACTAACCACTGCTGGCCTAACAATAATTGACTGCCTTTTGCTTGGAAAAGTCCGGATCAGAAATAGAAAGCAGGTTTTTTCGCAAACACTGGTAAATGGCTGGAACTTTCTCCCTCAAAGCAATTGGGTATTTTTGAAAGGGGTGGGAAAATGAGATTAGAGTTAGTGAGCGAGTTGAAATTCATGTTAGGGTCAGATTAGGATTGGTTAGGACTGCTACCCTCTGGTTAGGGCTTTGTTGTTGAAGTTAGGTTTAAGTTTAGGATTTAGTTAGGCTGAGGGTTGGGTTAAGGTTGGAGTAAGGGTTGAGTTACAGCTAGGTTTAGAAATGATTTAGGATGAGAATTAGGATGGTGTTGAATTAGGGTTAGAATTCGAGTTAGAGTTGGTTTGAGGCTTGAATAGGGATTGGCAAATAGCCATTCGGTAATAGAGAAGTGTAAGCCTGCTGAAAAAGACACATTTTGGCTTGCATTAGCCAGGATGCTTCAGAAGATTGACAAGTAAAGAGAAAGCAGCCCTTTGCTGCTTCAAGTCCTCTCACCAACAAAGAAACATTTTCCTCTCAGAGAATGTCGATGTTGTTCACCCTTTACATTCATATTTTTTATGAATTGTCCTGTTGACTGCACGATAAAAAACTTCCACAAAGTGTATATTTCTTCAACAATAATAAAGCTAACACTAGGGTTGGGTAAGTGTTAGATTTGAGATAAGGTTAGTGAAAGAGTTAGGTTTGCGTTCAGTTTAGTAAAGGATCAGGGTTAGAGCTGGTGTTGTTTGGATTGGGGTTGAGATGGGGTAGGATTAGAGTGAAGGCTGAGTTACAATTGGCTAGGGTTTGGGTTGATCAAGGTTTGAATAAGGATAGAGTTTCTCATCAAGATGATTATTCTGCTTGAGTAGTCATTTAGAGTCATTGTGTCATAGAACTATACAGCCTGGAAACGGACCCTTCGGTCCAATTTGTCCATGATGACCAGATATCCCAAATTAATCAGCATTTGCCAGCATTTGGCCCATATCCCTCTAAACCCTTCCTATTCATATACCCATCTGGATGACGTTTAAAAGTTGTAATTGTACCAGCCTCCACCACTTCCTCTGTCTGGCAACTCATTCCACGCACGAACCGCCTTCTGTGTGAAAAAGTTGCCCCTGAGGTACCTTTTAAATCTTTCCTCTCTCACTTTAAACCTGTGCCCTCTAATTATGGACTCCCTTACCCTAGGGGAAGGACCTTAGCTAGACACCCTATCCATGCCCCTCATGATTTTATAAACCTCTATTAGGTTACCCCTCAGCCTCCAATGCTCCAGGGAAATTGGCCCCAGCTTATTCACTCTCTCCTTATCGCTTAAACTCTCCAACCCTGGCAACATCCTTGTAAATCTTTTCTTAACCCTTTCAAGTTTCACAACATTCTTCCCAGGGGAGGGAACCTGGAATTTACGGAGTGTTTTTTGTTTCACTGTTCCCTGTTGTCACTATGATCCCAGTTGATGTCATTACTGAACAAATCATATCCCAGACTAGGCCCTGGCTTGATAGATCACACTCTGATTTGTTTTAATAACATGGCTTCTCATTGAAACATAAACTCATTTTGCAATAGAACAGAAAATTATTGACAACAGAAATTAAGAAAAGATAAAACAAGTTAAACTATCCACCGATCACACAAATTCAAAGATCTTTAAACATGCAGTAAAAAGTATTATCCCATTAATCCCACGAATTCGAAAAAAGATTTTGTATAGTATCCAAACACAAACCTGAAGCGATAAACAAAAAACAAACTTTGTGCAAATGCACAAAAACCATTCGTACCGTACTCACAACCAAGTATCTGTCTCTAACACCTCAGCAGGTTTAAGTCACTTGTAACTTTATCTTATATATTGAAACCACAGCTTGCTACTCCATGTAACCATTCTCACATAAACATTCTCAGCTTCTTCAGAGTTTATCCCAACACTTCTGGTCTGGAACTAAGATTAACTCTGCACTCTAGTTTCACTATATCCTTCCCTCCTCAGGGTCACTGGTCCGTGCAGTCATTTTCATCCATGTACTTCCCAGGACCACTTAAATTACAGTAAGACTTAAAAAAAAAGTCTTGCTAACTATGGATATTTCCCGCAAGCCTGAAATAAACAAATTCCAGAAATCTCTCACAAACATTGAGAATCCATGAATTACCCTGCTGGGTTGCAAAAAAATTGGAAATAACAAAATCCCAGTAGTAGTGCGCAAGTATCTCCCACAAGCTGTTTTAACAGAAATCACGAAGGCTACAGAAATACTTGAAAGTTAATTATTAACTTCAAACACACAGAAAATCTCATGTCTCTCACTGAACCAGAATCTAGGATACCAAGCTCACAATAAACATTATTTAAAATATATATGAATCCCACAGTTGCCATCACATCATTTTCAATTTTCTCATTCTTTCTACTGCACTTTACTTTTTGTTTCTTAACATTATCTTTTCTTTTCTATAATTTTTCTTATTACGAGAAAGAATTATGTCAATAAGGCACTTTTTAACTCTTCAACTGTGACTTTGTCTCTCCTTGGAGTTCACTCTTCGAAGTGTTGTGAGCTGGCCTGAGCATTGAGAGGAAGGTTCGCTTTACCTGAAATGTTAACTCTGATGCTGCCAGACCTGCTGAGATTTTCCAACAATTTCAGGTTTTGTTCCTGAGCATTCTGAGTTGGGTTTCAAAGTACATAATATTAGACAGAGGAAGTGCTGGAGAAACTCTGTAGGTCTGGTACCTCTGTGGAGAGAGAAATAGGGTCAACATTTCAAGTCCAAAATGTCTATTTCATTGGGGTCATATCAGACTTGAAACATTCACTCTGTTTCTCTCTTCACAGATGCCGCCAGACCTGCTGAGTTTCTGCAGCAATTTCTGTTTTTATTTCAGATCTCCAGTAGTCACAGTCTTTAATTTGCATCCAGAGTACATATTGCATCCTTGAAACAGGTAGGCCTAGTTTAAATTTAAAATTGAAGTAAGAACTATAGTTAAGATTAATTTGGAGTTTCAGGTTGTAAGTGAGTTTCTGGAGTAAATAGAGAGGGGAATGTTGGTTGCAGCGTTAGTTGGTATTCAGGGTTAGGTAGCACAGGGTTAGGCAGAAGGCTATTAGGGTAGAGAGTGGGTTGAATTATGTAGGTTTATTTTCATTATATTTTACGTTTGATGTTAGAGTTTGGGGTGGATTAGGTTCAGGGTTTTGGTTATGATTTGAATCAGGGTTAGGGTCAGGTTTTGGTTATGATTTGGATCAGGGTTAGGGTTGGGTTTTGGTTATGATTTGGATCAGGGTTAGGGTTGGGTTTTGGTTATGATTTGGATCAGGGTTAGGGTTGGGTTTTGGTTATGATTTGAATCAGGGTTAGGGTTGGGTTTTGGTTGGTTTAGAATGAAGGTGGTTTCTCCAGAAAGGGACTCCAGCTCTCAGTTTCTGCCTGACATTTTCTGAGGTTCATTATCATCACCAGTAAAACTCCACTCATCTGCAAAGGTCAAGTCATTTAATGTTTCCGAATGTTAACATCTTTCATTTGCATGATTTCAGCTTTGACTGGATCATGCAGCTAAATGCACCAAAAGCAGACTTCCTCTGGTATAAAATAGAAAACAAAGAGTCTGTGGCTGAAGAATAGTTTTAAAGCAAGAGAGAGAGAAAAGCACAGCTGTCACAACGGAAATCAAAGCCTCAGTTTTGTAAGTATATTAGCAATGTATGTGCATGGATAAATGATCGCGAATATCAAACCAAAACATCAACAGCCCTGTTCCATTGCACATCATCTCTGAGTTGAGTTTGTGAGATATTTGCAGTCAATGACCCCTGCACCCAGTTTAATGAGATTTCCACAGGGCACGGTGTGTGTGCCAAATGGCCCACTGAGGTTATATTAATGTACATCATCTTAATAAAGGTAACTGTACAAGGTTATAAATGTTTGCTATAAATATCACGCTAAGTGTTGCCAAATAAAGCAATGGCCACATTTCAGCTGTTCAATTACACAGATAATTTTGCAATGATTTTCATTTGTATTCGCTACCTAATGTTTCTGAAACAATCTTTTTAAAGATGAGGTGATTGAGGTACCTTTTTCAGTTGCCTGGCCGATGGCGTGGCTTCAGAAACAATAGCAACTTGCATTTCTACATTTTCTTTATTTAAACCATCCAAGTGGGTCTCACAGGAACAATGATCAGACAAAATCTGACACTGAGACATTACAAGATATTATCGTAGAACATGTTTTTTCTCACAGTCGCTATGTTGATGCACCTTTAAGAGACGTGCTCGTGATATTATCACTGTAATGTAGCATGTGACTGTCAGGTCATATATATACATAGGTCTCTCATTTCACCTTACCCCAGACACCTGAAGCATGGCATGCTACAAGAAACATGCTGTTCTGTGTCACTACGTATTTTAATATGAGAGAAGACGCTGAAGATTGGATAGTGGATACTGAGAAACGATATCAAGAGATGTAGCAGGATAATAATCCGCTGGAAAGTTGGGCAGAGAAATGGCAAATGGAGTTTAATCCGGATAAGTGTGAGCTAATGCATTTTGGGAGGTCAAATGCAACTGGATAGTAGATGGTAAATGACAGGGCCCACAGGAGCAGTGATATACAGAGGGAACTTGGGGTTGAATTCCACAGCTCCCTGAAAGTGGCAACACAACTGATAAGGTGGGAAAGAAGGCGTATAGCATGCTTGCCTTCGTCGGTGGGTGTATTGAGTGTAAAGGTTGGTAAGTCATGTTGCAGAGATAATAGGTACTGCAGATGCTGGAGAATCCGAGGTAACAAGGGGTAGAGCTGGATGAACACAGCAGGCCAGGCAGCATCAGAGGAGCAGGAAGGCTGACGTTTTC
>JAHRHZ010000020.1:1505710-1528662 GCA_024137785.1 Ginglymostoma cirratum | reverse complement strand
GTGTGTGTGTGTGTGTGTGTGTGTGTGTGTGTGTGTGTGTGTGTGTGCGTGTGTGTTTGCGCGCGCGCATGTGTATGTGTGCGCGCGTGTGTGTGCATGTGTGTATATGTGTGTGTGTGTGCCCATGCACATTTGTGTGTGTGTGTGTGCACGTGTTTGTGCACATGTGTGCGTGTGTGTTCACGTGTGCACGTGCATCTGTGTGTGCACGTATGTGCGTATGTGTGTGTGCATGTGTGTGTGTTCATGTGCGTGCACGTGTGTTTGTGTGTGTATGTGTATGCGTGTGGACGTGTGTGTGTGTTCACGCATGTGCGTGTGTGTTCATGTGTGTGCGTGTATCTGTGTGTGCACGTGTGTGCATGCATGTCTGTGTGTGTGCGTGCACGTGTGTGTGTGCGCGCGCATGTGTGTTTGAGTGCGTGTGTATGTGCGTGTGCATGTGTGTATATGTGTGTGTGTTCCCATGCACATTTGTGTGTGTGTGTGTATATGTGTGTGTGTGTGAGTGTGCGTGTGTGTGTGTGTATGTGTGTGTGTGAGTGTGTGTGCGTGTGCGTGTGCGTGTGTGTGAGTGTGCGTGTGCGTGTGTATGTGAGTGTGTGTGAGTGTGCGTGTGCGTGTGTGTGTGTGTGTGTGCATGTGAGAGAGGGAGACGGAATGTCGGACGTGATGCAATCCTGTGAACCTCCAACTGTGTCATTCTACAGGGTTTGAGTGGTGTTCTTCAATAAGCCTTGGCAAGTTGCTGCAGTGCGTCTTGTAGGTAACATATGCTGCAAACATTGGTTGCCAATTTCTGAACAAGCTGTTCAGTCTCTAACCCCAGAGCAACTCTACTTCACTCTATTCCTTAAAACAGAAAGCAAGGTTGAATCCAAAACCACACCATAAATTCCGTATTACCTGCCAGGTGCATTCTGGTGGGAGTACTGTCATTTATAAAGTAGTTGTTTAATTATATAAAACATTAAACAAGAAATTATTGGAAGTCATTATAAAGACAATATAATAATTGCAAGGGACTTTAATGTTTGGCATAAGTAGACCAATTAATTTGGGGAAGATGATCTCGAAAATGAGTTTGTATAATATTTTTGTGGCAGTTTTCTGGAGTGATATACTTAGAAACAACTAGAGACAAGGCATCATGGATCTAAATTTGTGCAGTACAATGCAATCATTTAGATATTGCATCCTCAAAGATCTATTGGGAAATAGTGACCATAATATAATTGAATTCCATATTAAGTTTGAAAGCTACACACACCAATCGCAAACAAAAATCTTAAACTGAACCAAAGCCAGTTACATAGGTATGAAGGAGGATTTGGTGAAGGTTAGTTGGGAAAATAAACTGAAAGAAATGGCAGTGAATAAACATTGAAAGAAACAATTTTAAACGTTGCACAAAAATGTAATCCATTAAAAATCAAAAAATATCACCGAGAAATTTACATCCATGACTTACTAAGCAAGTTCAGGATGGTAATAGAATAATACAAGAACTGTGTGATACAATACAGAGAAAAGAGGACGGTGCCGTGTCTGAGGATTGGGAACAATTTAAAAACCAGGAAACAGCCACCAAAATTTGATAGAAAGTAAATTAATAGCCTAAGAAGGAAAATGTATATAAAAACAATGTATAATAATTTATAGAAGTTTATAGAAAGGAGAATACCTAAGGTAGATGATGACTCCTTAGCGGCAGCTGCAGAAGATGTTATCCTGGGGAATGAGACATCAAAGGCACAAGTTTGAGACCTGAAATTAAGGACACACAAAGGTGTTGACGAGAGTGAGGAAATTAACATCAGCAGAAAAAAAGCACTGGAGATACTGAGAGATAAAATCTGACTAATCTCCAGGACCCGATAGCCTACTTCGTCAGTTTCTAAAAGCTTTAACTGCCAAGATTGTGAATGCAAATTTTCCAAAATTCTCTGGATTGCCAAATAACCCCAAAGAATTGGAATTGATATGAAATAACTCTGCTATTCAGAAAAGGAGGGGGAGTGACAACATAAAAGAACAAGCCAGTTAGCCCAACATCAGTCACCAGGAAACTTTGGAATCCATCATTAAGAAATTCTTAACAACAGGTTGAGAAACTCGTGATATAATCAGATTAAGTCAACATGGTTTTACAAAAGGGAAATCATGGTTAACAATTCATTCTGGTGTTTTGAATATGTAACACGTGGAGTAGATAAAGTGGAATCAATAGATGTTAGGCAGACGAATTTCCAAAAACATTCAATATGATGACACAGAAAAAAAGCTGAATTGCAAGGTTGTGGTTTTGGAATTTGGTACAGATATATGAAGTTTGACTGAACAGGAAGCAGACAGTAGGAGTAAATGGGGCATGCAAGTTATGAAGACAACACAAAGATGTTACATATAGATATGGACAAGCTCAGTGAATGGGCAACAAAGTAGCAGATGGAGAATAATTTGGAGACGTGGGATTATTCACTTTGGTCGTGAAATAACTGCACACAGGCGGTATCCCATCACCAAATCATCTGTTATTTAGATGTGCACAGTACACTGGCCATGGACGGCCAGCTCAGAAGGGAGGAGATTCTGAAACCCCTGTTTATATCTGCTAGTTATGTTAACAACTCCAATCAAGTAACTCACAGTCAATAAGATCTACCTGGTTCCAACCATTACAGGTAATAAGGAAGGAAAAGCAGAATATTTTTGAACAAGAGATAAATCTGTAGACATCAATGTTCAGAGGAACCTGCGTGTATTTCGTGAATGTGAGTGTGCAGATACAGTAAGCTGCAAGGAAGTCAGATGGCATCTTGGCCTTTTTTGCAAGGTGATTTGGAGTACAGCAATAAAGAAGTCTTGTTACAATTTTAAGAGAGCTTCTTGTGACCACATCTGGAACATTGAGCACAGTTATAATCTCCATGTGTAAGGAAGGGGACTTGCGAGGGAGGCAGGACAGTGAAGGTACACTGGATTGGTTCGGGGTTAAGAAGGGTTAGGGTGAATTGTGTCCATATTCTCTGGAGCTCAGTAGAAGGAGATGTGAACTCACTTGGACATTCAAGATTCTGGATGGGCTTGTGAGGTTAGACTTTGAGAGGCCATTTCTCCATAGCTAGAGAATCAAGACCATATGGGAAATGTCTTGCGATCAGGACTCAATCATTTACAACTGAGATGAGAAGAAAAGGTTGTGAATCTTTGGAATTCTTTATCCCAGAAGGTTATGGAGACTCCATCTTTGAACTTGACATGGCAGAATCAGACAGATTGTTGGTCACAGATGGTGCTGAAGGATAATTAGAGGAAACTGAGATAGCAGATCAGCCAAGAACTGACTGGAAATCAGTGTAGTTTGACTGGCTGTGCAGACCACCCTGCTCATATTTGGAATGTGTTTATATTCTTGTAATTGTGGAAACTGGTAACAGTAACCATTGCACACGTTGAACACAAATATAAGCAAAACTAACATTTTCCTTCTAGTAACGTTTCGGGTCCGGTGACCCTTCCTCAGAACTGATGGTAGCTAGGAAAGCGTTGGTTTATATGCAGAAGATAGGGTGGGGAGAGAGTGTGAGGAGTAAATGATACATGGGGTTAGAGCCCATAGAGAGAGAAGGACAGGTGGACAGACAAAGGAGTGGATAATGATCAGGCTGGGAGGGTGAATATCTGTTAATGGGGACTGTTAGTGACTAACAACAGGGGATGTGTAATGGCAGGCTATGTGGTAACAAGGCCTGGTGTGTGGGGTAGGGGGCTAGAACCAGAGAGTTCAGGCCCAAAACTTATTGAACTCAATATTGAGTCCCCAAATGAAAAATGAGGTGTTGTTCTTCCAGGTTGTGCTGACCTTTGCTGGAACACTGCAGCAAACCAGAGACGGAGATGATGGCCAGGAAACAGGATGGTGTGTTAAAGTGGCAGGCAACAGGTAGTTCAGGGTCGTTTTGTGGGAAGAACGTAGATGTTCTGCAAAGCGGTCCAAACATACCTTCCAGGTAAAGCTACACTTCACCTGCACTTCCCAGAATCTAGTCTACTGCATTTGCTGCTCACAGTGTGGTCTCCACTACATTGGGGAAATGAAGTGTAGACTGGATGACCGCTTCACAGAACTTCTACATTCTGCTCGCAGAACAGACCTTGAACTATCAGTTGCCGGCCACTTTAACACACCGCCCTGCTCCCTGGCCAACATCTCTGTCTCAGGTTTGCTGCAGGGTCCCAGCGAAGCTCAGCGCAAGCTGGAAGAACAGCACCTTATTTTCTGCTCAGGGACCCTACAGCCCTCTGGACTCAATGTCGAGTTCAATAATTTTAGGGCCTCAACTCTCCCATGTCCCAGTCCCCTACCCCACATACCAGGCCCTGTTTACACAGCCTGCCATTACACACTACCTATTGTTAGTCACTAACAGTTCCCATTAACAGCTATTCACCCTCCCAGCCAGATCATTATCGACTCCTTTGTCTGTCCAACTGTCCTCTCTCTTTGGGCTCTATCCCCACCCATTGTTTACTCCTTACCCCCTTCGCCAACTCCATCTTCTGCATATAAACTGACATTTTCCTAGCTACCATCAGTTCTGAGGAAGGGTCACCGGACCCGAAACGTTAACTCCGATTTTTTTTTCACAGACGCTGCCCATCCTGCTGAGCTTTTCCAGCAACTTCTGTTTTTGTTCCTGATTTACAGCATCCGCAGTTCTTTTGGATTTTATTTTCCTTATTTTCTCTGGGTGACTCTTCCCATACCTGAGTTGCCCTGGAGACAGAGTACACATCATTTACTGCAGAAACTCACTAAAATTAATTCAACTCCCACCTGAATAGCGTATGGGCTGCAGCAGTTCAAGAAGGTGACTCAACAGCACCAGATTGCAAGGGTGATTAGGAATGGACAATAAAAGCTGCACTGGCCCAGCCCACATCGTTCGGCTGATTAAAAACTGAAAATGAAAATGCAACACCGTCTTTCAAATTCTTTACGTTCCTGTGACCCACAGGCCCTGCAGGATAATCAATATAAAATTGAGTGAACAAGACTGATGGAATTCGCTGCGCATTTCCTTCAGTTTTACTAGACATTGGTCAAATGATTTTTATTGGTGCCTTCACAAAACCAAGGTTCTTACTGACTCTGCTAGTCCAATTCGAGCCATCATAGCTGTTTCACAAGAAACAAAAAGGGAAACTATCTCTCTGTGGCCCTGGAGTGGTTGGTCCTGGGCTAGATTTACAGCTTATAGAAACACAGTAACAGACCATGGGATAACATAAGGATAGCCACAAGAGTCGAGCACACAGCCTCCAAACACACTGCACCCTTCAAAAGATCATGGAAGAACTTCAGGCTCAATTCTGTTTGCTCTTATAGAAAATAGGAACAGGAGTAGGCCATTCAGCCCTTCGAGCCTGCTCCACCATTCAATATGATCATGGCTGATCATCCAGCTCAGTCCCCTGTTCCCACTTTCTCCCCCATTACCCTTTGATCCCTTCCCCCTTTAGAACTATATCTAACTCCTTCTTGAAAACATTCAATGTTTTGGCCTCAAATGTTTTCTGAGACAGAGAATCCCACAGCCTCCCCACTCTCTGGATGAAGACATTTCTCCTCATCTCTGTCCTCAATGACTTAACCCCTATCCTTAGACTGGACTCCCTGGTCATTGGGAACATCCTTCCTAAGATTACCCTGTCAAGTCCTGTTAGAATTTTACCGGTTTCTATGAGATCCCCACTTCATTCTCCTAAACTCCAATGAAACATAGTCCTCGCTTACTCTGTATTTATTTGTGACAAATAACTGTCAATCTCAGTGCTGAATAAGGTTGTGCTCTCACATGGTGCCCTTCCTTTCATTGAAACATTAAAACTGGGGCCATGCCTGGTCTCTCAGTTGATAATCAAATATCCCCAGCCACAGCTGGAATATTGTGTGCCGTCCTGGAATCTACATTATCGCAGCGATAGCACTGGGCAGGGGCCAGAGGAGATTGACCAGGATATTGCCTCGGCTGGAGAGTTTCAGTGATAGAGAGAGATTGGGCAGACTGGGGTTGTTTTCCTTGAAGCAGAGGAGATTGAGAGGGGGCGTGATTGAGATGGATAAGATGATGAGGGTCATAAACAGGGTAGACAGGAAGAAACTGTTCCCTCTTTTTGAAGGAATCAATGACCAGGAGCATAGATTTAAGGAAAGGAGAGGGAGGTTTAGAGGGGATGTGAATAAAATCCTCTTTACCCAGAGGGCGTGGGAATCTGGAAACTCACTGTCTCATGAGAAGCAGAAAGCCTCATCACATTGAAGATGTCTTTAGATGTGTAGTTGCAATGCCAAGGCATACAAGGTTATGGACCAAGTGCTGGGAAATAGGATTAGAATAGTTAGGTGGCTGTTTTTAGCTGGTGTGTGTGTGATGGGTTAAAAGGCCTTTTCTCTGTTGTGGTAGATCAGTATGGCTTCAAATCACTTCTCACTCTTCTGTGTGTTCTCTCACTGTCCACTCTCCCTTGAATCATCACTATACCAGACTGTCTGGTATGCATCACAATGTGGGATCTCACTGTGTCTGAACAGGCGGCTGTGTTTCCTGTGTCACAGCAGTGACTACATTTCAGAAAATATTTCATTGGATGTAAAAGGCTGTGACAAATCCTGTGGTTTCTGACGGGTCTGATATAAATTCAAGTCCTCTTCTTCTTGGTGAAATGCACTATCAGAAGTAAACAGCCCCAAGGTAACTGACATCTGTTAGATGCTAAAATGATGGAGGCAGAGCTTAGAAAGGAAAGAGTCAATTGACAAGGGGTCACATCAAGGTGAAGTCTAATTTTATTGGCAGCTTTTTCCAAGAGATGTCTCAAAAGGTGCTCCCTGACATTAGGAAGGAGCCACATTGATTCCATCCTATTGGTGCATTGGTACCTGAAACTACACAGAGATTCAGAGAGAATGGAGAAACAGTCATTATCCTACAGAACTAATTCTGTGTTAAAGGTGAACACAGCAGTGGGGAATTTTCAGCATAGAATGGTCTTTCTTTTTCTTTACTTGGGAATCTCCACATTCATAGAGTCAGAGTCATACAGCACAGAAACTGACCCTTTGGTCCGACCAGTCAGCAAAGGGCAAAGGACAATACAGCACAGGAACAGGCTCTTTGCCCCTCATCCCCTCAATCACTGCCCCTCCACCCCCCCACCATCCCCCCAAGCCTGCACCGACACATTTTGCCCTTCCATTTAAAGTTTTGGCAAAGATCTGTAGCTCGGGTTGTGGGTGAGGTTTTTGACTTCCTCGCCGAGCTGGCTTGTTCTCGTTCAGACGTTTCGTCACCATGCTAGGCAATATCATCAGTGGAGCCTCCGAAGCGGATTTGCCCTTCCAGCCTAAAACTGTCTTCACTTACAGGATCCATATCTCTCTGCTCCCTTCCTATTCATGTATTCATCCAGGTGCTTGTTAAATGCTGCTATTGTGTCTGCTTCTACCACCTCCTCTGGCAGCACCATCCAGGCACTCGCCATCCTTTGTATGAAAAACATGCCTTTCACATCTCTTTTAAACTTCCCTCCATACCTTGAACCTGTGTCCTCTAGTAATTGACCCTTCCACCCTGGGAAAAAGCCTCATACTTTCCACTCTATCCATGCCATTCAAAATCTTATCTCAATCTTATTTTAACTTCATAATCTCCCCACTGACCATAATCCCAAACTAAACTAGCCCCACCTGACTGCTCCTGGCCCATATCCCTCCAAACATTTCCTATATACATACTTATCCAAATGTCTTTTAAATGTTGTAAACGGAAAGAGCATCCACCACTTCCTCTGGAAGTTCGTTCTACACACGAACCACACTCAGTGTAAAAAATTATCCCCCATGTCTCTTAAATCTTTCCCCTCCCACCTTAAAAATATGTCCCCTAGTCTTGAAATCCCCCACCCTAGGGAAAAGACACCTGCTATTCACATTAGGTATACCCCTCTGGATTTCATAGACTTCTATAAGGTCACCCCTGAACCTCTTGCACTCCAGTGAAACAAGTCCCAGCCTATCCAGCCTCTCCTTATAACTCAAACCGCAACCCCCTCCCTCCTAGCAACATCCTGGTAAATCTCTTCTGAACCTTCTCCAGCTTGATAATATTCACTTTGGGAAGAATAGAAGGCAGAATACTGGGTCAATGGAAAGATTCTTGGTAGTGTGGATGTGCAGAGGGATCTTGGTGTCCAGGTACATAGATCCCTGAAAGTTGCCACCCAGGTTGATAGTGCTGTTAAGAAGGCATACGGTGTGTTAGGTTTCATTGGTAGAGGGATTGAGTTCCAGAGCCGTGATGTCATGCTGCAACTGTACAAAACGCTAGTGCGGCCTCACTTGGAATATTGTGTACAGTTCTGGTCGCCCCATTACAGGAAGGATGTGGAAGCATCGGAAAAGGTGCAGAGGAGATTTACCAGGATGTTGCCTGGTCTGGAGCGAAGGTCTTATGAGGAAAGGCTGAGGGACTTGGATCTGTTCTCATTGGGGAGAAGAAGGCTAAGAGGGGATTTAATAGAGACATACAAAATGATCAGAGGATTAGATAGGGTAGACAGTGAGAGTCTTTTTCCTAGGATGATGACGTCGGCTAGTACGAGGGGGCATAGCTGCAAATTGAGGGGTGATAGATTTAAGACAGATGTCAGAGGCAGGTTCTTTACTCAGAGAGTGGTAAGGGCGTGGAATGCCCTGCCTGCCAATGTAGTTAACTCAGCCACATTAGGGGCATTTAAACAGTCCTTGGATAAGCATATGGATGATGATGGGATAGTGTAGGGGGATGGGCTTAGATTAGTTCACAGGTCGGCGCAACATCGAGGCCCGAAGGGCCTGTTCTGCACTGTATTTTTCTATGTTCTATGTTCTATCCTTCCTCTAACAGGGAGACCAGAACAGGGTGCAGTACTCCAGAAGAGCCTCACCAATGTCCTGTACAGCTCCCATTCCCCCAGCTGCAAAAAAACCCCAATAATTCAGTCTTGCTTCTGTTACAGATTTAACAGTGAAAATCTCAACTTGGTTGAGGGAGTAATCCTGAGGGAGTAGTGCACACGAGCACTCAACAGCCCTTAAATGAGCTGCCAGAAGTGGTTCTGGTACCGAAGAATGCAATTAATCAGTTACGACGCATTTTGAAACAAATGATTAGTTAATTAATGAGCTGCAGAAAGAAACAGGAGTTGAGGAATTGAAGATCTATCATTTGACAATTCAAATCATAATGCTGGCCCCTGATCAACGAAAATCACAGGGACAGCCCTGAAAGGGACCATAAGAGAACTGCTACAAACCAGAAATTGTCTAAATCTGACACATCCATAGGCTGAGAGTCTCCTGGGTTATTTTTACTGATTCCGAAAATCAGCAAAACCCTGTCTGCATAAGCAAGCAGAATGCATCAAAGTTTGCCTTTGGGTAGCAGGTGTCATTGGCTGAGGGCAGCATTTATTACCCATCCCATGAGAAGGTGGGGGTGAGCTGCCTTCTTGAATCATTGCAGTCCATGCGCTGTAGGTTGACCCACGATGCCCTCAGGGAGAGATTTCCAGGATTCCAGTGACACTGACGGAATAGTGATAAGTTTCCAAGTCAGACTGGTTAATGGGTTGGAAGCGAGCTTGTAGGGGATGGTATTCCCTTGTATCTGCTGCCCTTGACCTTCTAGTTGGGAGTGGTCAAAAAGGGGACATATGATAGCCTTGGCAAATAGAGTTAAGGAGAATCCAGAGGGATCCTACATATACGTTAAGGACAAAAGGGTAACTAGGGAGAGAATAGACCCCTTAAAGAATAGCAAGGCTGCCTATGTGTGGAACCACAGGAGATGGGGGAGATACTAATTGAATATTTTGCATCTGTGTTTACTGTGGAAAAGAATATGGAAGATAGAGAACATGGGGAAATAAATAGCGACATCTTGAAAAATGTCCATTTTACAGCACAGAAACTGACGCTTTGGTCCAACCAGTCAGCAAAGGACCAAAGAACAATACAGCACAGGAACAGGCCCTTTGCCCCTCATCCCCCCCAATCACTGGACATCTTAAACCACATAAAGGTGGATAAACCCCGGGGACCTGATCAGGTGTACCCTAGAACCCTGTGGGAAGCTCAGGGAGTGATTTCTGGGCCCCGTGCTGAGATATTTGTATCATCGATAGCCACAGGTGAGGTGCTGAAAGACTGAAGGTTGGCTAATGTGGTGCCACTATTGAAGAAAAGTGGTAAGGAAATGCCAGGGGAACTACAGGCTGGCAAGACTGATATTGGTGGTAGGCAAGTTGTTGGAAGGAATCCTGAGGGACAGGATTTACATGTATTTGAAAAGGCAAGGACTGATTAGGGATAGTCAACATGGTTTTGTGCGTGGGAAATCATGTTTCACAAACTTGATTGAGTCTTTCGGAGAAGTAACGAAGATGATTGATGAGGGCAGAATGATGGACATGATCTATTTGGACTTGAGTAAAGAGTTTGACTAGGTTCTTCATGGTAGACTGATCAGCAAGGTTAGATTACATGGAATACAGGGAGAACTATCCATTTGCATACAGAGCTGGGTAGTGGTGGAGAGTTGCTTTTCAGACTGGAGGCCTGTGACCAGCAGAGTACCACAAGGATTAATGCTGGGTTCACTGTTTTGTTTTGTCATTTATATAAATGATTTGGATGTGAACATAGGAGGTATGGTTAGTAAGTTTGCAGGTGACACTAAAATTGGAGGTGTTGTGGACAGTGAAGGAGGTTACCTCAGAGTACAACAGGATCTTGATCAGATGGGCTAATGGGCTGAGGAGTGGCAGATGGAGTTTAATTTAGATAAATGTGAGGTGCTGCATTTTGGAAAGGCAAATCAACTCAGGACTTATGCACTTAATGGTAAGGTCCTGGGGAGTGTTACTGAAAAAAGAGACCTTGGGGTGCAGGTTCATAGCTCCTTGAAAGTGAAGTCGCAAGTAGATAGGATAGTGAAGGCTGTGTTAGGTACGCTTGCCTTTATTGGTCAGTGCCTTGAGTGTAGGTGTTGGGAGATCATATTGTGGCTGTACAGGACATTGGTTTAGACCACTTTTGGAATACTGCATGCAATTCTGGTTTCCCTGCCTTGGGAGGAATGTTGTGAAACTTGAAATAGTTCAGAAAAGATTTACAAGAATGATGCCAGGTTGGAGGGTTTGAGCTATAGGGAGGTGAAAAGGCTGGGGTTATTTTCCCTGGAGTGTCAGAGGCTGAGGGGTGACCATATAAAGGTCTATAAAATCATGATGGGCATTGATAGGGTAAATAGACAAGGTCTTTTCCCAGGGGTGGCGGAGTTCAAACCTAGTGGGCATAGGTTTAAGATGAGAGGGGAAAGATTTAAAAAGGATCTAAGGACAACCATTTCGCGCAGAGGGCAGTGTGTGTATGGAATAAGCTGCCAGAGGAAGTGGTGGAGGCTGGTACAATTACATCATTTAAAAGACATCTGGATGGGTATATGACTCAGAAGGGTTTAGAGCGATATGGGCCAAATTCTGGCAAATGGGACTAAATTCATTTGGGATTTCTGGTTGGCATAGACAAGTTGGACCAAAAGGTCTGTTTCCATGTTGTACAGCTCTATGACTCTATGGTCACAGATTTGGAAGACGTTGTCCGGGAAGGAAGTCAGTGATGCTACCACTTTAAGTTAGTTACTGTAAAACATTAATTGATCCAAAATCTGGCTGATTTGAAAGTTGTATTTTTATTGTTTTAAATCTATTTTTGTGTTTATTGTGGGTATTTCCTGGAAAATGAAATCAGGAATGTTACAGTCCTCTCTAAGAGAGAGAGCTCCAACGGTGCTGGCCCCAAACCAAACAGGCACAGTTTGGGTGGACTGGACCCATCCGCAGGACAGGAGCTAGTCATATTCCTGGCCTGATCAGGTATCTGGATCCAAACAAACAGAGGGCAACCCAAGAGTCTCCTTCATTGATACCTGTAGCTGTGACATGAGAGCTCTAAACATTGCCCACCGTAGCTCAGACTCACCAGTTGGTCAAGGGTGGAAATAGTCCCCCCTCCTGTGCCATGTCCATGATGATTGGCATCAGACGCCAACATCAAAAACAATAACATCATGTGGTGGTGGCTTCAAGGATCTGATGAGGATTGAGCCTCACAACCAGCAGCAACCTGCAGTGAGTGAACATCTCTGTTAACAAAATGGATTGCTTTCTACTTGTTCATTTTCCCCATCAATTATAAAGTACCACCACACACAATCTATTCTCATGGTTCGTTGTCTATGGTGTCATTTTTTTATACATTAGCCCGTGGAACACATAGAGACTTCGTATTGAGACAATATCTTGAAGATATTAACAATTAACGATATGCACTATTAAAACATCTCAAATTTACACATAATCTGGGTGTGATGCTGATTTATATTAAAAAAGATAAAGTCAGCACAATCCCAGAGTCCCATAGATTTACTCCCTCAATAGACAGAGATGGCTGGTGGGGATATAAACTGATGGTCGCCACACCTTAGGTGAGGGGTGAGGTTGACAAAGAAGGACTTTCATGGTGACCTCAATGGAATCGGTTGAACTTGGTGGGTGTCATAGACTCATAAAGAGCTACAGCACAGAAAATGGCCCTTCAGCCCATCACATCTATGCCTGTTACAAACAACAACGTAACAATTGTAATCCTATTTACCAGCATGTAGCCCCTAGCCATTATTACCTTGGTATCAGCAATGCACATCCAAATACTTCCTCAATGTGATGATGGTTTCTGTCCCTACCACCCTTACAGGCAGGAAGCTCCAGATTCCCACCACCCTCTGAGTAAAAGTGTTATTCCTCAAATCCCCTCTAAACCTTCTATCTTTTTCTTAAATCCATTCCCTCGGTCATTAATCACTCCATCAAGGGAAAAAGGCTCATCCTATTTACCCTATCTATACCCCTCATTGTTTTATCCATCTAAATCATGTCCCCTCTTAGTCTTCTCTGTTCCAAGGAAAACAACCCAAGTATCTCCAGTCTCTCTTCGTAACTTATACTCCCGAGCCCAGGGCAATATCCTGGTGAATCTCCTCTGCACCGTTTCCAGTGCTACCACATCTCTCTTGCAATGTGGATTCCAGAACTGCACACAATACTTCAGAAGTGATCTATTCAATGCTTTATACAATTCCAGCATCACCTCCCTGCTCTCAAACTCTCTGCCTCAGTTAATAAAAGTAACTATCCCATGTGCCTTCTTGACCACTTCATCCACATGTTCTGATACCTTAAGGGAGTGCTGGACATGCACACTGAGGACTCTCTGATCCTCAGTGCTTCCCAGGGTCCTACCCGTTCATCATTATGTATTCCTTTGCCTGCCCAAGTGCATCACCTCACATGTATCCAGAATGAATTCTGTGATATGGCAGCTCTAAAGGGATAAATTCAATTCAAATCTTCAGAAAAACCGAAAGAGCTGCAGATGCTGTAAATCAGGAACAAAAACAAAGTTGCTGGAAAAGCTCAGCAGGTCTGGCAGCATCTGTGAAGAAAAAACAAGGTTAATGTTTCGGGTCCGGTGACCCTTCCTTAACACTGGGGAACCGTTCTGACGAAGGGTCACCAGACCTGAAACGTTAACTCTGTTTTTTCCTTCACAGATGCTGCCAGGCCTGCTGGGCTTTTCCAGCAACTTCTGTTTTTGTTCAAACCTTCAGAAACTGTATTACCTTGAGAGTGTTGTCAGTCTATTAAAAGGACTGTCTGAGGAGGTGATGGAAGAAGGTAATGTTCATCCATCAAATGGAAACATAATTCCTTGCAAAGATTAACTTTCTGGGATCCAATATCTGAGTAACTGGAGACAGTTTGGTAAAAAACAGATATGATGTCAACTGCTGGGACCTCACATTCTGAAATTCCCTTCTAAAGCCAATCCTACTCTTTAACTCTTGTCTTCCTTTAGATGTAGCTCAAAGCCTAACACTTTCACAGTGCTTTTCCTCCCCTGTCATCGTCATGTCTTCTGTGTGAGTTAATGTCAGGTGTAGTGATTGGCATGAGGTCAACCAGCTGAACCTCATTTCTGAAGAAGGGTCTAGGCCCAAAACGTCAGCCTTCCTGCTCCTCTGATGCTGCTTGGCCTGCTGTGTTCATCCAGCTCTACACCTTATTATCTCAGAGTCTCCGGCGTCTGCAGTTCCTACTATCTCTGAACCTCGTAGAATATGAGTTCCCTGACTAGGGCTGTGAACCTGGTCCAATCAGGAAGCCCTGGCTGACATAAAAAGTGTCAGGGATATTGACCCCTGGAATGCCTGGCTCAGTGAGACGCATTACTATTGCCAAAGGCATTTGTAAATAAAGGGTGATTGGTGATGGGATGTCAGCCTCTGAGGACTTATTTCATCAGGTTTTATATATAAATATTACATAATATCACCTAGGGTAGGTGATGACCTAGTGGAATTATCACTGGACTGTTAATCCAGAGACCTAGATAATGTTCTGACATGGCAGATGGTGGAATTTGAATTCAATAAAATATCTGGAATTAAGAATCCTTTGATGACCGTGAATCCATTGTTGATTGTTGGGAAAAACCTGTCTGGTTCACTAATGTCCTTTCAGGGAGGAAACTGCCATCCTTACCTGGTCTGGCCGACATGTGACTCCAGACCCATAGCAATGTGGATGACTCTTAACTGCTCTCTGGGCAATTAGGGATGGGCAAGAAATGCTGCCCTGGCCAGCGATGCCTTCATTCCATGGATAAATAAAAAAATTCCCTGTAAGGCTCCTGAGGATGTTTTATTACGTTAAAGGTGCTGCATAAATGTAAGTTGGTGATGGCCGTTGTTAAAGACTATTCTTACAGATGGTTTGAAAATATGTGAGGAAGGAATTCTGCTCAATGAAAAGTGTCATGTTATTCACATCAAGCAGAAGCAAATCAGGCTGATAATGCTAATTAGATGCAAATTAGGAGAGAGGAGGCATTATAAATGTGCACATTTAATGTGACAAAGGTGAAGAGAGGGATTTATTGTGTATCACTGGAACCATCAGTGACAGTGATGAGATGGAACTGATGAATCATTTCTCAAACTAAAACCACATTTCTTAGACCTAAAGGCTCTTATTACGTGGGGCACTGATCACAGAGCAAGTCAAAGGCTGGAACACCAACAAATTGTCAACAATAAACTCCTCACACAGTGTAGCAGGAGGAGGTGAAAGTGTTTGAGGAAATGTGCCACAGATTGACTGCAGCCCAGCTCGCTCCCTGCACTGGTGCTATTCATCACCGAGGTCCATGAAGGAAATTGGATGCAACTTCAAACACTGCAGTCACTTATTAACAACAGCAAATTGCATTTATGTAGCATCATTAATGTAGCAGAACTTTTCAAGGTTCCACAGTGCCCTGTTACTAAACAAAGTTTGGCACTGATCCACATAGAGGTCCTGAAGCCCTGCCACCTAAAGCTCAGTCAAAGAAACATGTTTGGAGGACCATAGTAAAGAAGACAAGAAAGATATAGAGAAATGGGGAGGTTTAAGGAATGAATCCAGCAGCTAAGGGCTTTGGAAGGTGAAGGCACAGCCACCAGGAGTTCAAACCAGCAATTCAAATCAGAGAGCCACCAAAGGCCAGAGCTGGGGGGGTGTAGAGATTGTGATGAGTTGAAGGCCTGGAGTAGATCATTGAGACCAAGGAGGGACTTGTAAAGAAGTATGCTTTTATCTTGAGGCACTTCCAGCCAGCAGGCACTGTGGGTGAGTGAGAGCAGCAGGTGATGTGTGTACAGCTCTGGCTGTAAGCTGGGGTAGAGTCAGCAGTGATCAATGGAACCATTACAGACGCTGGGAAATGGCAGGTTGGTGAGGAGAAGTAAAAACAAAGAAGCTTTTCCAATTTTTGTCTAATGCAATTTCAGGCAATGACAGGAGAATAAAAGACAGTTGTGTGATGAAGAGAATGCATCTGCCATCAGTGAAACCGTACCCTGATTCCCCTGATTTGGTACAGAAAGTTGGCAAGGTGCCGGGACTAGGTGAGGATCATGCAAGGATTGTGGAGGAAGAGAAATTAAAATTGCAGAGGCACGGGCCACAATCTTTCATACTTCCCTGGACTCAGGGGGAGGTACTAGAGGATGGGAGAATTGTAAACATTACAGCCCTATTCATGAAAGGTTGTAAGGATAATCCTAACAATTATTGACCAGGTAGTTTAATGTCACATCTGGGGATGCTTCTAGGAACAATTATGAGGAATACAATTAGTGACATGCAAAGAGATGAGTTAATTAGGAAGAGTCAGCATAGATTTATTAACGAAGGGGAAACATATTGAAATAACTGCTGAACTTTTTTGAAGTAGTAACAAGCTCGATGAGGGTAACGCATCTGAAATGGTGTATATGGAGTTTCAGAAAGGGTTTGATTCATTTCAAGGCAGCAGACTTGTGAGTAAAGTTATAGGTCATGGTGTAAAAGGGATAGTAACAATGTGGATACAAAACTGACTGAGTGATTGGAAACACAGATACCAGGTCTATGTCATGGCCTATCCTTTTGCAGAACAATTTTAAAGCTAATAGAATTATGATCACTGGTCACAAAGTGTGCCCCCCACTTCAATCAGTTGCCCTGCCTTATTTACCATAAAAAGGTCAGGTTTTGCTCCTTTTCTAGTAGATACATCTGCATTGATAAAGAAAATTTTCTTGAACGCATTTAACAAATTCCTCACCATCCGAGCCCTTAACACTCCATGGTTAACACTGCACCAGCTGGTATTAAATATTAGACCATGAGGTAATTTGCTGCAAGTTTACAGTTCAGTGTTGAATCAGTCCTGTTTAACTCATTGGAGTGGAAAAACATGCAATCTGGAATTTTTAAATCAGATCTTTGCTTGACAGTTCATCTGTTTCTTGCCTTCATCCTGAAAGGTGTCATTACTAATTCAGTGCTGCATGATTGATTTCACAACATTTCATTATCCCAGTGGGGTGCCTGCAAGTTCACAATTTAATTGATAGCTATGAATGGTTATAGATTCATTGAAGTGGGACTATGAATCCCAAAGTTTATGTTTATACGTGATTATGTGTATGAATCATATGTTGAATATGATAAGCGATCATATAGTTGAAGGAATACAAAGACTGTGAAAAGGTTTCTAAGAGTACATACTTTGAGTCAATATGAGCATAGATTTAGTGTGTCTTTGGTCATACAGACTCAATGGGCTGAAGGGTCTCTTGTGTACATGCCTCTTTATTATGATTCTATGATTCTAAATATAAAGTATGTAAATAGACACTTTGAACTTTATTTCATATCATCCTGATATCTGCTACTGATGGATATAGGGTGAATTGGGGGTAGTGTATGAGGAATATGATGGATTGGAATGAGTTAACACTAAGCTGAAATAGAGTCTATACAGAACCATGGAGGGGTAAAGGGCACAGGTTGGCATGAAGGTTATGATAGGCCATGATAGGTGCGATATGAGGTGGCATGAGTTGGCATGGATAAGGCATGGTTAAGCTTGAAGGGGAAGGGTGAGCACATGATAAGGGATGAAGGCTGGAGAGCTGCTTTGTGTTTTATTCTATTTCTAAACCTCCATACGGGGCAGGGACCACCTCCCTGCCCTGCCCATCTCCAAACTAAAGCCTCGTACTGTTGCTGAGGTTGCCCAGTGCGAATACCAGAAACTCTGATATGCAGAAAGACAATCCTAATTCCGAAGCACTTTACCCTGGGTTATGCTCACCCACCTGGCAAATGCTCTGACCTAGGTGCAAAGATTGCTGGCTTTGTGTCACATTTGCACTGAATAAAATATCATAGAATACAGGACAGTACAGCACAGGAACAGGCCCTTCAGCCCACCATGTCTGTGCTGACCATGCTGTCAATCGAAACTAATCTCATCTGCCTGCACACGATCTGTAATCCTCTATTCCCAGCCTGTTTATGTGTCTGTCTAAATGCATCTTAAACATTGTTATCGCATCTGCTTCTACCACCTCTCCTGCTTGTTTTTAACCACGTGATCTCTATATTTCCCATGGTGTATGTGGACAGCAAAGTGAAATTCAGTCTTTGTATTTTTCGATGGTATTTTTTCTGGGCTGTCTTGTGGTGCAGTGGTAGTGTCCCTATCCCTGAACCAAAAGACCCAGGTTCAAATCCCACCAGTTCCAAAGGTGTGTAATAATATCCAAGGGGTGGCTTGGTGGCTCAGTGGTGCCTCACAGCACCAGGGACCCGGGTTCAATTCCACCCTCGGGTGACTGTCTGTGTGGAGTTTGCACGTTCTCCCTGTGTCTGTGTGGGTTTCCTCCGGGTGCTCTGGTTTCCTACCACAGTCCAAAGATGTGCAGGCTAGGTGGATTTTCCATTCTAAATTGCCCATAGCGTTCAGGAAGGTGCAGATTATAGGGGGGTGGGATGCTCTGAGGGCCAGTGTGGACTTGTTGGGCTGAATGGCCTGTTTCCACCCTGTACAGATTCTAAGATAGTTTCCAGCATTCCTTCTTTGTTGTTTTCTCTGCAGTGCTAAACCCTTTGGCAGGACTGTTATTTTCCTGGAACTCTTCCACCTCCTTCCAAACTGTCTCCTGATTAGACTGGCCTATGGACATAGGCCTGTGGCTCGTGTTCAGGCAGAGAAGAGCTTGCAATCACAGTGTTCACTTTGTTCCCTCAAACTGACACTGACACTGACCCTGTCCACCCTGGGTGTTCCTCCAGCTATTGTTCACATCTAGAGAACAGTGAGTGATGGCCAGGAACATAGCTTGTGGAAAACACCATCAGCTCTGGCCTCCACCTCAATGTCAGGTATTCCACCCTACTCCACCATCCCCCTAACCTCCCCCCACCCCCCCTCCCCCCACCCCACTGGCTTCCATGCCCTTTTCACTCACATTGCCCTGTCAGCCCCAGTTCCACCCATAAGCGCTCCCCACCATTGCCCCTACCTCCCATGTTGACAGACACCATATTGAACCTTGCCTCTAACTGTCCTTGCTGTTCCCTGGGCCCCAACACTACACCTCAATAATTCTCACCCTCATCTTCTAGGATTCTTCACTGGAGGTCAGGGTCACTGTCAATGACCTCTCCTCCTGTAGCCTACCATGCCCTCTGACCTCTGTTCTGCATTCCCCACTCAGGCCACACACACCTTGAGTTAGCCCTCCCTCATCACTGCCCCTGTTCCCACCTCAACCAGTGCCTCTACTTTCCTCTCCCCACCCACAAAACCTGACTCCCCACCCATTTCCGCCTCCTCTACAGATCCCCCAACACCTCCTGAAGTGAGGAGGTGGTAGCAGAGTATTATATTTGTCATTAATAAGATGTTTAACTAGCTGTAATTCCCCCTTATTTGACAACTGAGTGCTCCCCAGAAAGAAACCCACCTTTGCCCCTCGACAAAAGATGCTGTGAGATGTTCCAAGCTTTGAGATGTACCTCACCGCCTCCTCTTCTGATTCTGCCACAAACCCCTCACCCAGACCCCAATAGGTTTCCACCCAACGTTTCAAATCCATTATGTCTCTCCTTCAGAAATTGTTTTTTTGTCTCTGTTTGGGTTTGAGTTTTATCATTTCGATTTTGTTGTATTTCAGATAGTGCAGCGCCACAAATGGTTCACAGTGGGAGGGAGAGCCAGCGACAGAAAAGGATCAATTTTACTGATAAATTGTCAGTCTTTCTGGAATCTGTACCCCGGAACAAAATGCAATTCTTAATCATCCTGTCTCTCTGGTGTTCTTAAAATGTACATTTTCATTTCAGATTTCTGCCTGTTGGGCAGACACAGAATGAAAGGTTGATAAAGAGCATTATTAAGACAGTCTCATCCAAATTGTTGTTGATAGTGGGGGAAGAGAGAACTTTCTTTGATGAAAACGCCACAAACAGAATATAAGGTTGGCAGCTTTGTGTCAGTTCCAGGCAGAATAATGAGTTTCAAATCTGAAATGCTATCCATTATCTGAATGAAATAATGGACCCTGGAGGCAGCTTTAAAATGCTGAAATTCAACTGAAGGAGTCCAGTGTAACAATGAAGCTCCCTTGCTTTGTGAGCCTGCATTATAAATTAGAAAAATTAAAATGTGGTGCATTACTCTGAAACAGCAAACTTACATGTGCCACCCAGAGTCAGAAGAGACGGTTTCAAGGGTCTTGATGCGGTAAGTGAACAACATGAGGAGATGCTAATGACATTCCGAGTCCATGCTTAAGGCCACAAGAGACAATTGTCAGCTTCATGAAGCAGAACAACGTTGAGCAAAAAAAAAACAGTTCTTAAC
The DNA here is from genome assembly GCA_024137785.1 of Ginglymostoma cirratum. Classification (NCBI taxonomy): domain Eukaryota; kingdom Metazoa; phylum Chordata; class Chondrichthyes; order Orectolobiformes; family Ginglymostomatidae; genus Ginglymostoma; species Ginglymostoma cirratum. The sequence goes on along the minus strand of JAHRHZ010000020.1, from coordinate 1,508,255 downwards.
AAGAGCAAAGTGCTGAAAATGTTGGAAATGTGAAAAGCAAGCAGGAAATGCTGAAAATACACAGCTGGTCAGGCAGCCTCTGAGGAGAGAGAAGCAGAGGTAACATTTCAGACTGACAATCAGAACTGTATTCTGTCTTTGTTTCAGATCTGGCCCACCACATTGGTGTCATCAGCAAACTTGTAAATGGAGTTGGGGCTGATCTTGGCCACACAGTTGTGAGTGTTTAAGGAGTACAGTTAGGGGGCTGAGTACGCAGCCTTGCAGGACACTGGTCTTGTGGATTATGGTGGAGAACTGTACTGTAAACTTCTATGATTCTATGATTCTAAATTTCTATCGGGTCAGTGTAGGTCCACAGTTCCCTGGAAGTGGAAACACAAGGAGATATGGTGGTCAAGAAGGCATATGACATGCTGCCTTCATCAGTCAGAGAATAGAGTATAGAAATTTGCAAGGCATGTTGCAGCTGCATAGATCATTAGTTCGGCCATATTTGGAATATTGTATACAGCTCTCATCACCAGGAAGGGCCTGTTGTCCTGTTCTTTGCCGTTTGTTTTTTATTCAGTTATACAGGGCACTGGTGAGACCACATCTGGAGTATTGTATACTACAGTATAGTGATGGTCTCCTTGTTTAACAAAGGATATAAATACGTTGGAAGCAGTTCAGAAAAAGTTTACTAGACTGATACATGGATTGGGTGGGTTGTCTTATAAGGGAAGGTGGAACAGAGTGGGCTTAGGGGTACGAGAGGATTGAAACATAGAAGATCCTGAGCAAATTTGAATGGGTGGATATTGAAAGGATATTTCCTCTTACGGGAGAATCTGGAACCAAGGTCTACTGTTTCAAAAACAAAAGGGATAACCCATTAAAGTGAGAGATGGGTGTATTGCTTATAATGAGGTCAGCAGCTGGACTCATAGAATCTGAGTTCCCCAACTGGGGCTGTTAACCTGGTCCAATCAATGAGTCCTGTCTAAGAGATAAAAAGGGGAGTATCAGAGATGCTGATACTCTGATGGTTGACTCTGAATGAGGAAAGATTATAATCAAGGACTGTTTGCGTGTAAATAAAGCGAGACTTGGTGACGGAATACCAGCCTCTCTGGAATGAATAACTCTGTCAGCCAGGGCTCCCTGACTGGACTGGGTTAACAGCCCCAATGGGAGCACTCATACTCTATGAGGTTCATGTGACTGAGCTCTTGCAATCACTACTGTGGAGTTATTTCAATGGGTAGAAATTCTTTGCCACAGAGTCACAGATCTTTGGAACTTCCTTCCTAAAAAGGCAAAATCTTTGAATATTTTTAAGGTGGAGATGGAGAGAGTCTACATCATCAAGGGGAGGTGAAAGGTTATCAGGTCAGGCGGGAATCAATCAGCCATAAACTATCAAGTATTAGAGCAGCCTCAAGGGGCCGAATGGCCTACTCCTGCCCCGATGTATGTCTGTACATTTACAGTTGGGAATTGTTGTTATAAAGTTTACTTCCTATAATTGGTGGTAATTTTATAAACAAAAATAAACAGTATATAGACACACATCTCTGAACACATAAACATAAACACACAGATATAAATAATGACAGACACTTACACATGAAGTCACAAACATATGAATGAGGATCTGGAGTAAACCATTCAGCCCATTGGGCCTATTCCACCATTCAATGAGATCATGGTTGATCTGTTTATGGACACAGATATACAAACACTCACCACAGAAAACATTGACAGGATTAGGGTTCCTGAAGATTTCCCTGTCTTTGCAAAGAATCTACTGACTTAGGGAATATTTTGCTTTTATTCTGGACTTTCCTACACTTTGGTTTTCTGTTTTTCATTTAATTTTTTTCAACATAAGGGAACAAATTGTTCCTTTTGTTTTGCTCTCACGATTTCGATAAAGATCAGTTGTTCGTTTAAACCTCAGATTTAGAAAACAGTCCAAAATAAGGAGTCAGAGAATCCACCTGCATCTGAGAAAACCTTCAGTGCTAATCAAAACCTTACACAGATTCAGAATTCAACTGAAGGGCTTGAAGGCTCCATCTGCACACAGTTCGCTTGCCTTTCCTTCAACAGAGCGAGGTCTGTGATGTGGGCGTGAGGCCAGCTCTGCTCTGCCGGAGCCACCATTCAGCTCCCTTTTGACCTTCACAAACTGTTCCTGAATCCCCAGTTTCCACCAACGCCCCATCTCCGCACTGCACCAGGAGTCATATATCATCCAGATCTGCAGCCTCACAATATTCACCAATTTTCAACCAGGCCCAGTCTCTTTCAGGAATTACAAATAAATGCAAAATAAACTTTGAATTAAACTTAATTGTCATCTGCAGCTCAGTACAGAACACTCTTCCTAAATCGGGAAGTCATGGGATCAATCCTCGCTCTAATGATTTGGTCATAAAATCTAGCCTGACACTTCAATCTAAGGCTGAGGGAGTGCCGCACTGTCGGAGGGTCAGTGCTGAGGGAGCGCCGCACTGTCGGAGGGTCAGTGCTGAGAGAGTGCTGCACTGTCGGAGGG
>JAHRHZ010000020.1:1469335-1492930 GCA_024137785.1 Ginglymostoma cirratum | reverse complement strand
GGTGGTGGCTTCCTCCCTCCTCTGGTGCCCCCTCCCACCTGTGGTGGCTTCCTCCATCCTGTGGTGCCCCCTCCCACCTGTGGAGTCCATCTATTCTGCAAACAGGGAGAGTGACGGATTGAGTGGGCTGAAGAGCCACTTCTGAGCTTTCTGACTCTGGGGCTTGTATGAGTGTGATGGCTACAGCTACCCTCAGTGTTTGATGAGCCTGTGTAGATGTTCCCATCCCATTCCTGAGAGCACGAGGGACCAGTCAGACCCTCAGTGTGAGCCTCACCAGGGACTTCCCTGTCAGAGTCTGTACAGCAGAACCACTCGACTGGGCAATGCCCCAGAAAGGTCCTCTCCACAGTTTGCATTGAGTGAAGCCTGCTGCTCTTTAAATATGGCACTGAAACCTTTGAAGCGAGAAGGTCCCAGTGGGGGCAAGGACTTTCTCTGACTGCCGACTGGATACCGTTCATCTCACAGAACATCACATAGGAATAAGAAAATGGATGACAAATCATTCAATTACAGATAAGCATGCCCCTTACCGAAATGCCAACCTCTAACTCCATCAATGCAATACCTAAACTCCAAAATAGACAATCGTGATCCCAATCTGCAGGACGTGGAATGGATTCCCCAAATTCCTAACACTGAGGCAGCAGAGAACATAGTTGCTAGACTGGATCTGTGGCAGGTGGTGAGGGATCCAACAAGAGGGAAAAACATACCTGACCTCATCCTCACTAATCTGCCAGCTGCAGTTGCATCTGTCCATGACAGTCTCGGTAAGAGTGACCATCGCACATAGTCCTTGTGGAGACAACGTCCCGCCTTCACATTGAGAATAACTTCCATCCTGTAGTGTGGCACTATCACTGAGCTAAATGGGACAGATTTCTCACTGATCTAGTAACTCAAGACTGGGCATCCGTGAGGCACTGTGGGCCATCAACAGCAGCAGAATTGTACTCCAGCACAATCTGTAAACTCATGGCCCGGCATATCCCCCCGTGTTCCTGAGTGTTGGAGGATTGGATAACTGGAGAACAGCAGGTCATTGGGAAAGCCACTGTAAATACCCAGGCTAGCAAATAGAAGCACAGACTAAAACAGCACAGAAAGATCCAATTGAGTCAATGCCAGCTCCTTTTAGGAGCAGCCCAGTTAGTCCCACTCACCAGCTCTTTTCCCATATCCCAGCAATTTTCTTTTTCCAGAGTATATCCTGCTGCCTTCTGGAGCGTTGTACATTGCTACCACCTACAGGCCGCCAGCAGTACTGAAGATGGATTTTCCAGTCTTTATTCCAGTTTGGAAGGGAGCTGGACATTGGTACCCTGCGGAATGCCCATTGCAACTCACTTTGAAGGAATTGTTTGGGAAATAGAAGAATCTGCTCAGCAACGCCTCAATGCCTGGGACTTTCTGAAAGTTTCCATTTAAATCAGGGAATTTGGAGGGACAGATGGGAAATAAGTAAATAATTACTCGGGAAAAGTTATTTAACTCCTGAGTTAACACTCAACTGACCTCAACACTTCCTCACACCCTGATCCCTCCCCCAACTACATCTGCTCCCAGAACCCTCATATCCCCCAAACTCTGACCTGATACCCTTGGAACCCTCATCCTAGCCCATACTGCTCCAGAGCTGACCTCCTTACCTTCCCATATTCCCTCACACCCCCAGAACCCCGCTACATCTATACCCACTTTTGCCTCTGTTCCCCTGGGACCAGAACCCCCTACCACATTTCCCCCTATGGCTCTGATCCACCTCCATCCTTCGCAGCCCGGGGCCCAATAAGACCCTCTCCTTGCCATTGGACAGAAACCCACTCTCGGCCATACCTACCCACCGAGCCTGTTATCTCCAGCCACCCTCACCTACCCCCAACACTGCATCACCTTCCTGGCTCCTTTCCCACCTTGTACCCTGGCATCCCACCCAACTTGTGCCCTATCCCTGGTACCATACTTCCCACACACTTGACGCCCGAGCCACCCGACACCATATCACCTTGCCCAGCATCTGCCCTTTATACCTAGCAGCAGCCTGGCACTCTAGTTGTCTGACACCCTGCCCCTGACTTATTTATCATCGTACCTCTGACACCCCCACCCAGATGACACACTACTCTGCCAAGGACTCATCAATCCCAAACGTTTCTCATTTGCTAACCAACCTGCCATGTGGCACTGTATCAAATACCTTCTGAAAGTCCAAATATACAGCATCTACAGTGCTACCCTCGTCCACTGCCTGTGTCACCTCATCAAAGAACTCCATCAAATTTGTCAGAAATGACCTGCCCTTGACAAACCTAAAGCCTGTCTAGTGTTAACTTATTTTTCTCTGGGTGTATATTCACTTTATCCTGCAATGTGATCTCCGTCAGTTTTCCCCCTATTGATGCCCAGCTGACAGCTCGGACGTTTCCTGGTTCATCCTTTGTTGCTTTCGTAAATAAAGCATCAATTCAATGAGATCTTTGAGCCCCACAGTCTAATCCTGTGATCAGACAGCCCTGGAAAATTTCTGCCAATGGTTCCACGATTTATTCCCTTAACTCTCTCAGCAAGCTAGGATGTATCCCATCTGGGCCCTGGTGACTTCTCTACCTGGAATGCTGCCACCACGAATGGTGCTGAACCTTGTACAATCATCGATGACCATCCCCACGTCTGACCTTATGATGAAGGGAAGGTCAATGATGAAGCAGCTGAAGATGGTTGGGCCGAGGGCACTACCCTGAGCAACTCCTGCAGAGATGACACGGTGGCTCAGTGGTTAGCACTGCTGCCTTACAGCACCAGGGACACAGGTTTGATTCCACCTTCCACCCTGTCTATCTGGAGTTTGCACATTCTCCCCGTGTCTGCGTGGGTTTCCTCCGGGTGCTCCAGTTTCCTCCCACAGTCTAAAGATGTGCAGGGTAAGATGGGTTGGCCATGCTAAATTGCCCATAGTGTTCAGGGATGTTTAGGTTAGGGGGATGGGTCTGGGTGGGATGCTCTGAGGGTCGGTGTGGACTTGTAGGGTCGAAGGGCCTGTTTCCACACTGTAGGGATTCTATGATTCTATGTCCTGGAACTGAGGTGACTGACCTCCAACAACCTCAACCATCTTCCTGTGTGCCAGGTGTGACTCCAAACAGCGGAGAGTTTGTTCCTGATACCCATGGATTCCTACAGCTCCTTGATGCCACACTCAAGTCATAATGACCTTGATGTTAAGGGCTGTCACTCTCACCTCACTTGTCTATGGCAAGGAATTCCAAACACTCACAAGCCTCTGTGAGAATTTCCTCCTCACCTCAGTCTTAAATTGGCACCCCTTTATTTTGAGATTATGCCCTCTTGTCCTGAACTCTCCCATGAGGGTCTCCAGCATTTACCCTGTCAAACCCCTGAAGAATCCTATATGTTTCAATGAGGTCACCTTTCATTCTTTTAAATTCCAGTGAGTAGAGTCCCAAACAGATTAACCTTTGCTCATAAGACCATCCAGTTGGGGTCAATGAATATTTGTAAATCAAAGTATTGTGATTGTAACAATGTCAGCCAGGTGAATGTGAGATCCCTGACTGGGGCTATTAACCTGGTCCAATCAGGGAGCCCTTGCTGACAGATACAAACATCCTGCTCACTCTGACAGCTGGCACTGGAGAAGCTGGATCAGTGTCAGACAGTGTTGGAGGAGGGTTACTTTTCAGACTGGAGGCCTGTCACCAGCAGTTCTCCACAGGGATCGGTTCTGGGTCCTCTTTTGCTTGTCATTTATATAAATGATATGGATGAGCATATAGAAGGCGTGGTTAGTAAGTTTGCGGATGACACCAAAACTGGTGACATAGTCGACAGTGAAGATGGTTTTCTAGGATTACAAAGGGATATTAATCAAATGGGTCAATGGGCTGAAAATGGCAGATGGAGTCCAATGTGGATAAATGTGAGGCATTACATTTTGGTATAACAAACAAGGGTAGGGCTGACACAATTAATCATAGGGCCTTGGGTAGTGTTGTAGAACAGAGGGAGCTAGGGGTGCTGGTACATAATTCTTTGAAGTTGAGTCCCATATGGACGGGGTGTTTAGCATGCTTGCCTTCATTGGTCAGTCCTTTGAGTATAGGAGTTGGGGCGTCATGTGAGTTTGCACAGGATCTTGGTGAGACCCCTTTGGGAGTACAATGTCCAGTTCTGGGTGCCCAGTTTTAGGAAGGATATTAAGCTGGAGAGTGTTCAGAAGAGATTTACCAGGATATTGCTGGATATGAAAGGTTTGAGTTAGAAAGAAAGACTGGAGTGTAGGAGGTTGAGAGGTGACCTTATAGAGGTTTATAAAATCATGAGGTATAGATAGGGTTAATGGTAGCTGTTTTTTTCCCTAGGATGGGGGAATTAAGACTAGGGGGGACATTTTAAGGTAAGAGGAGAGATATTTAAAAAGACATTGGGGCAATTTTTTTACAAAGAATGTGCGTGGAATGAACTTCCTGAGGAAGTGGCGGATGTAGGTATAATTACAACGTTTAAAAGACATTTGGACCAGTACATGAACAGGAAAGGTTTGGAGGGATGTGAGCCAGAAGCAGGCAGGTGGGACTAGTTTAGGTTGGGATTATGTTTGGCTTGGACTGAAAGGTCTGTTTCTGCGGTGTATAACTTTAAATACTATGCACGTGTAAACAAAGGGTGACTCAGTGACAGGATACCAGCCTCCGTGGAGTTATTTCAAGAAGGGGATATATTCTTGTTTGGTGGAGAATCAGCAGTAATTGGGGTAGTCAGAAATATGGAATTCAAAAGGACTGAATGGGCTAATTCTGCTCCTCACTTGTATGTTCCTATGCGGTCCTACAAAAATAATGTTCTTTTATTCCAGGTAAGTATCATTTATGCCTGTGAACCTTTACTGTTTCACAACGTTGCCACTGCCTCGGAACGATTGCTGTTCAACCTGCTGTCAATGTTGAATTAATTTGGTTTCTGTAAAGCTTGCAGGTCTGTGTACGACAATGTTTCAAATACTTTTATTTGCCAGTCCTTTTAACTTTGTGTCTCTGCAGTACTTTCTTGAACAATGACTGTTTGAATGAAACTTACTGCTTTGAAACTTTAAAAATCTGTTTCTTTGTCATATTGTATCTCTGAACTGCTTACTGGGTTTTCCGACACTTTTCGGGGTTTTACATGGCTTTTTTTAACAATCAAACCAATAATAGTTGTAGATTTGTAAATCAGAAACGAAAACAGAAGTTGCTGGTAAAGCTCAGCAGGTCTAGCAGCATCAGTGGAGGGGAGTGGAGGACCATCAGTTAACATTTGGGGTCCAGTGACCCTTTATCTGAATTGGTGGTAGCTATGAAAATGTTGGTTCCTATGCAGGAGATAGGGCGGGGGAGGGGGTAAGGAGTAAATGATAAGTGGGAATAGAGATAACAAGATGTGGGGCTGGATGAACACAGCAGGCCAAGCAGCATCATAGGAGCAGGCCTGAAGAGCGGAGAATAGTTGGACAGACAAAGGTGTGGATAATGATCTGGCTGGGAGTGTGAATAGCTGTTACTGTGGACTGTTAGCGGCTAACGGTAGGTAGTGTGTAATGGCAGGCTGTGATAACAAGGCCTGGTGTGTGGGATAGGGGGCTAGCACATGGGAGAGCTCAGGCCCTAAAATTATTGAACTCCATACTGAGGGCTGCAGGGTCCCCAAGGGGAAAATGAGGTGTTGTACCTCTAGCTTGCGTTGGGCTTCACTGGAACACTGCAGAAAGCCTGAGGCAGAGATGTCGGCCGGGAAACAGGGTGATGCGTTAAAGTGACAGGAAACTGGAAATTTTTTTTTGTGGGCAGAATGTAGATGTTCTGTGAAGCAGTCACCCAGTCTGTGCTGTGTTTGCCCAATGTAGAGGACACCACATTGTGTGAGCGAATGCAGTAACTAGATTCTGTGAAATGTTGCTTTACCTGGAAGGTATGTTTGGGGCCTTGGATGCTGGGGAGGGAGGAGGTAAATGGGCAGGTTTTGCACCTTCGCTAGTTACAGGGGAAGGTGCCGTAGGGCTGTGGGGCGGTGTTGGGGGTGAAGGAAGTATGGACCAGGGTGTCCCGGAGGGAACGGTCCCTGCAGAAGGCGGACAAGGGAGGGGAGGGGAATATGTATCTGGTGGTGGCATCTTGCTGGAGGTGGCGGAACTGGCGTCTGATGATCTTCTGGATGTGGATGCTGTTGGGATGGTAGGTGAGGATAAGGGGAAACCTATCACTGTTGCGGGAGGGAAGAGAAAGGGTGAGGGCGGAAGTGCGGGAGATGGATCGGACCCGGTTGAGGGCCCTGTCGACAACGGTGCCAGGGAATCCTCATTTAGGGAAGAAGGTGGATGTTTTGGAAGCTCCCATACCAACATTGACCTAATCAGAATGTGTGCGATGAAGAAGAAGGAACTGAGAGAACGGGATGGAACACGGTATGAGGATGTATACAAAAACAAAGTTGCTGGAAAAGCTCAGCAAGTCTGGCAGCATCTGTGAAGGAGAAAAGAGTTAACATTTCGAGTCCGGTGACACTTCCTCAGAACTGAGGATGTACAGTCCAGGTAGCTATGCGAGTCGGTGGGTTTACAGTGGATGTTAGTGGCCAGTCTAGCCTCAGAAATGAAAACAGATGTCAAGGAAGGGAAGGGAGGCATCGGACCAGATGAAAGTGAGGGCAGGGTGGAAATTGGAAGCAAAGTCTTTGGAAGCAGCTCTAATGATACCATTGATATAACGCAGAAAGAGTTGTGGGTTGGGGGCTAGAGGAGGACTGGAACAAGGAATGTTCCACATACCCCACAAAAATACAGGCATAACTGGGGCCCAAGCCCATGTACCCACGGCTACCCCACCCACCTGAAGGAAATGACAGGAGTTAAATGTAAAGTTGAAACGTTACCTCCAGGTGAAGTTTGAATGTTTAGCACTAGGTGGCAGCAAACGATAATTGAAGTGTATTGTAGATGGAGTGGATACAGTAAAGGATGAAGGAAATGTTGGTTTTTCCAATCAGGATACTTAAATGCCGCATAAACTTTTCCTTGAACCATATAATGACTCGATAAGATGATCAGTGGGTAACAGGAGAGCACCAGCTGTCCTGCAATTTCTTCCAATTGAGAGAGCCACCCAATGCCCGGAGAATAAAGCCAGTAAAACATAAAGTGAAGCCCTTAAATTCAGTTCATTACCTTAGTGTGTCTCACAGCCATTAGAGTGATTTTTATTTCAAACTGTGGTCACTGCAACACTGGAAACATGGCAATCAAATATTGCGCAGCAAGCTCCCATTAACAGCCCATGGTAATGACCAGACTTAGTTATCATGAAATTGACCACGACACCAGGGAGAAAAGTCCTTCCTTTTTTCCAGGATAATGATGCAGAATGTTGCAGCTGAGATGACAGACGGTAGCTAAATTTACCAGCACACCCTCTGACAACACGGCGCTCCCTCAGCACTCTGGGAAAAAATTGCTGGATGAAGTCTGTCGAGGTCAGGAATGAAGACATTTTCCAGGTTTGTTGGAAACATAAGGTCAAGGAATGCATGTTAAGCAGTAACAGTGAGCTGAGTTAGCAGTTTTGTTGAAGTTCTTGGATTTTGATTGAACAGAATAGGATTAAATGCATGGACAGAACTCTGCTGGAAGAAGACCAAGCACAGCTGTGCTAGCTAAGCAAGGAGCTTTAACCTAGAGATAAGGGTGACCCTTCAATGATGTTTGAATGTCTTTGAAGGCAATGCCGGGGATCAAAGACTTGAACCTTTGTCTTTCCAATATTTTTATAATGAGTTTGCTTCAATTGTTTTTGAATTGTGCAACATAAATTGTTTTGCCACTATTTTGTCATGAATTTTTGTCATTTTCAGATAAGTACATTGGAAGCCTCTTGGTCAGAGGCTGTAACATATCTTTCTCTTTCCACTTACCACAATAGGCAATCTACAAGTAAAGCCCCACAAAACAATTTGACGTTACCAGAAATATGGTCAGCTGGGTCCATCAAACCAATCCTTGCCCAATTCCCTACTTTTTCAGATTTGTCCTGGAAGGTAGGTGCGGATCAAACAGCCATAATGTTGTGGGGGAACAGGTTTCCTGAGGCTCTTTCTGACCCCACTGTACCCTGCTCTCTTCAATGCACGTGGGCCAATCAAAATTCACTCAGCGTGATTCCAAGCAGACCAGTGGATGAGTTAATCCAAACACTCCAGGATTGCACACCACACTTTAGCTGTCACCTAACCAATGGTCTGTACAGCTCCAACATTACCTCCTTACTCTTTAACCCTATGCCATGAGTAGTGAAAACAAGTGTCCCGTATGCTGCCTTAACTGTCCTATTCAGTTGCTCTGCTGACATCAGGGATCTGTGAATAATTATCCCAAGATCCCTCTGTTCCTCTGAGCTACCCAGTTTCCTGTCATTCCTGCAGCCTGATCTGGGGTTGCAATTCCACTTTCCCACTCACTGCCCAGATCCCCAAAGTATGCAGTTAATGACAGGACCCTTAGAAACATTAGTATACCAGTGGGATAACAAGGTGGATGAACACAGCAGGCCAAGCAGCATCGTAGGAGCAGGAAAGCTTGACGTTTCGGGCCTAGACCCTTCATCAGAAATGGGATCTTGGGGTGCAAGTCCTAGCTCCCTGAAAGTGGTGACACATGTGAATAAGATGGTAAAGAAGGCATACAACAAGCTGCCTTCATCAGTCAGGGTACTGAGTATAAAGGTTGGCTAGATATATTGCAGCTACATAAAACTTTAGTTCAGCCACATTTAGAGTGTTATGCACAGTTCAGGTTGCTACACTCTGGGAAGGATGTGGAGGCTTCGGAGAGGGTGCAGAAGAAGTTTCCCAGGATTCTGCCTGGATGTGAGTGTATTCTCTCTCAGGAAAGGTTGGACAAACATGGATTGTTTTCACTAGAGTCAGAGACTGAGGGGCAAAGTGACAGAAATATATAAAATTGACAGGATGGATAGGGTGGAAATGTCAAATACCAGGAGGCATAAGTTTAAGGTCAGAGGGGGAAAAGTTTAAAGGAGATGGGTGAGGCAAGTTTAGTTTTCCAGAGAGTGGTAGGTGCCTGGAAGATGCTGCCAGGGGGAGGTGTTAGAAGCAAATATGATAGCAACATTTAAGGGGCATTTGGACAGACACCTGAGCAGGCAGGGAATATAGGGATATGGACCCTATGTGGACAGATGGATTTAGGTTAGAAAGGCATCATGGTCAGCACAGACATAGTGGGCTGAAGGGTCTGTTCCTGTGCTGTACTGTTCCATGTTTTATGTACCTGTCTCTCAATTTTTCCCCCAAGAGGCCTAACACAATGAGACCTCTATCCCAGGTACAACACAATCAGTCCAATTGTGCAGTACATCTTTGGGTATTGTTTCTCACTGGGAGACACTGATGGCATTAACCAGTCAGAGACCATTGTTTCAGGGATGAGATTCTCTTCTTTGGGTTTAACAGTTGTTATTCTCAGGTTAATAATGTTGTAATTGAGCTCCACTCTGGGATTACAATCACTTGCTCTAACGTGTTCTCTCCACTGGCTTTGCCACATCCCAGAAATAGAACACATTGCTCACTCCCTTGGTTATACTCTGAGAAACTAAAGGAGTTATCTTATTTCGGGGCATTTCAAGTGCAGGCCTGAGGGATTGTCAGCCATGCTGACCACTGGGTGAGAGACTGAACCCAAACGCTACCTCCCAATGTCAGTGCTTCAGAGAGACATGGAAAACCCATGTGGCTTCATTTTGAAGCAGAGGAGAGCTCTCCCACTGTCCTGGCCCCAATCTTTACTCAAACAATCCTTTCCCAGTAGTGGGTGATGTCTAGTGGCATTATTGCTGGGCTGCTAATCCAGAGATCTAGGAAATGTTTTGGGGTGCTGGCTTCGAATCCCACCACAGCAAATGGTAGAATTTGAATTAGATTAAAAATCTGGAATTCAGAGTTTAATGAAGACTATGAAACCATTGTCAATTGTTGGGAAAAATCCACCCGGTTCACTAATGCCCTTTAGGGAAGGAAACTGCCATCCTTACCTGGTCTGGCCTACATGTGACTCCAGACCCACAGCAAAGTGAATGACTCTGAACTGCTCTCTGGGCAATTAGGGATGGACAATAAACAGTGCCCTAGCCAGTGACACCCACACTATATAAAACAAAAAGCTGCCCAACATTTGTAAGGGTAGAGGAGGTCATAAGGAGGAAAAAAGCCACAAAGACTGGAGAACAAGAATGAGATCATTAATGTGGAGGTATATTCAAACAACCCCACATCTTGGTTCTCTTGTTACCACCTCTATCTCAGCTGTCATTAATTCTGAACACCTCTGATTAAACCTCCTCTTAATTTATTCTGTTTTAAAGGAAACAACAGAAGTTTTTGGTGTGCAATGAGCTTATGAAATGCACAATATAAATGTAAGCTCATCGTGTTGGGAATAGTGAAGGGGTTTGTAACAAGACCAACTCCGTACCAATATTTTCTTTTTTACTGGATTTTATTGAGGCTCTGTTGGGGCAGGGTTTGAAAAATTGCAGGTTTGTGAAGGAATGTGCAGTAAGTTTGTTATGAGTTGGTACATGATTCTTGTCATTTCAGATGTTTTATTCCAACTCCTCCTCACTCTGGGGGGTGGAATAGGGAAACACTGTTTATTTGAGAAACAGTCTGTACTTCTGTAGTTTGAAGAACAAATGCAATCTTGGAAGGAAATAATTTTTAAAATAACTGAAACATTAGGAAGCAAAAAAGGAAGCTTGCAATGATGAGACAAGTACAGCAAAATTAAAATAGGAGTGAAATTCAAAATCTTAATTACAGATCGCTGAGACTTCATCTGCCTGGAATTAGCTTACTAATTGATGGAAAAGCAAGAACTGATTATTGCATGAGGGTCTGTGCCAATGAAGGCAGAGAGGAAGGGTTTCTTGACAAGTCAATCACTGACTTGCTTCGGATGAGCGTGCAGGTTTTGCAAAGTGACTGAAGGGTTTTGAAACATCTTTGGCAAATATTTTACTTAAAATACACTTACAAATCTGACAGAGACCTGGAGTTCTTCTGAAACCAGTTAATAGCTTTTTCCAATACAGATGGAAAGTTGATTTTATAGCTGACCCTGATAAACGGGGGAACTGAAAAAATGGATTTAAACCAAATGTTGTTCTCTCTGCACACTGTCTTACTGGCCACCTGAGCATTTCCAGTAAATTTTACTTTTAGTTCCAGGATAATAGGGCTGTTATATAATGTAAATGACAGTGACCTATTTAGTGCCTGATATTTCGAAGCACTGTGTACGGTACTGACTGCGGAATCATTGACAGGATATTTTGGTTTTTAAAGGAGTGCAGCTTCACCAAGACTGGATGGCAGTGAGAATTAACATCCTCCTGAATACAAGGGTCAAAGGCTGATTTGAATGGAATGTCAATAATTTGAAAGGGTTTGTCCTGGGATCTTTTACAACACCTGCCAACGCAGACAGAACCTGACTTTAACATATTGTCTGACAGTGCGGCACACAGACCCTCTGACTGCTTGGGCAGTGTTCCCTCAGCACAGATCCTGTCATATCTTGCTTGAGTAGGGCAGAAAACAGAAACTTTGCGAAATAAAAAATGGAAATCGCTGGAGAAACTCAGCAGATCTATCAGCATCTGTGGAGAAAAGAAACAGAATTAACATTTCAATCCCTAAGAGTATAGTCACATTTCAATCCAATGTTTTTAAGAACCTGTCTCTTTCTGAGTTTGTCTCAGACCTTCTGTCTGTAGCCTGGCCCCCTTGTTCTGGATTGTGTCCATGTAAGTTGATAACATTTCCCTGTTGCTCCTCCTGAGTCCTTTAATCATTTCAATTAGAACATGCCCTTCATCTTCAATATTTGAGGGAATGACCTCAGTTGAAGGTTCTCCTCTTGTAAAGTAGTAGTGTCCATAACTCTGGGACAAGAGACTTCAGATTCAAGTCCCATCTGCTCCTGGGATGTGTCATAGGAGGCTACCCTCCTTTAACAAATACAAGTCAGGTCTCTGGAAGCCTTTCACCCCTGGCATCATTCTGCCTCGTCCATGGAGCACTCCCTCCCAGTTTGCTTAGCAGCCTCTTTAAGGATGCCTTGGTAGACAGCTACAGGACCTGAAAAACAAATAGGAACTTGTGTACCACAAGCTCTAATGGATATTAAAATACTATAGGCCACCTAGAACAAAAATCTAGGCTCTGACTAATTCAGTAGCTTCTGCTAAGAACGATTCTGGGCCAGAGAATCTGCTGTGAAAGAACCTTCGTCATTATCATACAGTCACTGTAACCTGCCTGTTACCACTCTCTGTACCCAGCATCCTGCAACCCCCAAACAGCCCCAGCTTTCTGCTGCCTTTCAATTCTCCTTGTGGAAGATATCAGACCAAATGTCTGAATTACTGACATCAGCTGTCACTGTTTTTGTTTGAAAGTTCTTTTTACTCTTTCAGTTTCAAGTACTTCTTTACTAAGCTTCAAAATCATCAGCATTGAGAATTACCCACAGGAATCCGCCTGTTGTTCCACTCTTTTACTCCTTATACAGCCCTTTACAAACACACAGCGACTACACTGTTGGAAATGTCACTGCTGAGGTATTCAGACTTGTTTCTATTTGTTTGATTCTATTGGTCTTGTCACTGATCCTTGTGTGTTGCTCGATTGCTTAACTCTCTGGGTGGAACTACAGATGAGTCCAAAGAATAATTCCACACAAAGTTCTGGAAACTACCTAGGAATTAGCTAAAACTACTCTGTATTGGGAATATTGTAAGCTTTGAAATGCTTTTAAAATTTTGTAAAACAAAAAAGCTGTACAAATTTAGAACAAAGAACTGTACAGCACAGGAACAGGCCCTTTGGCCCTCCAAGCCTACACTGACACACTTTGCCCTTCCATGCTAAAGCTGTCTTCACTTATAGGATCTGGATCCCGCTATTCCCTTCCTGTTCATGTATACATCCAGGTGCTGCTTGAATGCTGCTTTGTGTCTGCTTCCACCACCTCCTCTAGCAGCGTGCTCCAGGCACTCACCACCCTTTGTGTGAAAAATATGCCTCGCACGTTTCTTTTAAACATCCCCCCCCTCACACCAGGAACCTATGTCCCCTAGTAACTGACCCTACGGAACGACAGCCATCTCCACATCACTCTGTAATAACTAGGATTGTGGGGAGATGATGTCAGAATAATAAAGTTCGCATTCCAGAATCCCAGGCCAATATTTTGGAAGCATGGTTCAAATCTCAACCTGGCAGATGGCAAAGTTTGAATTCAGTCCAATCTGGAATAAAACACTAGCCTAATGGTGATCACACAAACAAATCACTGTTGTAAAAACCCATCTGGAAAGGAAATCTGTTATCCTTACCCAGCCTGGGTAGACCCACAGCAATGTGGTTGACTCTTAATGTCCCTCAGGAAATTAAGGATGGGTGATAAATGCTGACCAAACTAGTGACACCCATAACTCAGAAACAAATTAAAACAAGATATATCGCATAAATACAACAGCCACCTTTTGTGTGCAGCAAGATCCCACAGAGTTCAATATGATAATATTGATGGTGGGAGGATAAAATTTAATTGGGACACCCTTTAATAAATAGTACCATTGAATTCCAGAATTGAAACTGCTGGTTTATGAGGAGAGATTGCATAGTCTGGGACTAAACCCATTGGAATTTAGCAGAATGAGGGGGGTATCTTATAGAAACATATAAAATTATGAAGGGATTAGACAGGATGGAAGCAGGGAGGATATTTCCACTGGTGGGTGAAATTAGAACTAGGGGGCACAGCTTCAAAATAAAGGGGAGCAGATTTAGGACTGAGTTGAGGACGAACCTCTTCACCCAAAGGGTTGTGAATCTGTGGAATTCCCTGCGCAGTGAAGCAGTTGAGCCTGCCTTGTTGAATGTTTTTAAGGCAAAGATTGCTAGTTTTTGAACAGTAAAGGAATTAAGGGTGGATAAGTTGAGCTGAGTCCATGAACAGATCAGCCATAATCTTATTGACTGGTGGAGCAGGCTCGAGGGGCCAGATGTCCCACTCCTGCTCCTGGTTCTTATATTCTTATGAATCTTCTACATGGATGTGCAAGGTCCTTTGGATTACTCTTGGGTGAACAATAATAAGGCTGAATACATAGCGATCAAAATATTTCAACAGTCATTCTTGACGCAGGTGCAATAGACATTAGTGATCAATCACTTGTCCCTGTCATTCTGATGAAATCTGGATCTGCAGGGATTCATAAAGTGAACCCCCAATTGCCAATAACTAACGACAGAACGCTTTCACACTAAAAGCTATAAAATACATCGAGGCACAGACCTTGAACTGACATTTACGTCTCCTGAAATATTTACTGCTTTATGACAGACTCCAGTTCTGAACAAAGTTTGCCAAAAACGGTGTTGAAAGAAAAACTAAAAACGCAAAATCAGGGTGTTTCTCAATAATTTAAAGTTGACTTAATAAAGACGAGGAAGTTGAGATTTCAGTAGAGCAGATGAAGCTGACCTTGACCAGCTTAATATTAAATGCATGATACCATGCTGCGTAATAAAATCAGTCTAATTCAAGCAGAGTGAGCCAAAATGAAGTCAACAATTCAGAAATTTTAAACAAAAGTGAGTTACAGCCAAATCCAATCAATTTCATGTTCTCCATGATTTTTTACATTGGTTCAAGATTCAGCTCAGGATTTGTTGACTGCCATCCCAGTTCTCCCAGGCTGATTGCATTGCTTTGTATCATAGACAGACCCTGACTCATTACATCATGGAGAAAGGCTCTTCAGCCCATCATATCCATACTGGTCATCAAACACCCATCTATTCTAAACCCAACGGTTGGCCTTGTACGCTATGGTGTTTTAAGTGCTCATCTAAATATTTCCTAAATACCTTGAGGGTTTCTGCCTTTCCCACTGTTTCAGGCAGTGGGCTCCAAATACCCACCACCCTCTAGGTCAAAAATATTTGTTCAAACTCCCCTCTAAACCTCCTGCTCCTTACTTTAAAACACACTCCCTGGTTATTGAGCCTTGATGATAGGAGAAAAGACTGTCCACATCTGCCCTGTTCATGCCCCTCAGAACTTTGTACACCTCAATCAGATCTTACCTCAGCCATCTCTGCTCAAAGGAAAACATCCTTATCTAGTTTTATCCAGTCGGTCTTCATAGCTAGATCACTCCAACACAGGCAGCATCCCTGGTGAATCTCCTCTGTATCTCCTCCAGTACTCCAGGGTGGCACGGTGGCTCAGCAGTTAGCACTGCTGCCTCTCAGCACCAGGAACCCAGGTTTGATTCCACCCTCAGGTGACTGTCTGTGAGGAATTTGCACATTCTCCCCGTGTCTGCATGGGTTTGCTCCAGTTTCCTACCACAGTCCAAAGATGTGCAGATTAGGGTGGGTTGGCCATGCTAAATTTCCCCATAGTGTCCAGGGATGTACAAGGTAGGTGGATTAGTCAAGAGAAATGTGGGGTTACGTTTATAGGGTGGGTCTGGATGGCATGCTCTTTGAAGAGTTGGTGATGGGCCGAATGGCTGCTTTCACTCTTTAGGGATTCTCTGAATTGCATCACTCTTATAGTGCGGGGACCAGAACTGCACACGGTGCTCCAGGTATGGTTTCACCAAAGTGCTGTACAGCTCCAACATCACCTCCCTGCTCTTGTTTTCTGTGCCTTGATTAATAAAGAATGTTTCCCACATATCAAAAAGAATTCTTTTCAAATTTTATTCATTTTCTCAACACACATGGCACATTTTAAGAGATTTTTCATACTAAAAAAGGTATTTAATTTGCTGGCAAATTGAACAATGAAACCGTGAAATAGTTCAGTAAGTTTTTAAATGTAATCTTCAGTGGTTTTAAATCCAGTTACTTGCAACTCATCAATGGACACTTACAGACATGTTTATTTCAGTTGTCTTGAAAAAGTTGCACCAGATTACTGTTCTCAAAAACATAAAGAAATGCTTTTTAATGGCAAAGAAATCAAAGACCTCATTTCTGAAGAGGGATCCAGACCTGAAATGTTGAATTTCCTGCTCCTCTGATGCTGCCTGGCCTGCTGTGTTCCTCTATCTACACACTGTAAAGTCTCTGACTCCAGCATCTGCAGTTCTTGCTATCTCCAAAGATTACATTCTGCCTCTTTATAGATTTTGAAGCCTTCTCTACAGCTGAGTCTGTAAATTGAAGTTAGCAGAAACATTCATAGAATCCCCTACAGTGTGGAAACAGGCCCTTCAGCCCAACAAGTCCACACCAAACCTCAGAGCATCCCACCCCGACCCATCGCCCCATAACCCACCTAATCTACACCTCCCTGAACACTACAGGCAATTTAGCATGGCCAATCCACCCAACCTGCATGTCTTTGGACTGTGGGAGGAAACCGGAGCACCTGGAGGAAACCCACGCAGACATGGGGAGACTGTGCAAGCTCCACACAGACAGTCACCTGAGGCTGGAATCAAACCTGGGTTCCTGGCACTGTGAGGCAGCAGTGCTAACCACTGTGCCATTGTGCCACCCATGCACAATTTGCGCACCGTAACCATACCATCACAGTGCCAGGCATATTCTGAGCACAGTTCCCAACCAACGGAAACGCTACTCTAATATCCAGCCATTCTCAAATTGCTGTTTATGTCATCTTTGTGTGTTGCAATTTCTACAGTATCTACTCTTCAAAAGCAATTAATTGGCTGTGTGATAACCCATCCAAGGCAAATGTGGAATCACATACCAATATACCTGCAGGGATCAATGAGTATGAATTCCCTTGGTGACAGTCAATGGCCCTGTCCAACTGGAACTCATCACCTGAGCCCGTTATAAAGCAGACCTGGGGATGAGTCCATAGACCTCTCTGTCCCGGGTTGGAACTAGACTATGAGTACCTCATATAGTGGCTCTATTTTGATATTCAACAGTAAATGATTTTCCTTTCCGGTCAGACTTCCTGAGTAATTACAGGCTGTAAATACTTTGGATATTCTAGGTTTATGAAAGGTGTGACATAAATGCAACATTTTAAAAGATTCAAATTGAAAGAACTGCAGAAGCTGTAAATCAGAAACAAAGACGGAAATTGCTGGAAAAGCTCAGCAGGTCTGGCAGCATCTGTGGAAAAAAGAATCAGAGTTAACGTTTCGGGTCCAGTGACCTCCCTCAGAAAGTTCTGAGGTTCTGAGAGAGGGTCACGGGACTCGAAACGTTAACTCTGATTTTTTTTTCACAGATGCTGCCAGACCTGCTGAGCTTTTCCAGCAACTTCTGTTTTTGTTCCTATTTTAAAAGATTCACTTGGATATTCTATCATCAGGTCCAGGGAAAAAACTGCAAATTCTTATCATAGAATCCTCGAAGAAAGCCACAGTTTAAAAGGCAAGAACAAGTTGGAAGTAGATGATGTAAAATATACGAGCTCTTGTAAAAGATACGCTTTGAAATGAATTTCATTTTCCTCTGCAATTGTTGCACTCTCTAATTCACTCCTTATGCAGCAGAAATATTGTCAATTCTCTTATGTACATTTGTCCAATCAACCAGCCTGTGATTTTAGTTGAAATAAAAATCATATTCAGGTTTCTATGGAGTGGTGAGAATGTGAATCTCGTGACCCAAGGGAGTGATTGATGGGATCTAATGTCCTTTAGGGAAGGAAACTGCCGTCCTTACCTGGCCTGGCCTGCATGTGACTCCTGACCCACAGCTATGGGGTTAACTATCAGCTGTCCTCTGAGCAATTAGGGATGGGCAAATAAATGCTGGCCTAGCCAGTGATATCCTCACCCTGTGAATGAGTTTTTTTCATAAATTAGAAAGAAATACTTAAATGGGAGGTACACAGTCACATGGACATTCCAAGGTGAGGTGGGTGTAACATGGCAAGGAACATAAACATCACGTTACCATCAGGTGACATGTGATAGAATGGCTTTCCTCTCTTACTTTGATTTGATCACAACACGTTTAAATAGAAATAAAAACAAAACCCACCACTAGACTCAGGCTCAGTCATCACATTCAGCACAACCAAACTTTATTCACCGTCTCATGATCCCCATTGTTAGCTGTTCTCCCTCCCTGGCTTCCCATTAACCATCCCTTTGTCTGCTTATCCTTCTTTCTCTCTCACTCTGGGCTCCATCTCCACCCATGCACTCACACTTTTCCTCTGCTCCCCCTATCAACATCATATATATCACCATTATCCAGCTATTATTAGTTTCTGAAGAAGAGTCACTGGACTCGAAACACTAACTCTTTTTCCCTCACACAGATGCTGCTAGACCTGCTGAGTTTCTCTAGCAATTTCTGTTTTTGTTTCATATCTTCGGCATCCGCAGTTTTTGTCCTATTTTAAATTTAAATACAATACACTTGTCAATTCAGTAAGAGTTTAACTGTTTTAAGTGCCGTGACTATAACAGACATGTACTGACGCTGAAAGACAAGAAAATATTCATTGTACTTAACATCTGATCTAAATGAAAATGCTGAGAACACTCCGACTCATTCAACGGAGGTCACAAATTCACACACTCTACCATACATCTCGTTTCATGTATTTGCCCTCATCCTCACTAATCTGCCAGCTGCAGTTGCATCTGTCCATGACAGTATCGGTAAGAGTGACCATCACACACAGTCCTTGTGGAGACAACGTCCCGCCTTCACATTGCGAATAACTTCCATCGTGTTGTGTGGCATTATCACTGAGCTAAATGGGACAGACTTCGCACTGATCTAGCAACTCAATACTGGGCATCCGTGTGGCGCTGTGGGCCATTAACAGCAGCAGAATTGTACTCCAGCACAATCTGTAACCTCATGGCCCAGCATATCCCCCACTCAACCATTACCATCAAGCCAGGGGATCAACCCTGGTTCAATGGAGAGTTCAGGAGGGCATGCCAGGAGCAGCACCAGGCATACCTGAAGATGAAGTATCAACCTGATGAAGCCGCCAAACAGGACCACTTGCACACCAAACAGCGAAAGCAGCAAATGAGAGACAGAACTAAGCAATACCACAACCAACGGATCAGATCTAAGCTCTGCAGTCCTGTCACATCCAGGTGTGAATGGTGGTGGACAATTAAACAACTCACTGGATGAGGAGGCTCCACAAATATCCCCATCCTCAATGATGGAAGACCCCAGCACATCAGTGCAAAAGATGAGGCGGAAGCATTTGCAGCAATCTTCAGCCAGAAGTGCCGAGTGGATGATCCATCTCGGCCTCCTGCAGTGGTCCCCAGCATCACAGGTACCAGTCTTCAGCCAATTCGATTCACTCCATGTGATTTGAAGAAATGGTTGGAGACACTGGATACTGCAAAGGCTATGGGCCCTGACAACATTCCAGTAACATTACTGAAGACTTGTGCTCCAGAACTTGCTGCTTCCCCTGGCCAAGCTGTTCCAGTACAGTTACAACACTGGCATCTCTGTCAATGTGGAAATTTACCCAAATACATCCTGTACACACTGGTCACATCCAGTTTCACATGTTATAGTAGTCACCTAGTGACTCAACTCCATAATTGGCCCATGAGGTGACTTGACATCCAATCACAGAAGGTGGACAGGTTCTCAAATTTTGAAGGCCAGTGACAGATCCTCCAGCTTGGAAGGAATCATAGACTCATAGAATTTTACAGGACAGAATAACGCCATTCGACCCATCGTGTCTGTACCGGTTTCTGAAAGAGTTACCCAGCTTGTCCCACTCTCCAGCCCTATCTTCATAAACCTCTAACTTCATCCCTTTCAAATAGATATCCGGCTCTCTTTTGAAATCACCCATGAAATCGCCAACCTCCACCTGTCTCCCAGGCAGCACAATCCAAATCCTGTCAACTCTCTGAGTAAAGGAGTTTCTTCTCATCTCACTAGGAACAGACGTCCAGGTCAGTGTAGAGAGGGCAGGTCTCCCCGTCTTTTACCTCTAAACATTTTGCGTTAATGTTTGGCCACAGCTCCCTCTGTGACGGTTGTGAATGGGGGATCTGAAGGACAGGGAGGACTCCAAAATGCTTCTGGAATAATGGCCCCATGTTGACACTGGGAGGCAGCTTACAGGCAGCTAACCAAGGTCCTGAAACCTCGGAGGGTCTGGAGGCTGAGTGCAAGCCTCCAGGTCAACCCTAATGTTACCTCAACTGTCCAGTCACTACATGGGGGTCAGGGGTTGGGAGGGCAGCCCCTCAACCCCCAAGCCTGGCACCTCTCTGTCTATGTCTCCAGATCAACATGACAGACACTATTGGATACATCATGAATGAAAAGAAAGCATAACGGTGTGAGGAAGAGTTCAAATGCACAGAATCTGCTAAACTCATCAAGTTAATCATTAGGGGAGGCAATGGCCTAGTGGTATTATCACGGGACCTATTAATTCAGAGACCCAGATAATGTCCTGGGGAGATAAAAGGTACTGCAGATGCTGGAGAATCCGAGATAACAAGCATGGGGCTGGATGAACACAGCAGGCCAAGCAGCATCATCGGAGCAGGAAAACTTGATGTCTCGGGCCTAAACCCGGACTCAGGTTTGAATCCTGCTATGGCAGATCATGGAATTTGAATTCAATAAAATGTCTGGAATTAGGAATCTAATGATGACCATGAATCCATTGTCAATTGTTGCGAAAAAAAAACCCTGTCCTTTAGGAAAGGAAACTGCCATCCTTACATGTGACTCCAGACCCACAGCAATGTGGTGGATTTTTTTACTGCCCTCTGAGCAATTGGGGATGGGCAATAAATGCTGCCTGGTCAGTGATGCCTTCACCCCTCAAATGAATAAAGAAAACAAAGTTAACTGAAGGGGTCAAATGCACAGAACCTGTTTAACTCATCAAGTTAATCATTAACTAAAGGGGTTAAACATACAGAATTTGGTAAACTCATCAAGTTAATCTCATGAACCAAAGTGAGAGCTTGTGGAACCACATAAGCTGAAATGTTATAATTTCTAATTTATAGATCCGTGGCCAATTTTGGAACTCCCTTCATCATTCAAATTGTCAAAACATATTGACAAGATTCATCATTTCCTGTTATTGGAAGGAGCTGGTGGCTGGTTGGTTAACTGCGTGAACAATCCAGAGACTGATGTCAATAGTCTTAGACTTGGGTCAAATCTTACCATGGCATCTAGTGGAATTTTATCTCAATGAATAAATCCGAATATAAAAGCTAATTTCAGAAAAAATGACCAGGAAACGATCAATAATTGCTATACAAATACATCAGATTCATTAATGCCCTTTGGACAAGATAATCTGCTGTTTTCACCCAGCCAGGCCTACACGTAACTCCAGACCACCCTCTGAGATGACCGACCAAAGTAATGTTAATCAGAGATGGGCAGCAAATTCTGGCCTTGCCAGTGATACGCACATCCTATGAAAGAATAATTAAAATACTTCCTTCCTGGTCATGGGCTACAAATTTACAAGCCCCCTTTGACCTATAAACAGATACTTTCAAATCAAGCTAGAAAACCCTGGTTAGACCACACTTGGAATATTGTGTTCAGTTCGGGTCGCATCATTATAGGAAAGATGTGGAAGCTTTAGTGAGGGTGCAGAGGAGATTTACCAGGATGCTGCCTGGAGGGCAGGTCTTATGAGGAAAAGTTGAGGGAGCTAGGGCTTTTAAAAAAGAACGAAGAAGGAAGAGAGTTGACTTGATACAGGTATACAAGATGATGAGAGGCATAAATAGGGTGGACAGTTAGAGACTTTTTCCCAGGGAAGAAATGACTATTACGAGGGGGCATAATTTTAAGGTGATTAGAGGAAGGTATAGGGGAGATGTCAGAGGTAAGTTCTTTACACAGAGAGTGGTGGGTGCATGGAATGCGCTGCTGGCAGTGGTAGTGGAGTCAGATACATTAGGGACATTTTGAGTGACTCTTGGATAGGCACATGGAGGATAGTAAAATGTAGGGTATGCAGGTTGGTTTGATCTAAGAGTAGGATAATAAGTCGGCACAATATTGTGGGCCGAAGGGTCTGTACTGTGCTGTACTGCTCAATGTTCAAACTGTTTAGACGTGCAACTCCACACCTCTGGAACATGTGGGGCTTGCACCCAGACCTCCTGTCCCAGAGGTAGGAAGATTACCACTTTACCACAAGATCCCACCACAACAGTGTTCCAACCTGCAAATATACATCATCGATTAGCAATTACACTCTGATTGACCTCAGACAACAATCAGGATTTTCATTATTAACACGGGGCAGGCGGTTTAAATGCAACCCCGTCCTCAATAGCAATTTAATAGCTTGTGAGCTAGAATTCAGTTTAATCATTAATCCTGTTTTTATGTAACAATCCATCATCCGCCTTATCACTGGATTGATGTTAGTTTGAGGAAATGCTCAATAATTTTTCAATCAGCCTTTGTTAGTGGCTTTTTCAGGAAGGCATTCGTAAAGAACTTCTCCAGTACAGCATCTGAGGAAAGTAGAAGAGGAGCGAGCATCTGGCTACCAGCTGAAATAGCTCAGCTGGAAGATGATTACACTGATAACCTAAAGGGCTCTGATTCAGGCTTGGGTTTTGACAGACTAAGCTTGTATGTTTCATCTTTACTATTTATTTAAGGTCCTTCTTGTGGTGCAGTGATAGTGTCACTGCCCTGGACTGGTAGGCCTAGGTTCAAGTATCACCTGCTCCGGAGCTTAATGATAGCAACAGGTGGATTTCAAATAAAAACTTTTGTCCCCAAATATTGTCGACATTTACATCGCAATTCTAGCCCAAGCCCTGACGTTGCAGCCTTCATCCTGTGTGACAGCCGTCTTATGATAACCCACAATTCTAGATACCGTGCTGTCATGACTCCAACTGGTTGACAATCACAGACCTTACAAACGTGAAAGGTTAATGGAACTCCCAAAAATCCCAACTTGCCCTTAACTGACTCCTAACCAGCAGCAAAGTAAACCACATCAGGCTACGTCAGAAACAGAAAAATAACTATTTATTGTTACCCTCTTTGGAAAGAATTGTAAAAGAACAGGATTTCACAATTGCGTATCTTAAATTTTAACCATTTTAAAAATTCCACTCCTCCCCCACCACACACACACACACACATACACACACACACACACTCTCTCTCACACACACACACACACTCTCTCTCACACACACACACACACACACTCTCTCACACACACACACTCTCTCTCACACACACACACACTCTCTGTCTCACACACACACACACTCTGTCTCTCTCACACACACACACACTCTCTCTCACACACACACACTCTCTCCCTCTCACACACACACACACACTCTCTCTCTCACACACACACACACACTCACACACACACTCTCTCTCTCACACACACACACACTCTCTCTCTCTCACACACACACACACACTCTCTCTCTCACACACACACACACTCTCTCTCACACACACACTCACACACTC
>JAHRHZ010000020.1:1423550-1468935 GCA_024137785.1 Ginglymostoma cirratum | reverse complement strand
CACACATGCATATACACACATGTAACAATCCCTGTCACTGGTACCCAGTGAGAAACCTCACCAGGCGATGGCAAGGACTGCAGATGCTGGAAGTCAGAGTCAATAAAATGTGGAGCTGGAAAAGCACAGCAGGTCAGGCAGCATCCGAGGAGCAGGAGAGTCAACATTTCAGGTCAGGACCCTTCATCAGGTCTGAGAAATCTCACTAGGCCACATGTGAAAAGTATAAAAAATGAAGCAAGTTGACCTTAATGTGAGGACAGGCCTCACTGGATTTGTTCTGCCACACATCTCACTGCAGACCCATTGCACAGAGCCTTGGAGCCTGTCCCATGGGGCACGATTAAATGAGCAACATTCAAATCAAAATGTCACTATGAAAATTGTCTCCCAGCCCCAGTGGTGTCCAACGGTCAGAGAAGACCTCAAGAGTGCAAACCAGTTCTTAGGAAGGGTCACTGGACCTGAAACGTTAACTCTGATTTCTCTTCATAGATGCTGCCAGACCTGCTGAGCCTTTCCAGCAATTTCTGTTCTTGTTTCTGATTACAGTCTCTACAGTTCTTTTGGTTTATCTTGAGAGTGCTTGCCCTTTTAGTGACACTGCCTGGGCACGGACAGAACCAGGATGACGGGCCGAACGACCAGCTGCTAGAAGCTGTTTCTGGCCAGGCCCAAGAGCAGGTGTGTGAGGTGGTCCTCTGATCTCCCTGAATGTTCCACACCCCTCTCCACCACCCTGTCCCCACACCAGGCAGCCCAGCATCAGGAACAAGAGGCTCTGACTGTGACTCACAAACACCCTCTTTACTCATGATCCCCATTGGATAGTTCTATCTGTGACCCAATGACCTTCATACACCTCCCATTTCAGCTGAACCCCCTTTGTTACAAACAATTTTAACAGCACCCCGCCACCCCGCCACCCCGCCACCCCCCTCCCATTCCTCCCCACAGCCCCAAACTATTGATGTGCCAATGCCTGTCTAATCCCACTCCCTTCCTGTATCAGGGCAAGAGTGACCGTAGAGTCATAGAGGTCTACAGCATGGAAATGGACCCTTCGGCCCAACATTGTTGGGCTGAAGGGCCATACTGTAGACCTCTATGACTCTATGAGTCTATGGTCATTCTCGTCCTGATACAAGGAGGTTGTGGGATTAGACATTATTTGCTTTAACACCCTTACTCCTTCAGGACCATCCAGTCACATCCCTTCTGCAACCAGATGCTATCCAATTACCCTCCACCTTGACCATGACCATTCTCTCAGCTGCTGATTATAATCAGATCAAACCCAGATGTGAGCCTAAATGAACCGCTGATTATCTGTGGCTCAAACCCTGACCAACAGCTGCCCACCCTCAGGAATAAATTTGCAAGTTGACCCTGATTGGGTGAGCAGCAAGATCTAGATTGATGTTGCTTAACGACCAGGACTGACTAAGACCCAATCCCTGGACTGAAATGGCTGAACTTACATTGGACCAACCCCTTGGGTGACAGTGTCCAATACCCGTGGACTGACCACAGTGGTAGCTCCTGACTGACTGTATTCTGCACTTACCCCAATAAAACCCTCTTTTCCGTTTCCCAATCACTGTATTCTTCAAACATTTGTCAGGTGATTGTACATGCACCACCGTCTGACCCTGGCACAACATGGAGCCCAACAGCATCATGAGCTCCTCCATTCTTTCATACCAACGCTTCACTGCTTCCCAGTTCCCCAGCAGCCAGTCTAACCCTCTGCCCTAAAGGGCCATTCTAGAATCCAACACTGGCTGTGTTGCCACTGCCCAGCTGAGTGGTGCCAGTGGCTAGAGGCTTGTCCTGCATTTGTGTCTCAGGGAGCTGGAGTGGTTCCAGTGGGAGTGAGGAAAGGGGCATGGTGGAGGCTCCAGTCGGGACAGTGAAAGCTGTGGACTCCCCCAGAGTGAAGCCTGAGGAACAATCTCTCCCAGTACACACCTGGTTAATGCTGTGTTTCTGAAACCTCTGGGTTTGGTTTCGGGGGGGTAAGTGGGAGGGGGAAGTTATACCTGGTGAGGAGGGTCATCAATGGGATGCAAACACATGGAGATATTTTTCTCCCCACCTGACAGTGAGGAAATCATCTCGCCATCGCCCCCTTGGAAGGAGCATTTAATGACGAGAGGTTACCTCGACGGTGAGAATCGATGTTTAGGCCTTTTGTTGGACACGTTGCTCACACCGTCTATTATTGTCACTACCTCAGGCAGTGGAATATCCCACCGTCAGAAACCCAGCTACTCCAGGGGAATACTGACTGCTCTGGAGGAATCTTTTCAAGTTCGTAGCATCTCACAGCACAGCAGGAGGCTATTCAACCCAGCATTTTTATACTTTATTTTGGAAAGCATTTTATAATTAATCCCACTGCCCTAGTTTTCCCCACAGGCCTGTAAATGTTGCCTTTTCAAGTATTTATTCAATTTCCTTTTGAATGTTACCAGTTGAATCAGTTTCCACTGCACACTACAGCTGTATATTTCAGATCACAACAACTCACTGTGTAAAATAAATTCTCCAGACCTTGCATTTAGTTCTTTTAGCAATTACCTTAAATCTGTACCAGCTGGTACCTCCCTCTGCCAATGCCAACAATTTTCTTTCGTCCAAACCCTCTCTACGCAATCCCCCTTGACCTCACTGTTCTAAGGAGGAAAATCCTAGTTTCTCCATGAAGCAGATTTGAAACAGAAAAGAAGATACATATGAAACAGGTCTCGAATTCACTTTGTATTTTTGTACAAAGTCACAGTCAAGCTCAACGACCCATTGACAGTAGCACAGACTGCACAAGGTAAGTAATCATTCAGCTAGAGTCATGGGACTTCGACTTAAAGGGTTTCTGTCAGTTTGACAGATGATGTGGCTCTGGCTGCGGACAATGTGAAATGGCCCCTGTTGCTAAACCTGAGGCGATTGTAGATATGAAAGGAAATTGCCAGTAAGCTGCCAAAGAGAAACGCCAGCACCAACAGCTGTGGCAGAAGCAGGAGTTCACTTCCACTCTGCAAGATACGGGGCTTAATGTTCGGAGACAAACACAAGGGAGTACTCTACAACAGCAGGACAATCATCGAACAGTTAACGAAAACTGTTGTAATCGTTATTTCCAGAACCACAGCTGCAATGGTGCAGTGACTGAACAGGTCAGCAGTGTGTGCAAAATCCTTGTGATATTCAGGATAATGTTCAGAGTTTTAAAAAAAACCCTCATTTGGCACTGAAGAAAACTAGTCAATCATTAGGGTTAAGTAAATAATGCAGAACAGCTCACATTATAAAATTGTGTTCTGACATTTCAAATTTTCCTGAGGTGCAGTCTGTGACGTACCACAAAGTAGCTGATGATGTGATGACCTTGTCAAACAGGGTCAAGGGTGAGCAATTAATGAACTTCTATATCAAATGCATCCCTCATAAAATATCACAAGTTTGAAGGATAGCAGCTGCTTCCCATCGTGCCCCGACCTGACGTCCAGGCCTATTCTCAAATCCTTCCATGGTCTCCCTCCTCCTTCCAACTCTGATCCTTTTCAAAAATATGTGTATTTATCCACTGTGGGTGTCATTATCTAGGTCAGGATTAATTGCCCATCCCCAGTTGAGAAGGTGGTGGTGAGCTGCCTTCTTGAACTACTGCAGTCCGTGTGCTGTAGGTTGACTCACAATGCCCTTAGGGAGGGAATTCCAGGATTCTGACCCAGGGACAGTGTAGAAATGATGATATATTTCCAAGTCAGGATGGTGGGTGACCTGGAAGGGAACTTGCAGGGGGTGGTGTTCCCATGTATCTGCTGCCCTCGTCTTTCCTGATGGAAGTGGTCATGGGTTTGGAAGGTGCTGTCTGAGGATCTTTGGTGAATTTCTGCAGTGCATCTTGTAGATGGTACACACTGCTGCTACTGAGCGTCGGTGGGGGGAGGGAGTGAGATGTTTGTGGATGTGGTGTCAATCAAGCGAGGGCTGCTTTGTCCTGGATGGTGTCAAGCTTCTTGAGTGTTGTTGAGACCAGTGGGGACTATTCTATCACACTCCGGGCTTGTGCCTTGAAGATGGAGCACAGGATTTGGGCGTTCAGGAGCTGGATTACTCACCACAGTGTCCCTAACCTCTGACCTGCTCTTGTTGCTAGTGACTTTGCATGGCTCATCCAGTTCAGTTTGGTCAATGGCTGTGACAAAGTTGTTGTTTGTGAGGCATTTTGTGATGATGATGCCACTGAATCTCAAGTGAGTCGTGGTTAGATTGTCTCTTACTGGAGATGGCCATTGCCGGGCTTTTAATGGCATGAATGTTACTTGTCATTTGTCATCCCAAGCCCAGGTATTGTCCAGATCTTGTTGCATTTCAGCATGGACTGCTTCAGTATGTGAGGGGACACAAATTTTGTCGAATATTGTGCAATCACACGTATGTGAATATCATGCATATGTACGTATATACTGCGTCTATATTGTGAATATTGTGCAAAAATCCCCAGCCCTTAGGATGGAGGGAAGGTCATTGATGAAGCAGCTGAAGATGGTTGGGCCTAGGACACTACCCTGAGGAACTCCTGCAGACATGTCCTGGAGCTGAGATGATTGGCCTCCAACAATTACAACCATCTTCCTATGTGTCAGGTATGACTCCAACCATCGGAGAGTTTGCCCCCTGATACCCATTGATTCCAGTTTTGCCAGGGCTCCTTGATGTCACACTCGGTCAGACGTAGTCTTGATATCAAGGGCTGTCTCTCGTACTTCACCTCTGGAATTCAGCTGTTTTGTCCATGTTTGAACCAAGGCTGTAATAAGGTCAGAAGCTGAAAGGCCCTGGTGGAACCCAAACTGGGCGTCACTGAGCAGGTTATTGCTGAGCAGGTGCTGCTTGATAGCACTGTTACTGACACCTTCCATCACTTTACTGATGATCGAGAGTAGACTGATGGGGGGGTGATTGGCTGGATTGGATTTGTCCTGCTTTTTGTGTACAGGACGTACTTGGGCAATTTGCCACATTGTCGGGTAGAAACCAGTGTTGTAACTGTACTGGAACAGCATGGGTAGGGGAGCAGCAAGTTCTGGAGCTCAAGTCTTCAGTACAATTGCTGGAATGTTGTCAGGGCCCGTAGCCTTTGCAGTATCCAGTGTCTCCAACCGTTTCTTAATATCACATGGAGTGAATCGAATTGTTGACACTCCCTAAACCCTCTGCAATCTCTGTAATCCTCTAATGTTGGCCTCTTGTACAATATTTTTAGTCTATAAATATGCATACATTCCTATGAAAGTTGAAATTTGAAACTGTTGGATATTTTTTGTTTGAAGAGGGATTAATCATGTGATTTCTCAGCGGTTAAAAAGTCAAAAGTTTGAAGAGAGCTGTGAATTATCTGCTATTAACTGGAAAAACAAGTCATTTTTAGAGACGAAGCCAGAAAAGCTGATTTGAGAGATAAGAGGTAGGGTTTCTGATCCTTAATTGCTGGACAAAAAGACTTGGAAAAACCCTTTAGATATTTTCCAGTTGACTGCTTTTGGACTGAAATTGCCATGTGTTTTCACAGAGCTAGATGTGAATAGTTATTGCTGAGGTCTACAGGAAGCAGCAGATCTCTCGCGTGCTCTCTCAGTAAAAAAGGAGCGAAAATAAAACCAGCTAAAAAGTCTCTCAGGCAAGTGTTTATCAAACCTGATTGAATTCATCATATCAGGATTCCTAATTGATTAAGTCTGAAATCTAGTCTGAAGTGTGACTAAGAGAAGGATCATGAGAGATCCAGGTAGCTCCACCGTGGAGCAATTAACAAAAGGACCCTGAGGTAGGGGACAATCAGAAAGAGAGATGGATTCATTGGAGCTGATTCCATTTGGAGCTGCAGTTGCATCTGTCCATGACAGTATCGGTGAGACTGCCCATCGCACACAGTCCCTGTGGAGACAACGTCCCGCCTTCACATTGAGAATAACTTCCATCATGTTGTGTGGCACTATCACTGAGCTAAATGGGACAGACTTCGCACTGATCTAGCAACTCAAGACTGGGCATCCATGAGACGCTGTGGGCCATCAACAGCAGCAGAATTGTACTCCAGCACAATCTGTAACCTCATGGCCCGGCATATCCCCCACTCAACCATTACCATCAAGCCAGGGGATCAACCCTGGAGGGCATGCCAGGAGCAGCACCAGGCATACCTGAACATGAGGTATCAACCTGGTGAAGCCGCCAAACAGGACTACTTGCACGCCAAACAGCGAACACAGCAAGTGATAGACAGAGCTAAGCGATCCCACAACCAACGGATCAGATCTAAACTCTGCAGTCCTGCCAAATCCAGCCGTGAATGGTGGTGGACAATTAAACAACTCACTGGAGGAGGAGGCTCCACAAATATCCCCATCCTCAATGATGGAAGAGCCCAGCACATCAGTGCAAAAGATAAGGCTGAAGCATTTGCAGCAATCTGCAGCCAGAAGTGCCAAGTGGATGATCCATCTTGGCCTCCTCCAGTGGTCCCCAGTATTACAGATACCAGTCTTCAGCCAATTTGATTCACTCCATATGTTATCAAAAAACAGCTGCAGACACTGGATACTGCAAAGGCTACGGGCCCTGACACCATTCCAGCAACAATACTGAAGTCTTGTGCTCTAGAACTTGCCACTCCCCTGGCCAAGCTGTTCCAGTCCAGTTACAACACTGGTATCTATCCAACAATGTGGAAAATTGCCCAAGTATGTCCTGTACACAAAAAGCAGGACAAATCCATCCCGGCCAATTACCGTCCCATCAGTCTCCTCTCGATCATCAGTAAAGTGATGGAAGGTGTCAGTAACAGAGCTATCAAGCAGCACCTGCTCAGCAATAACCTGCTCAGTGACGCCCAGTTTGGGTTCTGCCAGGGCCACTCAGCTCCTGATCTCATTCCAGCCTTGGTTCAAACATGGACAAAAGAGCTGAATTCCAGAGGTGAGGTGAGAGTGACAGCCCTTGACATCAAGGCTGCATTTGACCGAGTGTGGCATCAAGGTGCCTGACCAAAACTGGAATCAGTTGGGAATCAGGGAGCAAATTGTTTGCTGTTTGGAGTCATACCTATCCTACAGGAAGATGACTGTGGTTGTCGGAGGTCAGTCATTTCAAGTCCAGGACATCTCTGCAGGAGTTCCTCAGGGTAGAGTCCTAGGCCCAATCATCTTCAGCTGCTTCATCAATGACCTTCCCTCCATCATAGGGTCAGAAGTGGGGATCTTCGCTGATGATTGCCCAATGTTCAGCACCATTCTCGACTCCTCAGGTACTGAAGCAGACCATGTTCACATACAACAAGATCTGGACAATATCCAGGCTTGGGCTGACAAGTGGTAAGTAACATTCGTGCCACACAAATGCCAGGCTATGGCCATCACCAATAGGAGACAGTCTAACCATCACCCTTTGACATTCAATGGTGTTACCATCACTGAATCCCTCACTATCAACATCCTGAGGGTTACTATTGACCAGAAACTCAACTGGATGCACCACATTAACACAGTGGCTACAAGAGCAGGCCAGAAGCTGGGAATAATGCAGCGAGCAACTCACTTCCTGACTCCCCAAAGCCTGTCCACCATCTACAAGGCACAAGTCAGGAATGTGATGGAATACTCCCCACTTGCCTGGATGGGTGCAGCCCCAACAACACTCAAGAAGCTTGACACCATCCAGGACAAAGCAGCCGCTTGATTGGCACCACATCCACAAACATCCCACTCCCTCCACCACCGACGCTCAGTAGCAGCAGTGTGTACTATGTCCAAGATGCACTGCAGAAATTCACCAAAGATCCTCAGACAGCACCTTCCAAACCCACGGCCACTTCCATCTAGAAGGACAAGGGCAGCAGATACATGGGGAACATGCAAATTCCCTCCAAGCCACTGACCATTCTGACTTGGAAATATATTGTTGTTCCTTCACTGTCGCTGTTTCAAAATCCTGGAATTCCCTTCCTAAGGACATTGTGGGTCAACGCATAGCACATGGACTGCAGCTGTTCAAGAAGGCTGCTCACCCCACCTTCTCAAGGGGCAACTAGGGACAGGCAGTAACTGCTGGCGCACATGCCATGAAGGAATTTAAAAATCAATTGGATCTTGCTATAATACAGAGAATGAAGCCAGCTATTTGATTAACCACTCTATTAAGTGGTCCAGGTCATTTTTATTGTTAAATTTTAAAGTGGTATACAAGTTACTAGATTAATAATTAGAACTCATTAAGGATGGCAGTTCAAGTGATGCATCAAGACTGCAGTGTATGGGAGCTCTTAGATACCAATGTGATCCAAGGCAAACAAGTCTGCAGCAGTGTTTGAAATTTCTGCTCCTTTTGCTCACGGCTAATAAGCTGAAGGCTGTATTACAGACATTGTGATGCTTCAGGGAGGAGGTAAATTATCTGGATTCTTTGTATCTGCAAACAGTCACACCTCTTTGGATATAGTCTTCTGACTTGATCAGTGGACAGGAGGGTATGGCTGAGAGTGAGGCAGGTAAGAGTTTTCAGAGTGCATGAGTATATTTGGACAGTAGGTTTGAGGTTTTCTCAGGCTGTTTGTTGAACAGCTGTGTCTGCAGTGATTAATGAGACCCCACCTGGAGAATTGTGTATGAATCTGGTCCCCGTGCCTGCACTGGAGGCAGCTCAGAGGAGTTTCATTGGATTGATCCCAGAGATGAGGAGTTTGTGTTATGAAGACAGATTGAGCAGTTCGGGCTGATACTGTCTCAAATTTAGAACGATGAGAGGAGATTGAATTGAGGTCTATAAGATGTGAAAGGGGATTGACAAAGCTGATGTAGACAAGATGTTTCTGCATATGGGACAATCTGGAATGAGAGGTTATGGTTTTAGGATAAGGGATAGCAGGTCTAAAACAGAGATGAGGAGGAGTTACTTCTCCTGGGTTGTAAATCTATAGGATTCACTGCCCCAGGCTGTGGTGGCTGCTGGGACACTGAGTACATTTAAGGAAGAGACAGACAGATTCTTAAACAGTACCTGGTGAAGATTTATGGGGAGCGGGCAAGGAAGTGGAGTTGAGGCTGAGATGAGATCAGCCACAATCGTATTGAATGGCGGAACAGGTTCAAGGGGCTGAATGGCCTCACCCTGCTCCTAGTCCTTACGTTCTCCTGAGTAAACTGGCTATGGCAGCATGGAATAGGGAGACATTCATAAGTAGACAGCCCAATAGAGAATCTTGTCAACACTGGTGTAGTGTTGGGAACAGACACTGTTCGATTCAGTGAAGAGAAAGAATCCAGATGGCTGTGTTACCTTCCCAGTGCCAAGTTTAGGATATCTGATCAGGGCTTCTGTCCACCAACCACAAAATATTGAAGCGCACATCCCATCTGAAGGGGAGAAGATTACAGCTCAGGCAAGTATTTTAAACCTAAATAAAGGCCACTCTATCCGCACAGAAGCTGAGCTAGCTGAAGTGAACTGGGGTACTAAGCTAGGGAATGGATTAATGGAGACACAGTGGCAGACATTTCAGGAGATATTGCAGAATACTCAGAATAAGTACATTTACTTATTTAGCGCACTTGTCTTCATTGCTCAGACCTTTGAGTACAGGAGTCGGGACGTCATGCTAAGGCTGTACAGGACATTGGTGAGGCCTCTTCTGGAGTATTGTGTACAGCTCTGGTCGACCTGCTGTACAAAGGATATTATTAAATTGGAGGGAGTTCAGAAAAGATTTACCAGGATGTTGTTGGGACTGGAGGGTTCAAGTTATAGGGAGAGGCTGGATACGCTGGGACTTTTCTCCCTGGAATGTAGGAGGTTGAGGAATGACTTTGTAGAGGTTGATAAAATCATGAGGGGCATAGATATGGTGAACAGCAGGAACATTTTCCCTAGAGTGGGCAAGTTCAAAATTAGCGGGTATATTTTTAAGGTAAGAGGAGAAAGATTTAAAAAGATATGAGGGGAAATTTTTTCACACAGAGAGTGGTTCATGTGTGAAATGAACTTCCAGAGGAAGTGATGGATGTGGGTACAGTTACAATGTTTAATAAACATTTAGATAAGTGCATGAATAAAACATATTTGGAGGGATATGGGTCAAGCGCAGGCAGGTGGGACAAGTTAAGTTTGAGCTTGTATTTGGAATGGACTGATTGGGTTGAAGGGTCTGTTTCCATGCTGATTGACTCTATGAATAGCACA
The DNA here is from genome assembly GCA_024137785.1 of Ginglymostoma cirratum. Lineage (NCBI taxonomy): Eukaryota > Metazoa > Chordata > Chondrichthyes > Orectolobiformes > Ginglymostomatidae > Ginglymostoma > Ginglymostoma cirratum. The sequence continues at coordinate 1,458,693 of JAHRHZ010000020.1, read as the reverse complement.
GAAAGAGTAAAAGTTTAATCAGCCAGAAGAAATTTGAGTAATAGAGGAAGCTAGCTGGGAATGTAAAAACAGACGCTGAGAGTTTCTGCAGATATTTAGAAAGGGAAAAGGTAAGTTAAACATTAAAGTAAAACAACGAACAGCAGATGCTGGAAATCTGAAATAAATACAGAGAACGTGAGATCACAGAGAAAACTCAGCAGATCTGGCAGCCTCTGTGGTAGGGGAAACAGAGATAACATTTCAGATCTGGTATGACCTCTTCATAACAATGAGGTAAGTGAACGGTTCAGTAAAGTGAGTGTTGGTCCTTGAGGGAATGAGAAAGGAGAGTTACTTGCAGCTAATAACAGATGAAATGAACTATTGTTTAGTTACAAAAACTATCCCAGTTCTTGCTGTAAATCAGGAAATGGAAGGACAGAGGAACCGAGTGAAATTACAGTCACCAGGGAAACAGTACTCAGCAAACTGATGGAGCTGTGGCATGATGAGTATTGAGGTTCAGATGGACTTTATCTTTGGGTTTTAGAAGAAGTGGCTAAAGCGGTAGTAACATGCATTGGTGTGCATTTGCCAAAAGCTGCTAGATTCTGGAAAATTCCATGAGATTGGAAAGTAATAAATATAACCCTTCTTCTAGAAGGGAGAGGGAGATAGAAAGCAGGAAAACTGTAGGCCAGCTCGCTGTGCTAGAGTCAAGCACTAAAGAAATTATAGCTGTGCACTTAGAAAAACTCAAAGTAATCGGGCACAGTCAGCAGGGTTTTGTTGTAGGTAAGCATGTCTATTCAATTATTTGTAAGGATTAGCCTGTGTTGTGGATTTCTGGAAGACCATTGATGTACTGTAGTTGGATTTCTGGAAAGCACTTGATGGGACACCTGAAAGATCACTGTGGGAAATAAAAGGGATGTCATTAACATTGACCAAAAGGGCGGCACTGGGGTTTAGTGGTTAGCACTGCTGCCTCACAGCACCAGGGACCTGGGTTCCATTCCAGCCTCATGTGACTGTCTGTGTGGAGTTTGCACATTCTCCCCGTTTCTGTGCGGGTTTCCTCCCACAGTCCAAAGACGTGCGGGTTGGGTAGATTGGCCATGCTAAATTGGTCATAGTGTTAGGGATGTGTAGGCTAGGTGGGTTAGCCATGGGAAATGCAGGATTACAGAGATAGGGTGTGTCTGTGGCAGGATGCGCTTCAGAGGGGCAGTGTGGACTTGATGGGCCAAATGGCCTGCTTCCAAATTGTAGCAGTTCTATTCTATGATTCTGTGACAGGGTGATCTGGCTGATTGAAAACAAAGGCAGGGGAGAGGCTACGGCTGGAATAAGGAAGGCTAAGTGGAAACATGAGGAAAGGATAGCAGGCTGCACTAAAACAAACAGGAAAATTTTCCTCAAACATGTTAAGAGTAAAAGATGAGTGAAGGATAGGGTGGGGCCCATTAGGGACAAGCAGGATAAGCTGCTCACTGAAGCATAGGATGTGGCAGAGGTGCTAAATGGTGCCAGCAATCACCATTGTTCCCGGTGGCACTGCACAGGCAAGAGAGGTACCAGCCAGTCGGAGTGAAGGTGCTGTGGGGACACTGGTCTAGCTGGATGTTATTTATCAGAAACTTCACCAAAGATAAAATCCTGCTCATTGGAATAATCCCTCAGATTCACTTCCAGATGTTTACTGTCAAATATATGCAAATATCACTAGGAATTCCAAAGCAGCTGTCTCCATGTCTGCCTGGGCTTTCAGCTATTGCCCTGGCGGAATTGGTAGTCAAGGGCCTTTGGTGTGAGGGTTGGGCAGGTGTTTGGGTTTATAGGTCAGGAAAGGTCACTCCCAATGAAGCAGAAATGCTCGGAATATATTTGCCTGCACAAAGAGTCCAATAGTCATTTCTGAGGCTAAGATTTAGATTTAGGGTTAGATTTATTGTCATGCACATAAAAATACAGCGAGAAGTGTTTTTTGTGTGTTGTAAGTGTCACCGTGCTCTGGCGCCATTCTGAAACAATGAATATCACGCAAGATTTTGCTGCAATAGAGTTTATCTTTCTCTGTTCTTCTTGTTCCTCGTCTGCCACTCCTCCAGTCACTGCTTGACATTGGCCAGACTTGCTATAACAAGCCCCCACCAACAACACAATCATGACCACTGCATCTGAGCTGGACCCATGGCCTGGGGATGTGCGGATTCCATATATCCTGTTCCCCGTCCAATGTTCCTCCAGACACTGCCATCGGTCATTGGTTTTTGGGTCTTCCACCATTCACCAATGCTGCCCAATCCTTCAGGTGCCCGGTCCTAGCTGCGGGCCTGGAGCCTTGGCCTAGCTTTGTGTCCAGAATGGGGGAGTCAGCCCAGGGCCCGTTCATCGCTCTCCAGGAGATCCCGGGCTGCAGTGGAGTTGTGTTGGGCTTGTCCTGGTGTGCTCCCACTGGAAGCCTCGTCCTTCACTCGCTACTCTCCAGGCTTGAAGGAAAAGAAAACAAAGAAGAGAAAAGGAAAAAGGGAAAAAGTAAGAAAGAAGGAAAGAAAGTGATGGGAGTGGACGATCTCTGCTACTCCTAAGAAAGAGGTCAGCCAATGAATACTGAAATGAAGAGAAATCGCTTCACATAGAGAGATTTGAACCTTTGAGATTATTTAGCCTGAGAGTTATGAATGTTCCGTCGTTAAGTATGTTCAAGGCAGGGGTTGGTAAAGTTTTGAACTCCAGCCGAATGAAGCAGCATTGGCATGAGAAAGGGAACTGGAGCTCAACCATCAGCCCTTTGGCCTATTTGAGCATACTGTGGCTGTAAGAGGTGTATTTTGTCCTTGTCTGTTTTTTATGGAGAAAGGTTGAGCCAGAGGCTCTGAGCGGCCTGCCTGAAGCCAATAAACAGCTTGTGAGGCCCTGGAGATTTTTTTCAAAGTTGGAACAATAGAAGCAGCCGGAATGGGTGGGGTCAACCTCCCACAGAACCAGGATTTTTAGTTCTAGCTTTCAGCAGTTGCTGCTGGGGTCCCCTCTTATTCCTGTCTCTGTTACAGCTAAAAGCTGGGGTTCTCTTTCTGCTGCTGGAATTGCATGTGAGACAATCTATTTTACAGGAGTAGTGGGAACTGCAGATGCTGGAGAATCTGAGATAACAAGGTTATCTAGAATCTAGAATCCCTACAGTGTGGAAACAGGCCCTTCGGCCCAACAAGTCCACACGGAACCTTGGAGCATCCCACCCACACCTGTCCCCTTGTAACCCACCTAATCTACACACCCCTGAACACTATGGGCAATTTAGCATGGCCAATCCACCTAACCTGCACATCTTTGGATTGTGGGAGGAAACCGGAGCACCCAGAGGAAACCCACGCAGACACAGGGAGAATGTGCAAACTCCATACAGACAGTCACCCGAGGCTGGAAGGTGTAGAGCTGGATGATCACAGCAGGCCAAGCAGCATCAGAGGAGCAGGGAGGCTGATGTTTTGGGTCTGCACGCTTCTTCAGAAATGGGGGAGGGGAAGAGGGTTCTGAAATAAATAGGGAGAGAAGGGGAGGCGGATAGAAGATGGATAGAGGAGAGGATAGGTGGAGAGGAGACAGACAGGTCAAAGAGGCGGGGATGGAGCCAGTAAAGGTGAGTGTAGGTGGGGAATTAGGGAGAGATAGATCAGTCAAGGGAGGACGGACTGGTCAAGGGGGTGGGATGAGGTTAGTAGGTAGGAGATGGAGGTGGAGCTTGAGGTGGAAGGAAGGGATAGGTGGGAGGAAGGACAGGTTAGAGGGGCGGGGATGAGCTGGGCTAGTTTTGGGATGCGGTAGGGGGAGGGGAGATTTTGAAGTTTGTGAAGTCCACATTTATACTGTAGGGCTGCTCGGTTTCCAAGTGAAATATGAGGTGCTGTTCCTGCAACCTTCGAGTGGCATCGTCGTGGCGCTGCAGGAGGCCCAGGATGGACATGTTGTCTGAGGAATGGGAAGGGGAGTTGAAATGGTTCGCGACTGGGAGGTGCAGTTGTTCAGTGCAAAGTGGTCCCCAAGCCTCCACTTGGTTTCCCCGATGTAGAAGAGGCCATAACGGATACAGCGGATGCAGAATACCACATTGGCAGATGTGCAGGTGAACATCTGCTTGATGTGGAAAGTCTTCTTGGGGCCTGGGATTGGTGTGAGGGAGGAGGTGTGGGGGCAGGTGTAGCACTTCCTGCGGTTGCAGGGAAAAGTGCTGGGTGTGGTGGGGCTGGAGGGGAGTGTGGAGCGGACAAGGGAGTCACGGAGAGAGTGGTCCCTCCGGAAAGCAGATAAGGGTGGGAAGAGAAAAATGTCTTTGGTAGTGGGGTCAGATTGCAGATGGCAGAAGTGCTGGAGGATGATGCGTTGGATCCGGAGGTTGGTGGGGTGGTACGCGAGGACGAGGGGGTTTCTGTTTTGGGTGTTATTGCCGGGAGCGGGTGCGAGGGATGAGTTGCGGGAAATGCGAGAGACATGGTCGAGGGCGTTCTCGACCACTGAGGGGGCAAGTTGTGGTCCTTGAAAAACGAGGACATCTGGGATGTCCAGGAGTGGAATGCCTCATCTCAGGAGCAGATGTGGCAGAGACAAAGAAATTGGGAATGGGGATCGCATTTTTGCAGGAAGGTGGGTGAGAGGAGGTGTATTCTAGGTAGCTGTGGGTTTGAAATAGATATCGGTTTCCATGTGGTTGCCAGAGATGGAAACAGAGAGGTCCAGGAAGGAGAGAGAGGTATTAGAGATGATTCAGGTGAACTTAAGGTTGGGGTGGAAGGTGTTAGTGAAATGGATGAACTGTTGAAGCTCCTCGTGGGAGCACGAGGCGGCACAGATAAAGTCATCAATGTAACGGAGGAAGAGGTGGGGTTTAGGGCCAGTGTAGGTACGGAAGAGGGATTGTTCCACATATCCTACAAAAAGGCAGGCATAGCTTGGGCCCATTCGGGTACCCATGGCCACCCCCTTTGTCTGTAGGAAGTTGGAGGAACTGAAGGAGAAGTTGTTGAGGGTGAGGACGAGTTTGGCTAAGCGGATGAGGGTGTCAGTGGAGGTGGACTGGTCAGGCCTGTAAGACAGGAAGAAGTGGAGGGCCCTTAAGCCATCTGCATGGGGAATGCAGGTGTATAAGGACTGGACATCCATGGTAAAGATGAGGTGTTGCGGACTGGGGAATTGGAAGTTCTGGAGGAGGTGGAGGGCATGGGTGGTGTCATGGACGTAGGTAGGGAGTTCCTGGACCAATGGGGAGAGAATGGATTCGAGATAAGCGGAAGTGCCTTCTGGACGGATCACTCTCTCCGTGCTCCCTTGTCCACTCCACACTCCCCTCCAGCCCCATCACACTGGCACTTTTCCCTGCAACCGCAGGAAGTGCTACACCTGCCCTTACACCTTCTCCCTCACCCCCATCCCAGGCCCCAAGAAGACCTTCCACATCAGGCAGATGTTCACCTGCACATCTGCTGATGTGGTATACTGCATCCGCTGTTCCCGTTGTGGCCTCCTCTACATCGGGGCAACCAAGCGGAGGCTTGGAGACCGCTTTGTGGAACACCTACGCTCGGTTCTCAACAAACAACTGCACCTCCCAGTTGTGAACCATTTCAACTCCCCCTCCCACTTCTTGGATGACATGTCCATCCTGGGCCTCCTCCAGTGCCACAACGATGCCACCTGAAGGTTGCAGGAACAGCACCTCATATTTTGCTTGGGAACACTGCAGCCCAATAGTATCAATGTGGACTTCACAAGCTTCAAAATCTCCCCTCCCGCCACCGCATCCCAAAACCAGCCCAGCTTGTCCCCACCTCCCTAACCTGTCCATCCACTCCTTCCACCTCAAGTCCCACCCCCACCTCCTACCTATCAGCCTTATCCCGCCCCCTTGACCTGTCCGTCCTCCCTGGACTGACCTACTCCCATCCTAACTCCCCACTTACACTCACCTTTACTGGCTCCATCCCCGCCTCTTTGACCAGTCTGTCTCCTCTCCACCTATCTGCTCCTTTATCCATCTTCCAGCCGCCTCCCCCCCTCTCTCTATTTATTTCAGAACCCCCTTCCCCTCCCCCATTTCTGAAGAAGGGTCCAGACCCGAAACATCAGCCTTCCTGCTCCTCTGATGCTGCTTGGCCTGCTGTGTTCATCCAGCTCTACACCTTGTTATCTCTATTTTACAGAATTTGCCTTTGCCAAGGGTGTGTGGATGGGGTGTTACTATATTGGAACAGTTACAGTTTAGCAGTTAAATTATCTATTAGTCTGTTAAGTTATTCCAATTCATTTGTTGTTGTATTTTAACTATCGTGTGTGAATGAAGTGTGTTTTGCTTTGAACTGGTAGTTTGACCAATCAAATTGTATCCAGAAAACAATGCCTCGCATTTGCCTTTAAAATATGAGAAGTTAGGGTCTATGCTATGTTCTTAATATGTTTTGAGGGGGTTTGGTCTGATCCCATTACACTACCCCAGTCCTATTTCTTGCTACAGAGTTACGGCTTTACAGGGATGCCTGGGCAGTGCATCACTCAACAGGCAGTTTTTCTCCTCCAGGATCAGGAGAGTCTGGAAAAGGGTACAACCAAGGCATGTTGAGTGCAATAACTGAGGACAACACTCTCCCTGCAGCACTGAGGGTGTGCTGCACCGTCTTTTGGGTGAGCTATTATACTGAGGCCCTGTTTAACTTTCCAATTGGTTGCAAATGATCCAATGACACTGTTTGAAAAGGAGCAGGAGAATTCTCCATTATATACTGGTCAATTTTGAACACCACTTTAATGTCATAACATTAGATCATTTGGTCATTATTTGAGTCATATTTGTAGGGGTTTGCTGTGTGTAAATTAGCTGCTGAGTTTCCTATGTTACAAGAACAGGTACACTTTGAAAAACCTTTAATCAGGTGTCAAGCGCTTTCAGGCGTTCTGGTGATGTAAAAAACACAATATAAATCCTACTGAAAAATGGGTGTAAAACTTTAGAATCAGAGCCAGGTCATTCAGAAATTGGGAAGCACTTTCTTCACACAAAAGATGGCAGAACCTTCCAAACCCACAAACACTTCCATCTAGAAGGACAAGGGCAGCAGATACATGGGAACACCACCCCCTGCAAGTTCCCCTCCAAGCCACTCACCATCCTGACTTGGAAATATATCACCGTGCATTCACCGTCGCTGGGTCAAAATTCCAGAATTCCCTCCCTTAAAGGCATTGCGGGTCAACCTACAGCAGGTGGACTGCAGCAGTTCAAGGAGGCAGCTCACCACCACCTTCTCAAGGGGCAACTAGGGATGGGCAACAAATACTGGCTCGGCCAGCGACGCCCACATTCTGTGAATAAGTAAAACAAAGAATGTGCTATTCCCGCTAAAAGCAGAACAGTCCTGCTTGATTAGATTTTTATGAACTACAGTAAGGTTACAGTGTGTTATGAAACCAAGGCAGATCAATTGAGCTCAGATACAGTTCAGGCATGATCTAATTGGAATGGCAGAAGAAGTCCGAGGAGATGAAGGATTATCAGGTGCTCGACAAACTCAGCAGGTCTGCCAGTCACTGTGCAAACAGAAACAGATTTAACATCTTGAGTCTAGTGAGTCTTCTTCAGGAATGCAGAGTTGAGGTTAAAATCAGGTCAGTCATGATCTTATTGATGGCGGAGCAGGTGTGAAGGGCTGAGTGGCCTGCTGTTGTTCCTCATTTGTATGTTCATATGCCCCTATTCCTACATTAATCTATTTGTGTATGTTTCAAGTCTGATGCAGCTGCAGATCAATAAGGATTTTCCACACCTCCCTCATCTCTCCCAGTACTAAACATCTGGGAATGAGAAGGCAATAAGAAATCGAACATTTCAACAAGAGGATAATTCAATAAATAGTATCACTTTAATGGTAAAGTCATAATTTAGACAGACACAATGTGCATAATTTGGAAAAAAAAAAATTCAAATACAAGATGGAGAGACACATTAAAACCAGATATTAACAATTCAGTCATCTGGTTACACCCAAATACTCAAACGCAAAAGTTAACACCTGAAAAAAACTCTCCCCATGATTGTTTTCATCATTTTCTCATTTTGTTGTTGCTGTCACAGATTATTTACATTGTATGTTACATCAAAATGTACAGAATACAAAATATGTTTTACAGAAAACTGTTTCACACAAAAACACTTCCCCATGTCTCACTGAGATGTGTCAAAGATGGGCATTTTGGGAAAACAGTAGACTTGTGCTATACAGGCTCTAACTGTAGGGACTGGAACAAGGTCAGCCAGGTGGACCTCACAGAATATGAGTTCCCTGATTGGGGCTGTTAACCTGGTCCAATCAGGGAGCCCTGGCTGACAAATATAAACAGGAATGTCAGAGATCCTGTTCACTCCAAGAGCTGGCTCTGAGGGAGCTGGATAGTATCAAGGATGGGCAGTTTGGGTGAACAGTAGACTTGTGCTATACAGGCTAAAACAAACCCAACATTCAGTGAAGATGCCCCAATGAAGAAGATGATTAAAAATTGGCAGTGGTCCACCTGTGGCTCATTAATCTCCAATGGAGAGCAGCTCCTAGTAATGATTATCACACAAAATAAAACACATCCCGTCTAGACAGAGAATTCTCAACAGTGTTTACAAAAATCCCAGCATAGTCAAGTAAAGTGAATGTTTACACCAAGTAACACATATATCAGAAATTCTCAACTCTTTACTGTGCAAGGCAAAACGAAACACATTTCTTTCTCTTGTTTTGTTTCTCTATTTACAATTTCTCATGTTTGTGCAAAAACCCTTTCTAAACACAAAGAAATCAAATGAATTTGCCGCGCCCCCTCTTCATGGGATTTGAGAGAAAACCCCAATGAAATGCACTCTTCACGCTCCCCATCCCAGACAACATCCCCCCCCACATCCCAGAGTGAGGTGCTTTTCCATATGTTAACATGTGAAAGGCCAATTTTAATTCTAAACCTAAACTGAAGCAGAGATTGCTGGAGAACCTTGGCAGGTCTGGCAGCATTTATGGAGAGAACTCAGAATCAAAGTTCAAAGTCCAGTGACCCTTCTTCAGAACAGTTTCTGAATTTCTCCAGCACTTTCTGGTTTTGTTTCAGATTTCCAGCATCCATAATTCTTTATTTATTTTACCATTAACCTGCCTTAGGGGTTGGGGGGTGGGAGGAATTGGTGTTGGCTACCTGAATCAGGTTGAAGAGTTTTGAAAGTCCATCTGCATTCTCATGAATACAGAGTTGATGGGTCCAGGGAGGAGGTTGTGTGGGATTGGGGTTTGTCTATAAAAAGAGTGCCAGGAGGTGGGGGCTGACATTAAAACTGGCTCTCCTTCTCTTTGAAAGAGATTCAGCTTTGCATATAGGTAGTAAAAACATGCTGAAAGTTTATACAAGAAAAAATTTTGTGCTCATGCCCTTCTGCCAAGTGCCCGCAGCTCTACTGGGTTAGATTCAGTGGAGAACCACTTTATGCACTTACCAATTATTATCTTTCAGTCATTTCACTGAAGCTATGACTTGTAAATACTATTAAAAAAGAAAAGGTAGGAGGAGACAGAGGGAGGGAGGGAGAGACAGTGAACAGGAGTGGGTTTTATGATAAGCATTTGCTTGTTGAAGATAATTCAAATTTCCCTTTCAGGTGCAGAGTAAAACGCAGCCCCTGACTGTGGGAGAGTAAGTAGGAACTACTGTAGGTCTAACCAGTGTGAAATTATCAAACCTACTCCATTTCATGTCCTCCAAACTCCATAAATAAAGAGTTGCAAGATACAAATATTTGCAGACAAAATTAAATGGCTTTATTTAAGTCCTGTAACCTGTTGAGAATAAGGCAAGTGATTCAGCACCATAATGAACATTATTCCCATTTGGACACTGAAAGACTTTCCACAACCTCTATTGATGTAGCCCTTCACAAGCCAAGATTATCACTTGTACCAGCAGTGGAGGTTTAAGTAAGTCTGGTGACTGAGAGACCTTTTCTTCAAGTTAAAAGACTTGAAATTTAAATTAAAAAAAACCACAACATACAGCAGTAGAAATCCATTAAATGAAGCCTTTTAGAAAGAAAAAAAATGCTTCGACCAGCAGCACCAGGAAAAGCTGAGCTGTGTGTCCAGCATGTTTTCAAAAGTTGACCCCACGGTGATTGCACACTGCATGCCCCCTCTCCCAACGTTGTGCTTATTGTGTGCAAAGCTGTTGGGATTGTGGGCAGTGGGTGTAAACCAAGGACTGTTTCTGGCTTTTTCAACCAGCACCAATACAACAGAGAGCTGAGGTTAGGACGGAGATGGACCAGCAACAGTCTAATCCACTCCTTGCAGCACCTCAATTAAAATTAAAATCAGGTTTACACATGTAAATACTTTGCAAAAATTCCAGTTTGGCTTGATTTCATGTGCAATTTTTTTTTTGTTTGCTTGTTTGTGTGTATATTCTATCTGTTATGTACAAGTCATGTTGATGAATCAAACTAGGTTGGTTCCCATTAGTGTGTCATTCAACATGGCTGGCTCAAGCTAGTTGACCTCATGTTAAGAGTTCCCCGCCTGCGCACATGCTGTGGATCTTTACCACAGCACTGAGAGTCTTCATCCCTCACTGCATGGCTTCACACCCTCAACGGAGGTCAGCATCTGCAGCAGCAACGAAAACTCACACACCCCCAGCACATTCTGAATTCACTTCACAGAGTCGATTCCAAGGATGAGTCTAAAATGTCATCATGGTGACTGGCGCTGTCACTGTCACAGCTCTGTGCACTGGAGTAATTCGCTGCCTCTTGAAGCCTCATCAACATGTTCATCTAGGGAAGAATGGTACGTTAAGCATCAATTCATCGGATGTTCAAGAACCAACTAAGCAAAAAAACCCCCCAAAAAAACTGCATATGTTGGAAATCAGAAACAGAAACAAAAATTGCTGGAAAAGCTCAGCAGATCTGGCAGCATCTGTGGAGAGAGAAACAGAGTTAACGTTATGGATCCAGCAACCCTTCCTCAGAACCTTGCTTCTGAGGGTCACTTGACCTGAAATGTTAACTTTGCTTTCTCTTCACAGATGCTGCCAGACCTACTGTAATGAATGAAGAAAAGCAATGAACTGATGATGCATTGAGCTTGACATAGACTCATCGAGGCCTACAGCACAGAGAAACTCCCTTTGATCAACACCCATCAAAAACAACTATTGGAATCAAAGGCAGTCAATGTGTTATTGTAACGTACAAACCATCATGGCACAGTATAGATACTTTCTGAGCAACCTTTTTGGAGATGTTATTACACACCTCTGTGACTTGAACCTCAGTCTCCTGGCTCAGAAGTAGAGACATTACCCTTGTACCACTAGAGTCCTGACAGTCAATGTGACAATCTGCATGACAAAATGGTCAACACCTATCAATTTAGGGCCATCTGGTGAGTGATGAAGAAGAGCTATGAAGGACTGTCCACAGTGATTGAGGTACACCTCAGGCAGGCTGGGCATACATTTTGCTTCATGGACAAAGTGGCACAGGGCAGTACGAGGTAGCACACATGGTGAACTGCATTTAAGGAGGGACTTTCAAGAGTGGGACGTTACCTGGGCTGGAGGAAAGGACACTGTAATGGACTGGGGCCAGTGAAAGCCAATGGACTGCCCACTGTCCTGCATGGAACCACAGGAACTATGTCCCAGTAAGTAAGGAGTCTGGAGGAACGGATTACATCTGAGAAGCAGGAAAATACAACCTGGGTATCTAGAAGTGGTCTTGTGCAGGATTTTGCTGGTTCCTTAAGCCTAATTTCAATATTTTTGCCCATAGTTAGATAGATAGAACAGTTGTAGAGATTTCTTCCTACTTGGTAGGACTATACCCCAAAACAAATTAACTTCGCAGCAAATCAGCTGTAACATGGTAATTTTTTTTAAAAATGGAGAGTAACATTTGGCAGGTCAACAACAACAATTTATCTTGCACCCTTACTGCTGTAAAACGTCCCTGGAGTGCTTCACAGGAGTACTCTAAAACACAGTTTGACGCTGATTCATGTAAGAAGATATTGGGTGAGGCGACTAGAAGCATGGTCACCCAGCCAGTTTGTATGGAGCATCCTACATCAGGACAGCAAAGACATTGTCATTCCATCCTGTGAAGTGATTGGCAATAAGCTTCTCATGAGATAAGAACTGGAGAAAAACCATAAAGCGCTGAGATTACGGAGACATTTTAACACAAGGTTGAGGATTTTAAATTGTGGCTCTGTTTGCTTGGAAGCCCAGGTTGGTCAGTGAGAACAGGATTGATGTGTGAATAGGAGACAGTATGAACTTTGGATTTACGGAGGGGTGAACACAATAGATATTCAGAATAGTCAAATCTATTGATAACAAAGGTGGTACATGATGGTCTTCTCAGGAGATGAGCTGAGGAATGGCCACAGTGTTACAGTTACAGAGGCAAAAATAGGTGGAAATATGGAATGGTGCAGATACATGGTCCAAGGCTCATCTCAGGGCCAAATGTTATGAGGTTTGGGAACAGCATGATTTAACCTGAAACATTGACCCAGGCAAGGAGGTAGTGGCTGAGGAAGAAAGTTCAAGATGGGAGACAGGAGAAAAGAGCCTCAGTCCTTTCCATATTTAACTGGAGGCAGTTTTTGCTCATCCAGCACTCTATCAGGTAAGTTAGCAGCTGTAGGGGAGTTGGAAGAGTTATTGGGGAGGCCCAGCTGGCTACCACTGATTCATGTGAAAGTTATGAGTGTGCCCCTGTGTGATGTTACCATGGGGCAGCACGTGGAAGAGAAACGGGAGAGGACAGGGTCCAATGCTTATGGAACACCAGAGGTATCGGTGTGGGAAAGGGGAGAGACCATAAGACCATAAGACCATAAGACATAGGAGTGGAAGTAAGGCCATTCAGCCCATCGAGTCCACTCCGCCATTTAATCATGGCTGATGGGCATTTCAACTCCACTTACCCACACTCTCCCCGTAGCCCTTGATTCCTTGTGAGATCAAGAATTTATCAATCTCTGCCTTGAAGACATTCAATGTCCCGGCCTCCACTGCGCTCCGTGGCAATGAATTCCACAGGCCCACCACTCTCTGGCTGAAGAAATGTCTCCTCATTTCCGTTCTAAATTGACCCCCTCTAATTCTAAGGCTGTGCCCACGGGTCCTTGTATCCCCACCTAACGGAAACAACTTCCCAGCGTCCACCCTTTCTAAGCCATGCATTATCTTGTAAGTTTCTATTAGATCTCCCCATAACCTTCTAAACTCTAATGAATACAATCCCAGGATCCTCAGCCGTTCATTGTATGTTAGGCCTACCATTCCAGGGATCATCCGTGTGAATCTCCGCTGGACACGCTCCAGTGCCAGTATGTCCTTCCTGAGGTGTGGGGCCCAAAATTGGACACAGTATTCTAAATGGGGCCTAACTAGAGCTTTATAAAGTCTCAGAAGCACATCGCTGCTTTTATATTCCAACCCTCTTGAGATAAATGACAACATTCCATTCGCTTTCTTAATCACAGACTCAACCTGCAAGTTAACCTTTAGAGAATCCTGTACTAGCGCTCCCAGATCCCTTTGTACTTCGGCTTTATGAATTTTCTCACCGTTCGGAAAATAGTCCATGCCTGTATTCTTTTTTCCAAAGTGCAAGACCTCGCATTTGCTCACGTTGAATTTCAGCAGCCATTTCCTGGACTACTCTCCTAAACTGTCTAAATCATTCTGCAGCCTCCCCACCTCCTCTGTACTACCTGCCTGTCCACCCAACTTCGTATCATCAGCAAACTTCGCCAGAATGCCCCCAGTCCCTTCATCCAGATCATTAATATATAAATTGAATATATAAAGAGAGAATCCATAGTAAACTATCAGGAGAGTGGAACGTGGGGTCAGTGTTTCAGGTTAAGGATCTTTCAGCTGTAACACTAGGTAAGAGGCGGGAGGACAGTCAATTTTGTCATTTAAACTCCCAACTGGGTGATATTAGCTTTGCAAATTTAACCTGAAAACCTGTTGCCTGTTGAAGGGCAATAGACATTCACGTTGCAATGTTGTTTATAATGTTGTAAATCTCCATGCACTGGATAGTGTAATCCTATTGGCCTTTCCTCTGAACACTCTGTTGCATATTCTCGTGAGCAGTTTAGTTTCATCTTCGGGGTAAAGATGCAAAGCTCAAAACATCGCTTCACCATCAACCTTCACCACTTTTCCATTTTGAGAGGATTATCGTGGTTCTGACAATTTCCTCGCTGCAGTGTGACTGATAGTAAGTTTGTGCTGCAATTCACCGAAATGTAAAAGTGGGCAGCCACGGGGAACGAGAGTGCTGTTGTGCGACAGGGTGAGCTGGCTGATACTCACTGGGGTTCAGTGTGTCACAGTATCACTTACCAATGGGTCACCATCACTATCACTTTGGGGGACTTGCTTGGAGGAGCCTCCTTCCTTGGCAGACGTGTGACCATCATAGCCCACATCCTCAGGTCGAAGTTGCAGTAGCGATGGCCAGTCATGCTGCAGCGAGCCAGCATTCCACGGGTAGGTGTCTACAACCCACTTGGCAGGATCCTCCCATTGTGCTCTCTTGCCATATAACTGGAACATGGAAGAAGTTGCAGAGGGTAATTCGACCAGCTCACACAGTTACAAAGACAGAAATTGATAGAAAATCTCACCAGGTCTTGCAGCGACTTTGGAGAGAGAAACAGAACTAACATTTTGAGCCTAGTATGACTTATTCATCTTATTAAAAAATAGAAATAATTGTGGATGCTGGAAATCAAGAAAAAAAAACAGAAATTGCTGGAAAAACTCAGCAGGTCTGGAAGCATCGGTGGAGATCTATGCTGTAACTATCCTGTGATTCTGTGACTGGAACAGGAGGAGGTCATTCACATGTTGGGCTTGTTCTGCAGTAAGTTTGGTCAAAGCTGATTTGTATCCAATCTACATTTACCAGTCTGGTTTGATCCTTGCTTCACAGAAAAATTTAACAACCTCAGGTCAATACTTTCTGTTGGCTTTGAGCTGGATTTCAGGAGAATCAGTGTTACGGGATCCTATTCACTCTTTGCCTGAAGAAGCTGTTCCTGACATTATCTCTGAACTGCCCCTCTCTAATGTTAAGGTTATGCTTATTGTTCTGGAGGTACCATCTCTCAGGTCAACAGATAGACCAAGCCCCATCTGCTCTTGCAGGTAAATGTACCCATTTGTACAGCATTGTCCTGCACAAATGTTCATGAGAGCTCTCCAGTGTCTTCACCTCCATTTCACTTTTAATCACAATCAGAAAAAACAGATTATCTGGTCATTTATATTATTGCTAGTTACAGGAGGTTACTTTTGCAAAATTAGTTGCAATGTTCACTCACATTTCCAACACTGGACTTCCAAATTACCCTGCATCCTGTTACACATCTTGAGATGGTCTGGATCATGGAAGATATGCGTAAAGTAAATTATTTATTTCCTCTCCTAAAGTGTCCAACTGCCTGCCTCAAATAAGGGCTTACAATAAAGGATGAGGTATTCCCTACATTGGGAGATCCTATACTTTGTACTCTTAAGAGGTCCAGTGTAGGATCTCTGGTTGAGATGGTTGGTGAAACTGGGGTGCAGCATATGGGACAGACACTGTGTAAGAAGGACAGGGACATGGTCTAGATTAACCCCTTAACTATGCTCGTGACCCACAGGTTTCATCCCTCAACAGGAGAGACTACCATCTCAGTAGCCACATAGGTGAACAAGTAGACAGCAAAGGGTAAACAGAAATCTGCATCTTTTTCTGTTTGCCAGTTCAGAAGCATAAGTATTTATCAGCCATGGAGTTGTTTTCTCAGAATGGAAAGAGGCCCTTCAGCCCATCATGTCTGCATCAGTCACGAAATACCCACTAACCCAATCCCATTTTTCGGCACTTTGCCTGTATGTTATGGCATTTCAAGCGCTCACCTAAATACTTTTTAAAAGTCTTGAGCATTCCTGTCTCGACCACACTTTCAGGCATAGAGTTTCAGAGAATTCGCCACCCCCCGGGTGAAAATTTCTTCAGCAAATCCCCTCTAAACCTCCTGCTCCTTACTTTTAAACTCTGCCCCATGGTTACTGACCCCTCTACTAAGGAGAAATTCTTCTTCCTAACTACCCTATCTATGCTCCTTAGAGCTTTGTACACCTCAGTCAGATCCCCTGAGCCTTCTCTGTTCTAAGTAAAACAGGCCCAGTCTATCTGGTCTCTCTAGATTGTGCAATTAAGAACATAGAACATAGAACATTACAGCGCAGTACAGGCCCTTCGGCCCTCGATGTTGCGCCGACCTGTGAAACCAATCTGAAGCCCATCTAACCTACACTATTCAGATTTCAGATTCAGATTCACACTTTAAACATACCCTGGGTTGAAGCAGATACCTTTGAATAAGGCAGTGGTTATGATTTTGTCTGTTATAGAGTTGGGAAGGACATGACAGTGAAGGGAGAATAAGAGATTGTGAATTGGGCTACTGCGGTTGAGATGATGCCAGAACCCAGAAGGTGGTATAAGTAAGTCAGAGAAGGGAGCTTTTAGGGATTCTGTGTTACTAAAACTCCTGTGACCTGAGCAATAAGGGGTTCACAGATGTGTGCTTCATTGGTGGTAACGCTGTCTGGAAATTTCAGCAGTAATGAGTCTCAAAACCCAAAGCAATTGCTTGGGAAGTGAGAAATCCTGCAAAGGCTGAATTGGAAAACAAGGTGTAGAGCTGGATGAACACAGAAGGCCAAGCAGCATCAGAGGAGCAGGAAGGCTGACGTTTCGGGCCTAGACCCTTCTTCAGAAATGGGGGAGGGGAAGTGGGTTCTGAAATAAATAGGGAGAGAGGGGGAGGCGGATAGAAGATGGATAGAGGAGAAGATAGGTGGAGAGGAGACAGACAGGTCAAAGAGGCGGGGATGGAGCCAGTAAAGGTGAGTGTAGTTGGGGAGTTAGGGAGGAGATAGGTCAGTCCAGGGAGGACGGACAGGTCAAGGGGGCGGGATGAGGCTAGTACGTAGGAGATGGGGTGGGGCTTGAGGTGGGAGGAGGGGATAGATTTGAAGCTTCAAAATCTCCCCTCCCCCTACGGCAGCCCAAAACCAGCCCAGCTCACCCCCGCCTCCCTAACCTGTCCCTCCTCCCACCTATCCCTTCCTCCCACCTCAAGCCCCAGCCCTATCTGCTACCTACTAACCTCATCCCGCCCCCTTGACCTGTCCGTCCTCCCTGGACTGACCTATCTCCTCCCTAATTCCCCAATTTTCTGATGAAGGGTTTAGGCCTGAAACGTCGAGTTTTCCTGCTCCTATGATGCTGCTTGACCTGCTGTGTTCATCCAGCCCCATGCTTGTACACTCACCTTTACTGGGCCATCCCCGCCTCTTTGCCTGTCTGTCTCCTCTCCACCTATCTTCTCCTATATCCATCTTCTATCCGTCTCCCCCTCTCTCCCTATTTATTTCAGAACCCCCTTCCCCTCCCCCATTTCTGAAGAAGGGTCTAGGCCTGAAACATCAGCCTTCCTGCTCCTCTGAAGCTGCTTGGCCTGCTGTGTTCATCCAGCTCTACACCTTGTTATCTCAGGTAAACAGGTAATCTGTTTTTAGTCCAGGTCAGGGTCAGTGAATTTCCAATTATAGAGTCTTAGAGCCATACAGCATGGAAACACACCCTTTTGTCCAACTCCTCCATGTCGACCAAGTTTCCCAAATTAAACTAGTTCCATTTGCCTGCATTTGGCCCATATTCCTCTAAACCTTTCTTATTCAAGCACCTTTCAAATGTCTTTTAAATGTTGTAACTTTATCTGCATCTACCACTTCCTCTGGCAGTTCATTCCACATGAGAACTACTCCCCGTGTGAAAAAACTGGCCCTTCAGGTCCCTTTTAAACCTTTCTCCTCTCATCTTAAACAATTTAGTTTTGAACTTCCCCACCTTTGGGAAAAGACTTTTGCCATTCACCCAATCTATGTCCCCAATTATTTTACAAACCTCTATAAGGTCACCCCTCAAACTCCTAAGCTCGAGTGAAAAAAGTCCCAGCCTATCCAGCCTCTCCTTATACCTCAAACCCTCCATTCCCCTCAACCACCTTATGGACCTTTTCTGTACCCTCTCCAATGTAATGGCATTCATCCTATCACAGGGCAACTAGAATTGTACACAGTACTCCAAAAGTGGTCTCACCAATGTCCTGTACAACTGCAACATGATTTTCCAACTCCTGTACCCAATGGTCTGAGCAATGAAGGCAAGTGTGCAAAATGCCTTCTAAACTACCCTGTCAAGGAACCATATACCTGAACCCCTTGGTCTTTCTGTTCTACAACATTACCCAGGGAACTCCCATTAACTGTATAAGTCCTGCCCTTGTTTGCTTTACCAAAATGCAATACCTCACATTTATCCAAATTAAACTCCTTTTGCCACTCCTCAGCCCATTGGCCAATTGACCAATCCCTTTGTAATCTTAGATAACTTTCTTCACCATCTGCTATACCACTAATTTTGGTGTCATCTGCAAACTTACTAAACGTGCCTTCTATACTCTCATCCAAATCATTTATATAAATGATAATCAGAAGTGGACCCAGCACCAATCCCTGCTGAACACGACTGGTCACAGGCCTCTTGTCCAAAAAACAACCCTCCACCACCACACTCTGTCTCCTACCATGAAGCTAATTCTGTACCCCACTGGCAAGCTCATCTTGAATTGTATGTAATCTAACTTTACTAACCAGTCTACCATATGGAACCTTGTCAAAGGCCTCACTTAAGTCCACATAGACAACGTTTGCCCTCACTTATCGTCTTGGTCACATTTCAAAAAAACTCAGTCATGTTTATGACAACTACTGGATTCATGGTAAAGGTGACAAGATTGCAGGACTGTGGGTTGACACACAAAGACAGAAATAGGACTTAGAGCATAGAACATCGAACTGTACAGCACAGGATGTTGTGCTGAACATGACGTCAATGAAATTAATCCTTTCTGCTTGCCCTTGGACCATATCCCTCCATTCCTTGCATTTACATGTGTTTATCTAAAAGTCTCTTAAACGTCCCTATCGTATGTGCCTCCACAACCATCCCTGGCAGTGCATTCCAGACTCCTACCAATCTGTGTAATCATGCCCCTCACATCTCCTTCAAACTTTCCCCCTCTAACCTTAAATGCATGCCCCCTAGTATTAGACATTTAAACCCTGGGGAAAAGATTCTGACCGTGAACGCTATCTATGCCTCTCATAATGTTACAGACTTCTATCTGAGTTTTTCCAGCCTCTCCTTATACTTATACCCTCTAATCCAAGCAGCATCCTGCTAAAAAAAACACGGAACAAAAACAGAAGTTGCTGGAAAAGCTCAGCAGGTCTGGCAGCATCTGTGAAGGATAAAACAGAGTTAATGTTTCGGGTCCGGTAACCCTTCCTCAGAACGGGATGCTTCCTCAGCATCCTGTAAACCTCTTCTGCACCCTCTCCAAGGTCTCCACATCCTTCCTGTAATGTGGCAACCAGAACTGAACACAATACACAAAATGTGGCCTAACCAAAGTCTTTTAAAACCACAATATGACATCCTGACTCTTGTACTCAGTGCCCTGACCAATAAAGGCAAGCATGCCATATGCCTTCTGTACCATCCTGGCTACTTGTGTGGCTACTTTCAGGGAGATATGGACCAGAACCCCAAGATCTCTCTGTACATCAATGCTGTTCAGGGTCCTGCCATTAACTGTATACGTTTCCTTAACATTTGATCTCCCAAAGTGCAGCACCTCACACTTACCCGGATTAAACTCCACCTGCCATTTCTCTGCCCATACCTGCAAATGATCTATATCCCGCTGTATCCTCTGACAACCTTCCACACTATCCACAACTCCACCGATCTTAATATCGCCTGCAAACGTACTAACGCACCCAACTACATTTTCATCCAAGTCATTTACATATATCACAGACAGCAGAGGTCCCAGTACGGATCCCTCTGGAACACCACTTGTCACAGATTTCCAGCCTGAAAAACACCCTTCCACCACTACATTCTGTCTTGTATGGGTAAGCCAATTCTGAATCCACGCTGCCAAGTCACCGTGGATCCCATGAATCCTAATCTTCTGGATGAGCCTACCATGAGGGACCTTGTCAAAAGCCTTACTAAACTCCATGTAAACGACATCCACTGCTCTACCCTCATCGATCACCTCCTTGAAAAATTCAATCAAGATAGTAAGACATGACCTGCCCTGCACAAAGCCATGCTGACTGTCCCTAATTAGGCCATGCTTTTCCAAATGTTCATAAATCGTATTCCTAAGAATTCTCTCCAATAGCTTCCCAACCACCGATGTGAGACTCACTGGTCTGTAGTTTCCTAGATTATCCCTATTTCCCTGCTTGAACAGAAGAACATTAGCTACTCGCCAGTCCTCCGGGACCCCTCCAGTAGCTGGCGAGGATACAAAGATCTTGGTCAAGGCCCCAGCAATCTCTACTCTTGCCTCTCAATAACCTGGGGTAGGTACCATCGGGCCCTGGGGGTCTTATTCAACTTAATGCTCTTCAGGAGACTCAACACTGTTTCTTTCTTAATATCAAATTGCCCTAGAATATTACCATGCTCCACACTGTTCTCACTATCCTCCATATCCTTTTCCTGGGCGAATACTGATGCAAAGTACTCATTCAGGGTCTCACCCACATTCTCCGCCTCCAAGCACAAGTTCCCTCCTTTATCCTTGTTTTTATCCTCGTCAGCTTCTTGTATTTAATGTGTGTATAGAATGCTTTGGGATTCTCGTTAACCCTACTTGCCAAGGTCATTACACGACCCCATCTTGCTCTCCTAATTCCCTGCTTGAGTACTTTCCTGCTTTCCTTATAGTCCTCACAGGCCATGTCTGATTTTAGCTTCTTAAACCTTACATATGCTTCTTTTTTTTTCCCTTTTAACTAAACTCACAACCTCCCTCATTCTCTAAGGATCCCTTACCTTGCCATCCTTGTCCTTCCTTCTTACTGAAACATGCCGGTCCTGAACTCTCATCAGCAGGTGATTAAGCAGTTCCAACATGTCAAAAATGGACTTGCCGGATAACAGCTCCTCTCAATTAACACTCCTGCTCCTGCCTAATACTGATGTAATTTGCCCTCCCATCAACTTAGTACCTTCCCGCAATGTCCTGACTTATCCTTATTCATAGGTATCTGAAAACTTCAGGAGTTGTGATCACTGTTTCCGAAATGGTCTCCCACTGAAATGTCAGCCACCTGGCCAGGCTCATTAGCCAACACAAGGTCGAGTATGGCCCCTCCTTTAGTTGGACTATCCACTGTTTCAAGAAGCCCTCTTGGATGCACTTAACAAATTCTGCCCCATCTCAGCCTCTTGCTCTAAGGAAGTCCCAGTCAATATTGGGGAAGTTAAAGTCACCCACAATGATGAGTCTGTTTTTATTGCATCTTTCCATAAGCTGCCTAAATATTTGTTCCTCAGTGTCTCGGTGGCTGTTGGAGAGGGGGGGGCCTATAGTATAATCCTATCAGAGTGATTGCACCCATCTTATTTGTGAGCTTTACCCATATTGCCTCAGTGGATGAGCCCTCCCACATATCCTCTCTGAGTGCAGAAGTAACATTCTCCCTGATTAGTGCAACTCTTTCACCCCTTTCACCTACCTCTCTATCTCGTCTAAAACAACAGCCAGTCCTGTTCCCCTCTCAACCATGTCTCTGTAATGGCCACAGCATCATAGTCCCATGTACTGAACCAGGCTCTAAGCTCATCTGCCTTACCCATAATACTGTTAATGCTAGCATTGAAATAAACACACTTCACCCCTTTAGTACCAGAACCAGAAAAGAGAGCTTTGTGGAAACTAGCTACAGAAGCAGAGTGGAGCGAGATGATGTGAGATCCTGAGACACAGAGAGTTCCTGTGATCTGGAACACAATTCCTGAAAGGATGGCAGAAATAGGTTCACCAATAAATTTCCAAAAAGAACAGGATCAGTACATGATTGGGAAAACACACAGGGCTGAAGAGAAGAGCAAGGGGCCAGGTAAGGAAATCGTGTGACTAATTGGATAGCTCTTAGAAAGAGTGAGCATGCACAAATAGTCTGCACTGAGGCAGAGCAATTTGCTGATCGCTGAAGTCAGTAAATAATTGCTGGCCATTTACTCATGTTTGACTGAGGTATGGAATTACCATGAGCTGTCTGTTGGTGTGTTTTGAGAGTGATACACAGACTTCCATTGGAGATATATGAATGTGGATTCAATATCTGAATGTACAAACACTGCAGAGCGAAGTTTCAGACAGACATAACGGGAGACATTACCTGAAGGCCTTCACGAACTGCTTCCAGAAGGTATGGTATCAGAGAATAATTCCACAGGTCTGTGAACCAAACCCTGGAGCCATCTACATCCAAAGGGCATGACAGGAAGAGACGTGGACCTGGAGAACAGGACATTTATCAATTACTACACACGCTATCTGAGGATTTTCATTGACAATCCTGTCCCCAGTTGGAGACTGGGTGACTCCATTTAGAATACTGTGTCCAATTTTGGGCCCCACACCTCAGGAAGGACATACTGGCACTGGAGCATGTCCAGCGGAGATTCACACGGATGATCCCTGGAATGGTAGGCCTAACATACGATGAACGGCTGAGGATCCTGGGATTGTATTCATTAGAGTTTAGAAGGTTGAGGGGAGATCTAATAGAAACTTACAAGATAATGCATGGCTTAGAAAGGGTGGACGCTGGGAAGTTGTTTCCGTTAGGTGGGGATACTAGGACCCGTGGGCACAGCCTTAGAATTAGAGGGGGTCAATTTAGAACGGAAATGAGGAGACATTTCTTCATCCAGAAAGTGGTGGGCCTGTGGAATTCATTGCCACGGAGTGCAATGGAAGCCGGGACGTTGAATGTCTTCAAGGCAGAGATTGATAAATTCTTGATCTCACAAGGAATCAAGGGCTACGGGAAGAGTGCGGGTAAGTGGAGTTGAAATGCCCATCAGCCATGATTAAATGGCGGAGTGGACTCGATGGGCCGAATGGCCTTACTTCCACTCCTATGTCTTATGGTCTTATGGTCTGTTTATGAATTTTAACTCACCAATAGTAACATCGGATGAACTGTGTGTCTCTAAGAAACCATTTAAATGCTGCCACACTTTGGGGATCCAGTCAATGATTTTCAAGAGGTCACTGTTGCGCATATTTCTATCGATTTCAGTCTCAATTAGTTTACGGCGCAAATATCGACCCAGGAATCCCTTCACAGGTTCGGTATGATTGGCACAGAGTACCCACCTGCACAGCAAAA
Organism: Ginglymostoma cirratum; assembly: GCA_024137785.1. Taxonomy (NCBI): domain Eukaryota; kingdom Metazoa; phylum Chordata; class Chondrichthyes; order Orectolobiformes; family Ginglymostomatidae; genus Ginglymostoma; species Ginglymostoma cirratum. The sequence continues at coordinate 1,435,275 of JAHRHZ010000020.1, read as the reverse complement.
ATAGAGAAGGAGATCATTTGGGACAGTGTATGCACATTGTCATACAGTCATACAGCATGGAAACAGACCAGTCGGTCACCTCTATTTTCATTCACTTCATTCTCTTGAAGGTGCTGGCTCGTAGAATTATATTGACCGTGGATGTATTGTAAGAGGTAGGTCATTCAACCCCTCACGCCTGTTTCACTATTAAATGAGATTGTGACTGACCTCTGGTCTAACCTCATATATCTGCCTTTGGCCTTTAATATCTTTGCTTCACAAAAAAACCTCTCAGAAGTAAAATTAGCAACTGATCCAACATCTACTTTTTGTGGATGACATTTCCAAACCGGGACAGATTCTTGCCTAACAAGGCAATTAAAGTTCATTAGGTGTAGGCAGGAAAGTGGAGCTGAGGCTACAGTTAGATCAGCCATCATCTAACTGACCAGTGAATCAGGCTTGAGGGGCTGAGTGGCCTACTTTTGTTCCTGGTTCATATATTTATATGTTTACTTTTGTTGGGGGCATTAGTCATATATCAAGGGGAGTGTTACTGTGATCCCAAAACCCAGGGAATTGTCACCTACTTCGAACACAAAGATCCCTCTGGATTCTAATATGGAATTCCATGCCAAACTATCCACTGGGACAGTGTGGAGTGCAGTTTGTACTTGGCATTTTTTTGATTTCAAGGTGGAGGTGGCTACAAGTGAAATAAAGTCTCGTTCCTCGATGATGGCTCAATGGGTTTATACAATGACACTAGTTTTAAGGGGAAAGGAAGTTGGAGGAGGAAAATGTTCATGGAAAATGTTTGACATCAGTCTTTGCAAGTACCTGAAATTGTGGTGGAGTTCCAAGTTAGCAGAGGAAGAGACAGCTTGGTTCATTGTTCCAATAACATAGGGACTGCAGGAATAAAAGAAAAATAAATACAAGTGATACCATCACCACAGCTTCAAATCACCTTCAACGCAGCCTTTTCACAGCAGGATATCGCCAGCCCAAATAACTGCACTCTCAGGGATATAAATGTCTATTTTTCATAAACAAGCAGGAGAGTTCATTTTCATGTAACAAAGAACTGCAGATGCTGGGAATCTGAAACAAACACAGAAATCGCTGGAGAAACTCAGCGGGTCTGGCAGCATTGACGGAGCCAGTTCAGAAGAAAGGTCACAGGATCTGAAACATTAACCCGGTTTCTCACTCCACAGATGCTGTTAAACCTGCTGAGTTTCTCCAGCACTTTCTGTTGTTGGTTCAGTTCACACATGCCCTGGTTACGATGGTGGCTGTCAACCACAATCACTCAGAAAAACACAAATAATTCTGTCGTTATCACTTAGCTGTTTCTGGATGTTGCTGGGCACAACTATCTGCCTGTTCTGAGGAAGGGTCACTGGACCCAAAGTATTAATGCTGCCTTCTCTCCACAGATGCTGCCAAACGTACTGAGTTTCCAGCAATTTCTGATCTTGTTTCTGATTTCCAGCATCCACAGTTATAGAATCATAGAGTCATACAGCACAGAAACAGGCCCTTTGGTCCAACCAGTCCACATCGAACATAATCCCAAAATAAACAAATCCCACCTGCGTGCTGCTGGCCCATATCCCTCTAAACCTTTCCTATTCTTGTGTCCATCTAAATGTCTTTTAAATGTTGTAGCTGTACCTGCGTCCACCACTTCCTCAGGAAGTTCATTCTGAACGCGAACCACTCTCTGTGTAAAACATTTACCTCCCATGTCTTTTTTAAATCTCTCTCTGCTCACATAAAAAATGTGTCCCCTAGCTGTGAAATTTCCCATCCTAGGGAAAAGACAACTACATTAACCCTATCCATGCCCTTTACGATTTTATAAACTTCTATGAGGTCGCCTCTCAACCTCCTACACTCCAGTGAAAAAAGTCTCAGCCTATGCAGCCTGTTCTTATAACACAAACTGTCCATACCTGGCAACATCCTGGTAAATCTCTTCTGAACCCTTTCCAGCGTCCCTCCTACAATTGGGCATTGTCTGCCATCATTTTTTTACAATATAACTGTCATTACATGTCAAAAAGTACTTCATTAGCTGCAAATTGATCTTGGGATACTCTGAGGTTGCAAGGGGTAAACGAGAAATTTCCTTGCCCCTTAATGAGCCAGAACTTACCATTTGTGGTATCTACAATTGAGGAATCCATTGAAGATGTCACTCAATGAACCAATATGATGGAGGTTATCCAAGATTATCACTGAAGGCAGGTCAGAACCATTATCTGCAGTAGTGCACTGATCGGCCAGATTTGAGAGGTATTGGCGCAATTCCTTCCAAATGTTAAAAAAGACATATTTATTTCAGACAAGTTTCCACATTTTACAAGTTTATTTTGTCTTGCCAATATTTTTCTGTTGAATCGCTTTGTTTCCAAACTGTTGCGATCCCCTACTGGGGCTAACATTACACAAACAACAATCACCAAGTGCTCATTACAATGTGTGAGTCTTCAAAATGGTCATCATCTTCCTCATCCAAGAGCTACATACATACAGCAGGGGGTTTCCCACAAGGGATCAGTAACAGGGAGCCCGCCAATTTTAAACAAAAAGCATTTCTTTTCTCAGGATGTGAGGCATATTGGCAATGCTCACTGTGGCATCATCTTAAATTTAATTATCCTGATAATTCTGTTTAAATCCCTTTATGGCCTCATTTCTCTCGATCTCTGTAACCTTGTCCAGTCCCACATAAGAACTAGGAGCAGAAGGAGGCCATTCAGCCCCTCGAGCCTGCTCTGACATTTAATATGATCCTGGCTGATCTCACATCAACTCCACTTTCCTGCCCTCCCTCTACAACCCTTCAGCCTGTTCCTAATTAAAAATCTGTCTTTCTCCTTAAACCTATCTCCTCCTCAATGTCCCATCATCCACCAAACTCTGGGATAGTGAATTCCTCAGATTCACCATTTGTGAGAAGTAATTTCTCCTCACCTCTGCTTTGAACCTTCCTTGTCTCAGCCTACAACTATGACCATACATCCTAGATTGCCCCACAAAGATCTTCTCACATCCCTTTAAACTCTAGCGAGTATAGGCCCAAGCTGCTCCAATTCTCCTCATAAGGCAAGCCTTTCATCACTGGAACTAGTCCAGTGGACTTTCTCTGAACCCTCTGAGATACCAGACCTTATCTGCTTCTAAAGTGAAAGTCACCAGAAAGTCATCATTTGAGAGACAGAGAAAGGACTAGTAGTGAATTTAACCTGAGAGTCACCATGCCTCAGGTGAGGGGTGAGATTGAGAAAGTGGGACCTTCAAAGTGACCCCAGCCAATGCAGGAATTGATCCTCTGCTGTTTTGTATCCAAATGACCAGCCAACTGAGCTAACTGACTCACCCTTCCCCCACCCCCTGTTCTAATCCCTTGAGCCATTGTAATTTTAGTAGGTTCCATCATCAATAGCCATGACCTCAGCTGGCTGAGTCCCACACTCAGAAATAAGTGCCTATATCTCATCCTGCCTTCACTTCTCTCTCCTCTTTTAGATGTTCCTTAAAACCTCTCTCTGTCACCAAACATCTGACATCTCCTCACACAGACTGTCTAATCCCATGAAGGGTGTTGAGGCATTTTACTATCACACTTTGAAAGAATGATGTAGATATAGGGACTGGAGTCACGTGTAGGCCAGACAGAACCCAGTAACCTTCATCAACATCTTTCTTGCTTGGTGCTCTTAAATTACCAGATAGATTGAGTTCAATTCTCTTAAGTTCCCCTGGTAGGATTTGAACTCATGAACTGAGTTTCTAGCTTCACAGAACCACATTACTACAGCTAATTAACATTCAACTACAAATCTGAAAGATTTTGAGGCTAACAGTGACATCTTTAGTGCTAGCTCCACACTGAGCAGAAACTGTGCGACTGAAATACTGAATTAACTCGTGGAGCTATTGAGGAACAGAAGCTGATCCTATGGGAATAATAGTTTGCCACCTGAGTTTCTCCTCACCTTGCTCGATTTGTGATCCACGTTAAAAGTGGCTATCGACCCATCAGCGAGCTCCCTTCCAGCCCTATTCACCAGGAATTCAGCAAGTTTATTGGCCAAATAGGTTTTGCCGGTCCCACTAGGCCCCGAGAGGATGATCCTTCGATGTTCTAGCAGGACGTTGAGGTAACGGTGCATTAAGGGTTTTGGAATCAGTGTCTCAAACACCAAGCTGTCCACACTATTCTCTGCCACACCTGAAAAAGGGAGAACAAGACATGCACTGTGTGCAAAATGATAAAGTGAACCTAATCCCTACCTTTGTTTCGTTGTGACTCCATAATTCAGACACGTTCCTGGCCAACATTCACTGTCCTGCAATCTGCTAACCTCAACCCATCGAAACTTCTGTTGTCTGTGTCCGATCTCCACACCAAATCCAATCCCTCTCCACCCCAGCGCTCACTGACGTATACTGGATCCCTCTTAAATGATGTCTAGTTTTTAAAATTTTCGATCTTGCTTTCAAATCCCTCCAGATCCTGCTCCTCCCGATCGCTGTTACCTTCTCAAGCCACACAGCTTTCTCAGATACCTGCGCTTCTCCAATTCCAGCCTCTTGAGCATTCCCTGATTTCCATCGCTCCACCAATGGAGGCTTGTGCCTTCAGCTGCATGCACCCCACCTCTGGAATTCCCCCCATAAAACCTCCCTGACCGTCCTCTCCTCTCTCCTTCTTTACAATGGTCCTTAGAAACGACCTGTTTGACCAAGCTTATGGTCACCTGGTCTACTATCTCTTTGTGTCACCTGGCGTCAACTGTGCTTTATAACACCCCTATGACACACTATAGGATGTTTGATTGTGTCAAAGGCACTATATAAATGCAAGTTAGAAGCAAAATACTGGAGAGCTGGATTAAAAGCAGAAAGTGCTGGAGAAATTCAGCTGATCTGGCAGCATCTGGGATCTGTAAGAGAGACAGTTGATTCAAAACATTAACTGTTTCTCTCCACGGGTGCTGTTGGACCTACTGAGTTTCTCCCGCACCTTTGGTTTCTGTCATGTAAATGTAAGTTGTTGTTGATGGGTCATTGTGAATGGGTAACTCACTTTCACTCTCCTGCCTACTTTTCCATTCCAGATGGGCTGCGGGATTGGCTACTGTGCCATGAAAAAGTGAATGGAGGTGTCTGCGGTTTTGAATGAGCTGCCCATTTTTTTGTTTGTTCTACCAACAACTATTTACAACACAGTGAGGCACAGAGTTAGTAGCACAGAGAGAGACACAGCACCTGTCCATTGGGCAGTTATACTGGACGCCTTTTCTGGGCAGGTACTATCTATCAAGTGTGAAGTTAAACCCAGGTCCCATTACTATGTCAGATGAATGCAGAGGGTGCTGGGGTCAATATCAATCCCTCACCTTTTTAAAAGCAATTATCTGGTCATTAACTGAACATTGCTTGTGGGAGCTTGCTGTGTGAAAACTGGCTGCCTTGTTTCGGACATTCCTACAGCCTCATCTTGCAGGTACACAGTAGCAAACTGCTTACTGAAATTGAACAACAATGGTAGGGTTTAAAATAATTCTCTGAAAGAAGCGCAAAGTGCAAAGCAGCTCTGCTGTTGGTTTCAGTGAACAATATTATTAACACATTTGTTGAGGGCATTTGCTGAAGGATTGGTGTTCAGCACTGACCTTTCTCCGGATGAGCACTCGTTAACGAAAAAATGCATCCCATCAAGGTGAGGTATCCCTGTCTCCCAAACTGATCTTTGTGTCAAAGACTTTAGCTCCTCTATGACAGGGATGAATGGATGTTATCCGGGGCTACTGATTGTGGCAATGACTTCTGTTCCTTAATTTGAATACCAGACAGCACTCATCCTGTGTCCTTGCTGGAATGTCCTTAATTGTCCATTGTTAATACAGTCATTGAGATCTACAACCAGAAAAAGGCCCTTCAGCCCATCAAGTCTGTGCCAGTCAAAAACAACCACCTAACTATTCTAATCCCATTATCCAGCACTCAGTCCATAGCCTTGTGAGCTTTGGCATTGTAAGTGCACATCTAAGATATAATTCATGATATCAGTTCAGTGTAAGCAGCATCAAAGATTCCAGCATTGTATATAAACTGCGTGAAACTCTGTATCGATGAAGAAGCAGCAAGGAAGAGATTGCTGGGCCCCTTGCTGAGGTATTTGTGTCATCAATGGCCGCAGGTGAGGTATCGGAAGACTGAAGGCTGGCTAACGTGATGCCACTATTTAAGAAAGGCTGTAGGGTGAGACTTACATCATTGGTGGGTAAGTTGTTGGAGGGGATTCTGAGGGACAGGATTTACATGCATTTGGAAAGACAAGAAATTATTTGGGGAGAGTCAACATGGCTTTGTGCATGTGACAATGTGTCTCACTAACTTGATTGAGTTTTTTGAAGAAGTAACAAAGAAGATTGAAGAAGGCAGAGCAGTAGATATTGTCTATATGGACTTCAGCAAAGTGTTTGAAAGGCAAAAATAAAAACAGAAATTGCTGGAAAAGCTCAGTAGGTCTGGCAGCATCTGTAGAGAAAAAGCAGAGTTAAAGTTTCAGGTCCAGTGACCCTTTGTCAGAAATGTTTGACAAGTTTGAACTGGTTACAACAAAATTGGTGGTATGATGGACAGTGAAAAAGATTATCTCAGAGTACAAGAGGATCTTGATCACATGAGCCAATGAGGCTGAGAAGTGGCAGATAGAGCTTAATTTAGACAAGTGTAAGGTGTTGCATTTTGATAAAACAAATCAGTGCAGGACTTTACAGTTAATAGTAGGGTCCTAGGGAGTGTTGCCGAATAAAGAGGCCTAGGGGTACAGGTGTATTGTTCCTTGAAAGTGGAGTCGCAGGTAGATAGGATAGTGAAGAAGGCATTTGGCACACTTGCCTTCATTGGTTGGAACACTGAGTATAGGAGTTGGAAATATAGGATTTTTGGAATATTGCATTTAATTCTGCTCGCCCTGCCTAGGAAAGCTGTTGCTGAGACCAGAGGGTTTGAGCTATGGAAGAGACTGGATAGGCTGGGGCTTTTTCCCTGGAGTGTCACAGACTGAGGGGTGACCGTATAAAGGTTTAAAAAAATCATGAGGGGCATGGATAGGGTGAAGAGCCAAGATCTTTTTTCCAGGGTGAAGGAGCCCAAAACTAGAGGGGCATAGGTGATGGGGAAAAGATTTTACAGGGACCTAAGAAGCAACTTTTTCACGCAGAGGGTGGTGTGAGGCTGGTACGATTACAACATTTGAAAGGTATCTGAGTTGTTATATGAATAGGAAGGGTTTAGAGGGATATGGGCCAAATGCTGGCAAGTGGGGCTCGGTCAGATTGGGATGTCTGGTCAGCATGGCCGAGTTGGACTGAAGGGTCTGTTTCTGTGCTGTATAACTCTATGACTCTAAAAGTTTTCTGGGTCACCAGTTCAGGTTGCCTGCCCGTTAGTGAAATAATAAATACCGCTTGATGTTTGAACGAAAGGTCAAGTATTGGTTTGGAATACTCTATCAGAATTGGTTACAACAATAACTGTACAGTTACTGTAAGTCTTTTGGGGCAGCCTGAGATTGTGAAAGGTGCTGCATAAATGGAATTTCTCTTTAACGAACTCCATTCCAGTCTATCCACTCTTGAAACACAGAAGATTGTAAAGTACCTTTTAGATTCACAGTAATGACGTTGCTTTCGCCAACCAGGTAGCCACAGGGCAATAGCTCTGGCAGTTCCAAGTTACACGCTCTCACTATATCCCCTATATTGTAGCTGAGAATGCTGTCAGATGACAGACCGAGGCTTGTGCTGGGGTCCAAACGGAAAATATACTCCTACATCATCAAGTGAAAAGATAAAGTTCATTAATTTAATTGAATAGCATTGTGTGTTGAGCTACAGCACATGGACTGCAGCCGTTCATGAAGGCAGCTCATCATCACCTTCTCAAAGGTGTACTAGGGACAGACAATAAGTGCTGGGCCCAGCCAGGGATGTCCACATCCTGAGAAGGAATGAATTTAAAAAAAGAGACTGCCTTGCTCTTAGCTGTGGACATCGCAAGGCCAGGGTTAATTGTTGATCCCTAACTGACTTCAGAAGGGAATGATGAGCCTCTGCTTTAAGAGAAATGTTCGATACCACAGACCCCTTACTTTACAAACAAAAACACTGAACTGAAGATGCTGAAGATCTGGAACAAAAAACACAAATTGCTGGAGAAACTCAGCAGGTCTGACAGCTTCTGAGGAGAGAGAAACAGAGTTAATGCTTTGAGTCCAAATGACCCTTCTCCAGAACAGCCCTTTGTTAACCTGCACTGAGGCCAAGAACCACACACAGGGAAACCAAGTCAGGCTGGTTACTGCTGGATATTTGTGAGCCAGTTGTATTTTCTCACAGCCTGACAGAGTCTGATAGAGTCCAGAAGAGGCCCTTCAGCCCATTGAATCTATGCTGACAAAAACTACTCTATACCTACACTAATCCCTCTCTCCAGCACTTGGCCCATCACCTTGAATGCAATGACACTAAGTGCCCATCCAGGTGCTTTTTAAAGGTTATGGAGTTTCCAGTTCTCAACTCCCCTCCCAGGCAGTGCATTCCAGACCCCACCACTCTCTGGGTGATGAAACAACTAAACTACTCTCATCTGCACACCTGGTCACCTCCTTGAGAAATTCAAGCCAACCCCTATGATTTCCTCCCGCGCCTCCCACAATGGTGTGGGACACAACTCATGCGGACCTGAGGTTTGTGTCCACTTTCCAACTTGCCAAAACCTCCAGTACCTCCTCACTCCCTACATCAAACTGCTCAAGAACCTCACAGGCCTTTTCCCAAATGCAGAACATGCATCCTCCTTCTCCCATGTGAAGACAGATGTGAAATATTTGTTTCACACTCTACCAAGACATCCAGTTCCGTGTGCAGATTTCCCTGTTGGTCCCGAGTAGGACCCACTCTTTCCCTGGTTATTCTCTTCCCCGTGATATACTTGGTGAATGCATTGGCATTCTTCCTAGTCTAATCCACCAATGTCTTCTCATGCTCCTTCTTTGTTCTCCTAGCTGCTTTAAGATCCCCCCTGCACATTCTACATTCCACTAGTGCCTCCGTTGATTTGCTCCCTCTGTCCTGTTATGTTTCTCACTTTCTCTTTTCATCCAGTCCTAAATATTCCTGGGCATCCAGGGTCTCTGTGTTTGTCGGTCGTACATTTCACCCTGATCCCTTCCCACTGTTCTGCTGTAGATTTACCCTCAATTAGCTGTTCTCAGTCTACTTTAGACAGATTCTGCCTTATTTTAATCAAATCTGCCTTTCCCCAAAATGCTTTTTTCCACCTCCATAATAAAATTAACCCTTATGGTATTGGGATCACTTATGCCATACTGAACACCTGTCCATACTTATAAAATTATATGGACTGCATGCATATTCATATAGAAAACTCTCATGTATACATTTCAAGAAATCTGCTCCCTCTCAACCCTTTGCACTGTGGCTATCCAAATTAATGTTGGGTTGTTGAAATCCCCTCATATACTTAACCTGTTATTGTTTTCACTCACTTCAGAGGATTATTTACCTATATGCTCCTCTATTGCCTGCTGACAGTCTGGAGGCACACTATACACACCCAGTTATGTGACTGTCCTGTATATTCCTAAACCATCCCCACAAAGCCTCATTTGAAGACCCTTCCAAGATGTTCCTCCCACATAACACCAGGGGAGCCCAGGTCTGGTGACGGGGCTATCGTCAGAGATGTGTCTGTCGCACAGTGAGTTCAGTCTGGGGAATGTGATGGGAATTTTCATACACACACTTTACTGAAGAATGTTCTATCCACCAATTTTAATGCTGCATATGAACAGGTTTCTCCCACTGAATTCCGAGTTTCCACCATTGAGCACCTTCAATGCAGTAAAGTCTGATTGTTGGGTTAATGTGTCAGGAAGGCAGAGTGTGTTGAAAAGAAGACCACATCGGAGAGTGGGCCTTATGGATCCTGACTGTTAGATCCAAACTGCCATGGACTGAGGCTTCCCTTCTGGGACTGTCCCCTTGAAGCACTTGATTTTGTAAAGTTTGTGTTGGAGAAACAGAGGAATTCTGAGCAGATGGAATATGGCCCGTTTGTGCAATATGCTTACCTTAAACAATCGACGGATTACACCATCAAGAACATCCCACTTTGTCTTTCCACTGACTCCTAACGAACCTATCAGGTACTGAGGAGACTTTTCATCCTGTAAGGTAAATTATCACACACAATAATAGCACAAATAGTTACAAATGAAAAAAAAAACATGTAACACACTTCAGCTCCCTGCCCAGTTAAACGACCAGACATTTGCTGCAGTTTCTGATGAAGGGTCTAGGCCCGAAACGTCAAGTTTTCCTGCTCCTATGACATTGCTTGGCCTGCTGTGTTCATCCAGCTCCACACCTTGTTATCTCGGATTCTCCAGCATCTGCAGTTCCTTTTATCTTTGCTGCAGTATCATCTTTTTAAGGCTCAGTGTCAAATTTTGACGGTTAACCCATCGGCAAAGGGGTGCAGGAAGCTTTGCTTCTTTAGTGATGCTACACAAATGTAAGTTGCTGTGCCACAGATGGCAATATGAAAAGCTCTGTCTGCTAACGCCACGTCCTAAAAACAAGGTTTAAACCAGACACTGGTTTTCTGCGTGGCTTTGTTCGGCGAACAGCAAAGAGTAAAAGTGGATGTCCATGTGTCCTGACCAACATTCCACCTGGACAAACAATCCAATCACTCAGATTCTCTCCCGAAGAGCTGTGGTTCAGTGAGAAAAGGCAACATGAAATGTTTGGGATATCCTGAGCAATGAAAGTCCCGCAATAACACCATAGCCTGATCTTATTTGCTGTAACGATCTGTCTTTCGGAAAGCTAGTTACTGTATGAAGCTTGCCTCGCAATCCTTGTTCACATTGATAAAGGAACATCTCTTGAAAACGTTGCAACATATCTTAAATAGGATCACAGAATCATGGAGTGCAGAGGGAGGAGGTTCGGGTCATGATGTCTGTGACAGCACCTTTAAAAGCTATCCACTTGTTCTGAAGGGGATCATTTACAGTGACCTTGGTTGGTCAGGAACCCAGATATTGCAGGCCTGGGCAGAGATGGAGGAATAATGCCCCATAACCCAAGGTGTCCAATCAGGAAATTTGCTCCACATATCCATGGTAGCAGAACAAAATTCAGTTTGCAAGGTGCAAGGAATATTAACCCAATGCTGGTCACAGTACAGCTCAGGTGACAAAACAGATTTGAGGGGCTAAATGGCCCTCTCTATATTACCACGTTACTAAAATATTTCACTGAGATCATTTTTGGAAGATGCATCTCCCATCCTACCTCTGCCTCCTTTGGGATTCAACCCCGACCACCCCCCAACAACATACAAATCCTGCAGTTGTCCCTTTACCTTAGTTCGTTTGAGTTGTTTGTTCAGGCAAATCACTATTCGCACACTACAGCTCTCCTTACGAAATGAGCCATCAGATCCTTCATCAAGCAAACTGTCTGGAAAAGGCAAAAAGTAAATCATCTTACTTCCAGTGAAAATGAATTGGCTCTGGCTCAGATCTTTATAAATTCAGGCAGTGGAGAACATAACTGGGGTTCAATGAGGAGTCCGTGAGCATGCGGTAAGGAGTCCGTGAGCATGCGGTAAGGAGTCAGTG
>JAHRHZ010000020.1:1379471-1423271 GCA_024137785.1 Ginglymostoma cirratum | reverse complement strand
GCACGCGGTGAGGGGTCAGTGACTACACAGTGAGGGGTCAGTGAGCACACGATGAGGGGGTCAGTGACTGCACGGTGAGGGGTCAGTGAGCACACAGTGAGGGGTCAGTGAGCATGCGGTGAGGGGTCAGTGAGCACACAGTGAGGGGTCAGTGAGTACACAGTGAGGGGTCAGTGAGCACACGGTGAGTGGTCACTGGGGAATCAGCTGCAAATGAAGCCCTGTCTTCAGCTGCCTGGGCCCTGAGTGTTGGAAATTCCTTCTTAAATCCTTCTATCTCTCTTCTTTGTGACTACACTTCATAAAGCTGACCTTCTGATCAAACTTTTAGATATTTAATCAATATCTTCTTATGTGACTCAGCATCAAGTTTAGTTTAGTAACACTCCTGTGAAGCACCTTGCAAGGTTATGTCAGAGGTGCCGCATAAATGTAAGTTGTTGTCGTGTTAAGACAGGAGTTTTGAAAGGGACAAACTTAGTTTCCAAGAGTCAGAACCGTCAATAACATCAAATAACATGGGATTGGGATCACAGGGATCTCTGTGATGTACAACGTTCCTCAGATAGCTGCTTCCATTGGATCCTGGGATCCACACTCCATGCACGGTTTCCTGTTCTCTCACCATCAGCATAACCTCACTCTGGCTCAGAGCTGCCCCAGTCTCCAGTTCCATTTCATTCTTTGTATCATTTGTCATTTTAATGAGATACATTTTCTCTCTCTTTCAGGTTTTAAGGAATTCAAGCTTCAAATACTCTCAAACCACTGCCCCTTCTGGATTCTTCTTTCCCTCCCCCTCCCTCTGACTCCATCCCTCCATCTAATCCCACTTCCTACCATATATTCACCATCCCCTCCGACCTGCCCCCTCTCTGTTACTGAACAATCTGTGCTCAGAAAAGGACTTAATTTTATCCTTTTACATCCCAGCTCAATTAATTCTGGGCACGAGAAGACATTGAACTCTTCCTCTATCATGTTTGCCCTCGTGTGGACTACCCTAGACAGAAATACGTACCCGCCCCCCACCCACCCCACCTCCACGCAGGAGCGCTCCCCCATCTCCAACACTCGCCCTCTACCTGGACCCCTACCTCTTTCCCTGCCCTTAATCTCATCATTGAGAACTGCTGATGTGACATGAGCCACCCTCATTTCTCTGGACCCCTCCCCAAATCTAACCAGCTTCTCTCTCAACTTGCTGTACTCCATTCCCTCAGGTCTAGCCCTCTTTTCAAAGCTGCCACTAACTGGGGTACTGCTGTCTGGCATGCCAACCTCTACCTGGCACAGTCATTGAGTCATAGAGATATACAGCACAAAAACAGACCCTTCAGCCCAACTCATCCATGCTGACCAGCTATTCTACATTAATCTAGACCATTTGCCAGCATTTGGCCCAAATCCCTGCAAACCCTTCCTATTCATTTACCCATCCAGATGCCTTTTAAATGTTGTAATTGTACCAGCCTCCACCAGTTCCTCTGGCAGCTCACTCCATACATGCACCATCCTCTGTGTGAAAAAGTTACCCCTTAAGTCCCCTCTATATCTTTCACCTCTCACCTTAAACCATGCGCTCTAATTTTGGACTTCCCAACCCTTGGGAAAAGACCTTGGCTATTCACCTTATCTATACCCTTCAAGATTTTACAAACATCTGTAATGTCACCCCTCAGCCTCTGGTGCTCCAGGGAAAATAGCCCCAGCCTATTCAGCCTCTCCCTGAAGTTAAAACCCTCCAACCCTGGCAACATCCTTGTAAATCTTTTCTGAACCCTTTCAAGTTTCACAACATCTTTGCTATAGCAGGGAGACCAGAATTGCACACAGAATTCCAAAAGTAACCTAGCCAATGTCCTGTACAGCCGCAACATTCCCTCCCGATTCCTATACTCAATGCATTGACCCATAAAGGGAAGGGTACCAAACGCCTTATTCATTACCCTGTCTACCCATGACTCTACTTTCAAGGAACTACAAACCTACACTCCAAGGTTTCTTTGTTTGGCAACACTCCCCAGGACCCTACCACTGGGCTGACCACCAACTCTCAGATACTTCCTCCTATCTCTCACTGGACCTTAACCCCACCACTGAACATCAGGCTGTTCCAGACTGTGACTAATCTCCTTTCCTCTAGAGATCTCTCTTCTGCAGCTTTCCACTTCATTGCCTCCCCAACCCCACACCCCTTGCTTCCAAAACCCACTAATAGGCCTGCCCTTGCACACCCATTGTTTCAGTCTGTTCCTATCCCATTTTTTTCCTTCACAAGAAGCCTGAACCATCCCCATCCACCACCACCCTCCTCCGCCTGGCCGAGCTTGTCCTCACCCTGAACAATTACTCCTTTAACTCCTCTCACTTTCTTCAGGTCAAATGCATGGCCATGGGTATCTGCATGGGCCCCAGTATGCCTGTCTGATGGTGGGGTAGTGGAACATTTCTTGTTCCAATCCTACTCAAGTCCCTCTCCAGAACACCTGATCTCAGCCGGAACTGGAAAAATTCAACATTCAAAAATTCAAAATTGAGATTCACTTTCAATTTCCAGCCTTCTCTCACCTTTACCTGGTTCATCTCTGATTCTTCCCTTTCTTTCTTTGACTTCATAATTTCCATTTCTGGGGATGGGCTGGCCACCAACACCCATTACAACTCAACATGTCCCACAATTGTCTCCTCACACCCTGCTTCCTGGAAGATTCCATTCCATTCTCCCAGGGTCTCAATCTCTATCACATCTGTTCTGATGAAGCCACCTTCCACTGGACTGTGGCTGTCACGTCCCTTAGCCGCACCTGACTTATCTCCAGCGCCTGACTCAACTCTTCTCCTCCTCTCTAGAACAACAGGAGGGTTCCCTTTGTCCTCTCTTTCCATCCCACCAGTCTGTGCATTCAAAGCTTCATCCTCTGCCATTACTACCACCTCCAGGAGGATGCTGCCAGACCTGCTGAGTTTCTCCGGCACTTTTTGCTTTCATCTCAGAGTTTGATAAAATAGGGTCGAGGGAGGGAAGGCAGGCTGCAAGGACAGGTTGAGCTTGAAACTGAAACAGAAATTGCTGGTGAAACTCAGCGGGTCCACTGTGGATAGAAAGCAGAGTTAACATTTCAAGTCCGGTAACTCTTCGCCAGAAGTGGATTTGGAGTAGCCTTGTGGGGAAACGGAAGAGAAAACAGTGAGGGGTAAGGTCACATCTGGGGGTGGGGAGAGGCTTGAAGATGATAGTCTTTGGGAGCTATTGGAAGCAAGAGAAGTAGCAAAGGCTGATGGCAAAGGCTTTGGTGACCAACAGCTGCAAGAGGGTCCTGCAGTTGTTGAAGGCGGTGATTGAGGAGGACACAGAAAAGGAATTTCAACAGTTGGTTTGTAGCAAAGAAGCGAATCTGGGGTTAGATTTACTTTCCAGGATGTTCTTGGTAAACTGAATAGTTTGAGCTGAAGACAGCAGCACCTGATAGTGTATAAGTGGATGAACAAGATCTGGTAGTGGATGGTCAATCTGCTAATTGAGGGTTTTTTAAAATT
The DNA here is from genome assembly GCA_024137785.1 of Ginglymostoma cirratum. Lineage (NCBI taxonomy): Eukaryota > Metazoa > Chordata > Chondrichthyes > Orectolobiformes > Ginglymostomatidae > Ginglymostoma > Ginglymostoma cirratum. The sequence continues at coordinate 1,419,731 of JAHRHZ010000020.1, read as the reverse complement.
CATTCATGGGATGTGGGTGTCACTGGCTGGGCAGGTATTTACTACCTATTCTTAGTCACCCTTGAGAAAGTGATGGTGAACTGTAGTCCCTGTATTGTGGGTTGTCCCATAATGCCCTTAGGGAGGGAATTCCAGGATTCTGACCCAGCGACATTGAAGGAATGGCAATATATTTCCAACTCAGGATGGTGCGTGACTCGGAGAGGAACTTGCAGAGGATGGTGTTCCCATGTATCTGCTGCCCTTGTCCTTCTAGATGGAAGTGGTCATGGGTTTGGAAGGTGCTGTCTGAGGATCTTTGGTGAATTTCTACAGTGCGTCTTGTAGGTGGTACACACTGCTGCTACTGAGAGTCGGTGGTGGAGGGAGTGGATGCTTGTGGATGTGGTGCCAATCAAGCGGCTGCTTTGTCCTGGATGGTGTCAAGCTTCTTGAGTGTTGTTGGGGCTGCACCCGTCCAGGCAAGTGGGGAGAATTCCATCACACTCCTGATTTGTGCCTTGTAGATGGTGGACTCAATAATGTTTATTATACATTTACCAATTACATACTTGACCTTGTTTAAAATGTGACTACTTTATATTCTGTTTCTCACCTTATGATAACGAGGTCTATAGATGACATGCACTCGTGGGAATTGTTGTACAATTTTAATTACGTCAACAGTTCTCTCACAAACATGAGCATTGTATCCTGGTGATGCATTCCCACTTTTACCTGTTGTTGCAGCTCCGGTGACGTTGAGATTGTGGAGGGAAAGTCCCAGGGAATGGCGGGAGGAGGAAGTGGAAGACGAGGTTGATGACTGGGATTGTGTCTGTCCTGCTCCACCGCTACTTCCCGTCTCTGATTTTAAACGATCATTTTCTGCTTTCAGAAGTTCAATCTCATTCTGCAATTGAGCAGAAACGGTATTTGAATGAACCATCAGCCAAGAAAGTATCTGTGTCACACACCCTGTTAAACTCTCAGAGCTTCTGCTACATTTCCATAAGACCATAAGATGTAGGAGTAGGCCATTCAGCCCATCAAGTCTGCTCTGCCATTGAATGAAATCATGGCTGATCTGATAATCCTTACTCCACTTTTCTCCTAATCCCTATAACCCTTGATTCCCCTTACTGTTTTGAAATCTGTCTATCTCAGCCATGAGTATACTTAATGACCCAGCCACAACATTGCTCTGCCATAAAGAATTCCACAGATTTACAAGAATCTGAGAGAAGAGACTTTTCCTCATCTCTGTCCTACCTGGGTGATCCCTTACTCTGAGATTATGCCCTTTGATCCTAAACTTTCCCACAAAGGGAAACAATTTCTCCACATTCATCCTGTCAAGTCCCCTTAGGAATCTTGTATGTTTCATGACGTCTCATTCTCTAAACTCCACTCAGTACGGGCTCAATCTACTCAAGTTCTCGGCATAAGACAGTCCCTTCACACCTGGGTTCAGGAAAGTGAACCTTCTCTGCATTGCCTATATCTTTCGTCAGATAAGGGGCCAAGCTGTTCGCAGTATTGCACCCGTGGTTGGACTAGTGCCTCGTATAGCTTAAGGAAAGCCTCCCCATTTCTATACTCCATTCCCTTGGAAATAAAGGCCAACATTCCATTTGCCTTCCGTATTACCTCCTGATCATGGGTGCTAGTCCTGTATGATCCATGGACAAAGACTCCCAAATCCCTCTGTGGTGTTCCTTTCTGCAGTCATTCCCTGTTTAAATCATATTCAGCTCTTCTCTTCTTCCTGTCCAATTTCTCTTTTGTTTAGGCACACAGCTATGTAACCTGCTTTAATACTTGCAGCTCCCAAACTGGGGCCTTCAAACAAACTGACTCAGTCTTGCTTTGAAATATTGAAATAATTTTTTTTGCAATCAGTAAACCCATCACAGGAAAATCTTTCTGATTTAATAACAGTCAGTGGTTACGGAGCTTGGGCATGTTACAGACTGTGTACTCTGCCATGCACATTGGACAGAGAGAACATGAGAGGGACAACTATATTGATCAGCCTTGGCTCAGTGCACAGCACTTCATCTCTCAGACAGAAGACTGTGAATTCAAGTCCCATTTGAGATACTTCATCAAAAAGGCTGACCCCTCCAATGAGGGAGTGCCGCCCTGTCAGAGATACTAACTTTGAGAGGAGGCATTGAAGTGAGCTCTCTCCATCAGTACAGGTGAGGGAGAAAGATCCTGAAATAACTCCACACAAAGTATCCTGTCACCAACTCACCCTTTGTTTACAGGTGCTTAGTACATACACTGGCCCAGCTAGCTCCCACAGAACAGAACCCCTGACACTCCTGTCTATATCTGTCAGCCAGGACTCCCTGATCGGACCAGATTAACAGCCCCAAATGGGGAACTCATATTCTATGAGATCCACCTGACTGATCTCGTTCCAATCCCTATAGACCCCAGCTTTGCTATTGGGAGTGTGGGGGCTCTCTGTGGAGCACTGGCCAATCCTGCTCACTTAGCCAACAGAAAGAATCTGATTAGTCTCAAATTGGATTGTGGGATCTTACTGTGCTCCCGCTGGTTCCATCATTACCATGGTGACTACAATTCAAATGCTATTTTGGTGATTGAACGCACTGAGGCCCCGAGCAACGTGATGTGAATATTGCTCTCTCTTTCTCCGTGTTACCTGCATCCTGTTCATTGCTTCCCGGATCTGGTCCAGGTGGTGAGCAGAGCTAAGTGCTTCCAAGCGGATATCAGTCAGTTTGAGTTCCTTCTCCCGCAGCTCACTCTTCAGGTGCACAATGGCCTCAGCTTCCGTCTCGGTGCACTCACAGATGCTAAAGTGGTAAAGAAAAGGGATTTGTCAGCCTCATGGTAACATGTTAGAGGGATAAGCATGGATAAGACAGGGCCTTACAAACATCAATGATCCACATTCATTGAAACAAACTGTGCCAAAGCAGACAGCAAAGGTCAAGGCTTTCAGAGAAATAGACCTCCACATGAGATCAGACATGGACATTGTTACAGCAACAAAAAACAGCAGCTGCAAACAGCACTGGAAACATTTCCACATTGGGGCAGTGAAACCATATGTTGGAGGCTAGTGCAAACTGACGATAAACTTATGGGACACATAATTCATCTGCTCTGTCTGTATGCTAATTTGATGAAGCAGATTTAATTGTTAGGTAGGTGGGCATTGCTGGCTGGATCAGCATTTATTGCCTGTCCCTAGTTGCCCCTTGAGAAGGTGGTGGTGACCTGCCTTCTCAAACTGCTGCAGTCCATGTGCTGTAGGTAGACCCACAATGCCCTTAGGGAGGGAATTCCGGGATTTTGACCCAGTGACACTTGCAGGGGAACATGCAGGGGAACAGGTGGAGTTGTCAAGTGTCTGCCACTCTTATCCTTTTGAATGGAAGTGACTTAAACAGTTAATGATAAGGTCCTGGGAAGTGTTGCACTTTGGAATTCAGGATCATAGTTCTGTGAAAGTGGAGTCACAGGTAGACAGGGTAGTGAATAAGGCATTTGGCACACTTGTTTTCATTGGTTAATTCACTGAGTACAGGAGTTGGGAGGTCACGTTGTGGCTGTACAGGACATTGGTTAGGCCACTTTTGGAATACTGCATTCAATTCTGGTCTCGCTAATAGAGGAAGGATGTTGTGAAACTTGAAAGGGTCCAGAAAAGATTTACAAGGATGTTGCCAGGGTTGCAGGGGTTGGGCTATAGGGAAAGACGGAACAGGCTGGGGCCTTTTTCCCTGGAGCATTGGAGGCTGAGGGGTGACATTATAGAGGTTTATAAAATATTGAGGGGCATGGATAGGGAGAATATCCTTTTTCTCAGTGTAGGGGGAGTCCAAAACTGGAGGGCATAAGTTTAAGGGTTTTTTTTTGCCTTTACTCATTCACGGGGTGAGGGCATCACTGGCTGGGCAGCATTTATTGCCCATCCCTGATTGAGTCAACCGCATTACTGCAGATCTGGAGTCACATGTTGTCCAGACTGGATAAGAATGGCAGTTTCCCACACTAAAGGACATTAGTGGTCCAGATGGACTTTTCCTGACAATTGACAGTGGATTCGTGGTCATCATTAGATTCTTAATTCCAGATAATCATTGAATTCAAATTCTGCCCTGGTGGGATTTGAGCCCGGCTCCCCAGAACGTTACCTGGGTGTCTGGATTAATAGTCCAGCGATAATACCACTAGGCCATCGACTCCCCATAGGGTGAAAGGGGAAAGATTTAAAAAGCACCCGAGCGGAAACATTTTCACGCAGAGGGTGGTGTGTGTATGTAACAAAGTGCCAGAAGAACTGGTGGAGGTGAGTACAATTACAACACTTCATGGTTACATATCAATAGGAAGGGTTTAGAGAGATATGGGCCAACTACTCGCAAATTGGACTTGATCACGTTAGGAAACCTGATCAGCATGGATGAAATGGGCCAAAGGGCTTGTTTCTGTGCTGTATAACTCTATGACTATATGGCTATGACTCTGTGGTCATGGGTTTGGAAGGTGCTGACTAAGAATCTTTGGTGAATTTCTGCAGTGCATCTTGTAGATAGTACACACTGCTGCTACTGAGCGTCGGTGGTGGAGGGAGTGGATTTACTGCTAATCAAGTGGGTTGCTTTTTCCTGGACGGTGTCGATCTCCTCAAATGTTGTCGGAACTGCTCTAGCCTCTTTTAATGATTAAGGTCAGCCCATTCCTTCTGAGACCTTGATCAGGGTGCCATGCTGATTCAAGCCAAGATGTGGTCCACTTCATGCCTTTACCACACCCACCCCAATCCCCTCCTTGTGCCACTAATTGGGCAGCAAGTTCTCCTCTGGGCCACCGAAACCCTGCCCCTGTGCAAACTATGCTTCATGGCACATTGACATTGAGACTAATTCATCACCCGTGAGCAAACACCATCCCCACTGGGAAGGACCCACACTTCTCCAAGATTCCAGTTAAACCAATGGTGCTAATTCTCCTGCACTGTGTCAGAGCATCCAGGTCAACCACTGAGACTCGGGAGCAAGCAACACCAAGAAAAAAGCAGCACGTGGCATTGTATTTCAGAAAATCAAGATTTGATTCATTTAGCAACATGAATATTAGATGTGACAGACACACACACACACACACGCATACACAGACACACACACACACCAGTAACATGAGTGGTATTAGAAATAACTGATATGGTCAAGTCATTGTCAAGTAGGCTAATGTTCTAGTTTAGTATGAAAAGCAGTGTTACACAACAAACCCAATGTTCTCAGATTGGGTAGTTAAAATAGTTTATAGTAATTAAATTTATTCCAATCAGCACATATAGCGTATCACAGCAACTTTCTAAATCATTACTAATGTGATTCTAACTTGCAAATCAATTTGAAAAAAGAGCTTCTCTAAATAAAGACAGCCTGTTAAATGGTGCCTCCTCATGTATCTATATTCATTCCATCATCTTGAGGTAGGAGTCACATAGCTATAGAGTCATACAGCATGGAAACAGACCCTTCGATCCAACTCATCCATGCCAACCAGATATCCTAAATTAATCTAATCCAATTTGCCAGCATTTGGCCCATATCCCTCTAAACCCTTCCTATTCATATACCCATCCAGATGTCTTTTAAATGTTGTAATTTTACCTGCTCCAGCACCTCCTCTGGCAGTTCATTCCATACACACACCATTCTCTGCATGAAAAAGCTTCCCTTTGGGTCCCTTTTAAATCTTCCTCCTTTCACTTTAAACCTATGCCCTCTAGCTTGGTGTCCCCACCCCTGGAGGAAAGACCTTGGCTATTCACCATATCCATGCTCATCATGATTTTACAAAACTCTATAAGATCACCCCTCCACCTCTGATGCTCCAGAGAAAACAGCCCCAGCCTATTTAACTTTCCCAATAGCTCAAACCTTCCAATCTCGGCAACATCCTTGTAAATCTTTTCTGCATCCTCTCAAGTTTAACGGAATCCTTCCTATAGCAAGGAGACCAGAACTGTACGCAGTATTCCAAAAGTGGCATCTGCTTTGGCCCCAGTCAAGATCTCCATCGCCTCCAAACGTTCATCCTGTTTCACTGAAGCGACGGCAGCTCTAATCATTTGATCCTGTGATTGTTGGAAAGGGATGTTCTAATGTAAGGCATTAAATTTGTAACAGTGAATGCTGGAGAAACTCAGAAGGTCTGACAACATCAGTGAACAGAAAGAGAGAGAGAGAGAGAGAAACAAAGTCAACATATCAGGTCCAATTCTTCTACAGAACTGTTCAGAAGAAGAGTTATACGAGACTCGAAACGTTAACTCTGTTTCTATCTCCGCAGATGTTGCCAGACCTGCTGAGTTTCTCCAGTGTTCTCTGTATGTGTTTTAGATCTGCAACCTTTGCAGCACTTTACTTTTATTTGAGTATTAAACACCTGTAAATGGTGTTATTGAAAATGCCAGCTAGCCAGAGTGCTGAAGCTCCTGATTTGGAATCACGAGGTTATGATTGTAGCTGCAGACTGGGATTTGATGTAATCAGCTGGGCTCACCCTATGGCAGTGGCTGAAAAAACTGTTTTTCCATTGAGTTGTCCCACGTTGCTCTCTCAGTGAATGGAAACGATTCTGGGGGCTTTTTCGAAGAAGAGCAGAAAAAGTCTTCCTGGTGTTGTGGCCAACACTTCACTTTCACCAGAAATCAGATGATCTGGTCATTTTCACATTGCCCTTTGTGGGAGCTCGGTGTGTGAAAGTTGTCCACTGCCTTTCCGCCAGTACAACAGGAAATAAACTTTCAAGAAATATATAAGAGGTATATAATGACCACACCTTTCTGTTTTTCTCTATTTTTGACAGCGATTGAAATAGGAAAAGGATAGTTTTTGACCATGGGCCATTCAATGAAACATTGCACTTTTAAAACAATCATTAGAACTCATTCAGAGATAGTAAGAATTGCCGATGCTAGAGTCTGAGATAACACAGTGCGGAGCTGGAGGAACACAGCAGGCTAGGCAGCTTCAGACGAGCAGGAAATTGACATTTCGGGTCAGCTTTCCTGCTGCTGTGATGCTGCCTGGCCTGCTGTGTTCCTCTAGCTCCACACTGTGTTATCACTAGAACTCATTGTGAGTTTTGCTTACACTGTTGCTTTCCTCCACTTGGGGAGGCGTGGGCATCTGTAGGGAAAGATGGTTGAGACTCAATAGCACCATGGTACATATGTAAAGGGCACATTTTAATCAGAGACCAACTGATGATTGGTTTCTCAATGAGAACTAAATGTGCGGGCCCAGGAATTCTCAGCATAGCAACAATACCCTGATTAGAGGGAAGGCGATGGCCTAGAGGTATTGTCGTTGGACTGTTAATCCAGAGATCCGGATAATGTTCTGGGAATGTCCCAGGTTCAAATTCCATGGCAGAAAGCTGCAGATTCTAACAGACAGCACCACGCTCTCCCTCTGTGTAGCGAAGTAACTAACAACCAAAAGTTAGCTAACCATTCTCTCCCAACATTTGCTGTAAGCTGAGATAGAGATAAAAGGTACTGCAGATGCTGGAGAATCTGAGATAACAAGGTATGGAGCTGGATGAACACAGCAGGTCAAGCAGCATCATAGGAGCAGGAAAGCTTGACGTTTTGGGCCTAGACCCTTCATCAGAAATGGGGGAGGGGAAGAGGGTTCTGAAATAAATAGGGAGAGAGGGGGAGGCGGATAGAGGATGGATAGAGGAGAGGATAGGTGGAGAGGAGGCAGTTAGCTCTTGCCTCTAACTAGTGACATACCCCACTGCCTTATATCTTCAATAAAAAATGAAAAGACCTGCAGACAAGGAGATCAGAGATCAAATACACTTTATTCCATCCTTTGGACTGGTGCTATTGAACTGTGCTCCCCTAATTGTCTTTTTCTCCACTCATCTATGTTTGCTTGTCTAAACGTGTGGAAGTTTAAGACAAAGTTTAAGATGGTAGCGTTAACCCTAACTCTAAACCAATTCATACTTTGTTTTCCTGCTGGAACAAATTTGCAATACATACCAGCTTCTTTTTATGTACAGAAACAAATTTTAACCTGAGATCAGCAGATGAGAAAAACAGGGACTTTGAGTATTTGGATTAAATGTTTAACTTTTGGGACCTCAGGAGTAGTGGGGCAGGGTATGAGAGTATTTTCTTAATTAGGTCATGACAGGCACAACGTAAATGCAGGTCTTTTCTTTCACTTCAAATATATAATTGTCATAAGACCATCTCAAGGACACACTCCCATTCATTCGTCAATTAAAACAAGGCCTACAGTAGCCAGTCCTTTGCTGCCTTGGGAGATCATGCTGTGTCTGCTCAGCTGGCGAATCTACCACAAACATGCTCAGCTAACCAAACCTCACACTTTAATGATGGAACAAGGCTGATTCCACAGGTTAACCAGCAAGAACTCCCCAATTAGTTGGAGACTCAACAGGCACCAACCCAGTGCATCTGCTCGCAGGCTCCACCACATGCAGCACACTGCCATTTACCGGGACCCGTGCTGATAGATCACTGGGCCATTTAGCTGTTTCCTTGTCACCCAGAGAGACACTGGCTTGTTGCTATCACTGCTTGTTTGAAACCTACTGCACAGACAGAGAGAGAGAAACAAAGACAGAAATGGCTTGATTAAGAAAGCAGAGCTAAAAAAAGGCATGTAATGAAATGGAGTAAGCGTTTACAGGGGTAAGTGTGTGGGGGGTGTGTGTGTATGCACGTGTGTGTATGTACATGTGTGTATGTACGTGTGTGTGTATATGTATGTGTGTGTACATACATGTGTGTGTATGTACATGTGTGTGTTTATGTACATGTGTATACATGTGCGTGTGCATGTGTGTGAATGTACTTTTGTGTGTGTGTGTATGTACATGTGTGGGTGTTTGTGTGTGTGTGTGTATGTGTGCATATGTGTGTGTGTGTGTGCGTCTGTGTACGTGTGTGTGTTTGTGTGTGTGTGTGTGTGTCTCTGTACGTGTGTGTGTGTATGTATGTACGTGTGTGTGTGTATGTATGTACGTGTGTGTGTGTGTGATGTCTAATTTGGAATTCAATCTTTTCACTCACATTTTGCTATCCACAGAGATTCAGCGCTTTATGACGTTAAGGAGTAAATTATCTGAATTCTGAAGAGGAGTCATACTGGCCTCAAAACATTAACTCAGTTTCTCTCTCCACAGATACTGCCAGACCTGCTAAATTTCTCCAGCAATTTTTGTTTTAGTTTCAGGTTTCAAGCATCTGCAATACTTTGTTGCTAATAATTCCAAACTCTTTCTTTCTTTCCAACTGAAGTGGTGATTTTGGGGGCTTTATTTGCACAAAATACTCAGGTCATTTGCACACGAGATCACACAAACAGCAATGGGCTAAATGACCAGCTGGTCATTTCGTGCAAGGGAGATTCTGCGCAAGACACTGACCGGGACTGACAGAACAACTGCCCCATCCAGCCTGGCTCATCTTCCACTTGTCCTGTTAGCTTTGTTTGTATTCACCTGAGAGAGGAGATGGAATCTCTGTTTAAAGTTGTCCACGGGCACAGCACTCTGAAATCTTAAATAGTTTTTCACCTCATTCTCCAATAAATATCTTGTATCCATCTTTGCTGTGGGATTTCGGTGACATGCCAACGTGAAGGACCAACTTTAACACTGATTAATTTCTGCTTTTGAACCAGTTAGATCAGGGGCCTCACCGCCAGGACACAGATCATCTCCTCCCAATTAAAATCTACCATCCCACACAATGCAACAACAATTGATCTGCACTTGGATGGTGGAGCTCTCACAGAGAGCCCTGGGTCCAATGGCCCATTCTGGAGGTTTCAGTGAAGATTCTAGACTGACCATCCCAGGGCATTGTTACATAGTGCAGCACAATCTCCCCACCTTGCACAATGAGTGAAACATTAAACCCGCCACTTCAAGTGGTGGAAAAGATTTGATAAACACTGTTTAAAGAAATGTATAGTGTCTTTGTGATATCAGCCATTCACATGAGAACCAGATTAACCAGCTTTTCACATCACAGCTGTTTGTGCAAGCATGCTCTGCATTCATTGGCTGCTGAATTCATACAGATGGCACAGCGACTGCACCTCGGGGTAACAGACTGGCTGTGGGGAGGCTGGTATGAAACATAAAGACCTTCATGGACTTGTTGAAACCAAAAGAACTGCGGATGCTGTAAATCAGGAACAAAAACAAAGTTGCTGGGAAAGCTCAGCAGGTCTGGCAGCATCCGTGGAGGAAAAAGCAGAGTTAATGTTTCGGGTCTGGTGACCCTTCCTTTTGGTTCTGAGGAAGGGTCACTGGACCCGAAACGTTAACTTTGTTTTCTCCTCCACAGATGCTGCCAGACCTGCTGAGCTTTTCCAGCAACTTTGTTTTCATTCATGGACTTGTTGGACTGAACGATCTGTTCCTACAGAGATGTGACAATGGGACAGCTGACTGTGTGGCAATGAGGTCCCTCACTGAGTGTGGAGGATCGGGAGATGGTTCCAGAGAGTAGGGTTGGGGCTTTTTTCTTCCCTTTACAGTTCCCGATTTTGCTCCGACGTCTGGCAAGAAGGTTTTATTTTCACAGGACCCTTCTAATCGTCTCTTCATTGGTTTACCCAAATTAGACAGCACATTCACTTTTCACTGCCTGATTAGCTAATTCTTGTCTTTAGCGAATACCATCCCCTCCCCCATCCACATTTTCTAACCTGTTTTATAATGAATAAACAAGACCATCCTGCTTCCTGGCTATAAATCACATTGGGTGGTATTTAAGGCACGTGTTAGCCACTGACTGGAGAGAAGCCAGGCTCCCACACTGCCCTCCCTGGGCAAAGCCCAACTCATTCATCTCCGATAAGCTATGAAGGGTCAGCAGGGACGTGGAACCTGGGAATACGAGCGATGGTCACAAGGCAGGAACAGGATACTGATTGTGGACGATCAGCCATGATCGTAATGAATGGTGGTGCTGGCTTGAAGGGCCGTATGGCTACTCCTGCACTTATTGTCTATTGTCTATTGTAATGGTTGCACTGGGATTGGGGAGAGGTCCTCAGCAAGGACCACAGAGTGGCTCCGGGAGGGACCCCTCCCCACATCCTGATGGCAAGCTCCTCAAATGGGCACCAAGTGCTATTCAATGACAGACCCTCACCATCCCCTGACCTCCCCTTGCGCACCCGACCCCCCCACCCCCTGGAACCCGTAGGCAACCCTGACAGATTTTTCTTTCTTCATGGTGACTTCCAGCCCCCCGAAACCTGGGTGAGGCTTTATTTGCCCACTTTATAGCGCCGCTGTCAGCAGTGGGGAAGGAGGGTGGGGATTGATGTTTGCAAGTCTTCCCAGTAATTGGGAGCAGGAGCAGAAAGACACTGAGGTTCCCACCTGACACCCTCCTGTTCGATTGGATACCCCTCCAATATCCAGACAGCTGCAGGACGGGCAATGACTTCCGCTCGGACTCTTGGAGCCATCTTTCATTTCCGGAAGAGTTGTTGACCTTATTTCATACTGGCCTTCTCTCGGTTAGAGCACAGCAGACAGTAATGGGCAAACTATGAGGTTGGTTTGACTCATAGGGTGGAGTGTACACTTTCCAAAGCTTGCTCAGGACTTCTGAATCCTAATTTATTTTGCTCATATTTATTTAGCCATAAGATCTTTCAAATCACTTACGCAGATGTGGAATGTGATGGTTTCAGGGATCCAGGATCTGTTGAGTCTTGGTGTGACTTGGGAGATGATGGAATTGAGGGGTCTGTGATTTCTTCAATGTCCGAATGGGAGAGATTGGGTTTTGATGATTTCTTTTTACCAAAGGCTTGCTTGAAGGAGCTTCTCAGCTAGAAAGCAAAAGTCAAACTTTGAAAGATTGTCAAAACAAAAAATCTGGGTCGCTAATATCCCTCAGAGAAGGAATGTGCCATCCTTACCTGGTCTGGTCTACATGTGACTCCAGACCCAGAGCAACGGGGTTGACTGCAAACTGCTATTTGACATGGTTGAGCAAGCCACGCTGTACAGGGGCAATTACAGAGGCAACAAATTTTGGCCTGACCAGTAACATCCACATCCCAAGAAGGAATAAAGAGAAACAAATCACATGGTGACAATTCTGAAACGGACATGGAAACTGATTGTCGTGGTGATGGGCTATCATTTCCTGGATGGGTTTAAAGGTGGACGCTTTAATTGGTTGGAATAGATCTGGGAACATGACAGAACAGGGATCAAATGGAAATCAGTCAACCAAACCTTTCAACTCAACTGAGTCAAACTGAGCAGCCTGGCAGACAAGGAGTGGTTCGATTCAGGGAACCTTGGAAGCAGGAAAAGCCATTCTTTCACAAGATTAAGCATCACTATATCAGGAATGTGGGAATCTCATGGTGATCTTGCGTGTTGGTTAAAAACAAGTACACGCTGAGTTGAAACACATTGAACATTTCTGATGAAGGGTCTAGGCCCGAAACGTCAAGTTTTCCTGCTCCTATGATGCTGCTTGGCCTGCTGTGTTCATCCAGCCCCACGCCTTGTTATCTCGAACATTCACTTTGTTACCGTTACTGTTCACCTCCTAAGAGCTAGGAGTAGAAATAGGCCGTTCAGCTCCTTGAACCTGCTCCATCATTCAATATGATCATGGCTCATCCTGTCTCAGCCTCAGCTCCACCTTCCTGCATAACCCCTTAATCAATTACAAAATAAAAATCTGTCTGTCACCTCCTTAAATTGACTCTTCATGCTCTAATAGAAAAACAAAGGCTTTTTAAAAAAATTTCATTTATTGGACGTATTCATCACTGGCTGGGCCCAGCATTTATTGCCCCATCTCTAGTTGCCCCTTGTGAAGGTGGTAGTGAGCTGCCTTTGTGAGCCGCTGCAGTCCATGTGCTAGGGTAGGGGTAGGCCCACAAGTGCCTCAGGGAGGGAATTCCAGGATTCTGACCCAGCGACAGTGAAGGAATGGCGATATATTTGTGAGTCAGGATGCTGCGTGGTTTGGAGGGGAACTTGCAGGGGGTGGTGTTCCTATGTATCTGCTGCCCTTGTCCTTCGAGATGGAAGTGGTCATGGGTTTGGAAGGTGCTGTCTGAGGATCTTTGGTGAAGTTCTGCAGTGCATCTTGTAGATGGTACACACTGCTTCTACTGAGCGTCGGTGGTGGAGGGAGTGGGATGTTTGTGGATGTGGTGCCAATCAAGCGGCTGCTTCGTCCTGGATGGTGTCAAGCTTCTTGAGTATTGTTGGAGCTGCACTCATCCAGGCAAGTGGGGAGTATTAAAAGTCGGAAGATGTTTCCCCTTAAAACTTTAAGGGAAAGAAAAATGACTGACCCTTGTAACAGGTGGATTGAATTTCTACAATTTAACATCCAGCAATGATCAGGGAACTAAACGAACAGCTTGGCCGTAGCAGCGATTGGTGCCTAGCCATCTTTCTACCTGAAACAAAAATCTTTCTTTGTGCAATTTCTCGAAGAATTTAACTACAAAGCAACGATCTTTTTAAAGCAGCTGGAATATTCCAGAGCAGTGGAGGCCGTTCAGCTCAGGCCATTCAGCTCAACAGCCATTTCAGTGCTAGCCCTTCAAACAGAGCTCCTACTGCACTTGGTTTGTCGGATTTGGAGCACATATGAAGTTTGAGAAACTGTTTAAATCGATGCGAGCTCATCATTTTCAGAGCAAGTGCACATTAAAAAAAGTCCAACTTACCCAACTCTGTTTCTTCTTCTTTTTCTTCGAATCGATATCATTCGCACTCCCGATGCTCGAATGACTGGTTCCACTGTTGATGCTGGAAACACTGTCTGAGGAATGTTGTCTTCTAATCCGTATATCTACCAAGAAAAAAGATTGAATTTCCAAGCACTGTGGGATTCTTTATTACTGATAAACTCAGGGAATGGGGCAAAGGGGAAAAGCCACTAGTGGAGGTCATCACACAGCTTGAAAAAAAATTAAAACCAGGAAACGTTTATCATTTGAAGTTGAAGGTTCTAGAGGAAGATGAGACTGAGGGAGGTAAGGTTGATTATGATTTTTGTAAATGAATGAGCAGGGCACATTGGAATGTGCCGCGTTTTCATTTCAACACCAGCCTAGAGGAGGAAATGTGCACAGGCAGACAACTTTTCATTTCGATCAAACCAAACAGGAAGACCCAGGGAAGGGGTGGCTTGAGTCTGGTTCAGAACAATGTCAACAGTGTGGTTTTGATTACAGCTGAATGGCCTTCAGGCCTACCTCCTCAAAAAATTGGGAAGCAGATGTAGAACTGAGGTCAGGAGGAACTTCTTCACCCAAAAGTTTGTGAACCTGTAGAATTCCCTGCCCAGTGAAGCGGTTGAAGCTACCTCGCTGAATGTTTTTAAGGCAAGGCTAGATAAATTTTTGAACAGTAAAGGAATTAAGGGTTATGGTGAGTGGGCGGGTAAGTGGAGCTGAGTCTCAAAGATCAGCCATGATCTTATTAAATGGCGGGGCAGGCTCGAGGGGCCAGATGGCCTACTCCTGCTCCTAGTTCTTATGTTCTTATATTATGTTCTCACTCTTCCCCCAAGCGGATGGTTTTTATTTTGGTTCATTCATTGGGCCAGCAAGTATTGTCAATCCCTAATCACCAGTTAATAATTAATAATCCCCATTTACCAGTCGACCACATTGCCATAGGCCAGACCAGGCAAGGACAGCAGATTTCCTTCTCTAAAGGAAGTTAGTGAACCAGAGAGGTTTCTACAAGAAGCAACAATGGTTGTCATTAGCTATCTTTTTACTGAATTGAAATTGATGGGATTTGAACCCATGAACCTGGATTAACTAACTGGATTACCACCGCACCCCTGCAATGCAGCAGTGAGCCGTCACTGACAAAGCAAAGCCAGCTCTGGCCAGGAAACTCAGAACAAACATTATTAATCTTCAACATGAACCAGACCAAGACAACAGGTCCCATATTTACACATAAAGAGCGTTGGGATCTGAAACTGATACCCCATCTCAGGAAAGCTGCAAATTCTGGGGACAATGACAATGGTCAAAGTCGAGATGTTTTGGCTTTTCCTCTGTCAGGCTGTGATGAGAAATGGAGCAAGGCAGGTCAAATCAGAAATAAATGGCAGAATGGGTCGGAAGGGGATGAATGGCATCCTCCTGCTAGCAGTGCTCCTACATCGCATGTGGTTTTCAGTCTGTACCTTTGTTTGTGTGATCTGGGCCATTTAAAGCTCCCTGGATGGCAGCTTGAGCTGCAGAATTTTGTGTCTTCAGCATTTCGATGGTCTCTCTCAGCTCAGTGAGCTCTGACTCCTGTGGGAGAGAAATAGGAAGCTGTTTCATGGAGGCAGCAGTTCCACTCGACACAAATGCCCCCCAACCCACCCAAACTAACCACTCCCACCCCACTTCCCTGCCCCCACAGCTAGCTGCTACCAATCTGTACTCCCTATGGTGAGTTCATCAAAGTCAGTGAATCCGTCCAGTTTAATTAAAACCAGTATTAATCACACCAACTGTAGGCGCACGTTCGGTCAGGAGTAATTGAGATCACACAAGACAGATAATTTTAGCATTAGCAAGGTCATTAATGGGAATTTATGGAGAGGTAATGGCCTAATGGTATCTTTGCTGGACTATTAATCCAGAGACCAAGTTAATGCTCTCTGGACCTGGGTTCAAATCTCACCCCAGCAGATGGTGGAATTTGATTTCAATGAAAAGTCTGGAATTAACATTCTATTGATGACATTGAATCTATTATCAATTGTTGGGAAAAACCATCTGGTTCACTAATGCCCTTTAGGGAAGGAAACTGCCATCTTTACCTGGTCTGGCCTCCATGTGACTCCAGACCCACAGCAATGTGGCTGAATCTTAACCTCCCTCTGGGCAATTAGGGATGGGGCAACTAATGCTGCCCGGCCAGTGATGCCCTCATTCTGTGAATGAATACAGGAAAAAAATCAATCTGAACATGAACAGATTGAGCGCAATTTAAGCCGATGAACTCAGTGCGTCAGCTGTGAGCAGTGAATATTGGTCCAATATTTATCCCTCAACCAAGATCACAAAGATGCAATTGAACGTGGTCGTTGTTTCATTGCTGTTTGTGGGAGGTTGCCTTGGATACATTGGCTACAATATTCCCAATGTCACCGCAGAGACCACATTCCCACAAGCAGTTTGGAATGTCCTGAGGTTGTAAAAGGTGCTATATTAATGCAATCTACTTTAATTGTATTATGTCAATGATTAAGAGAATGGGGTGGGGTGTATGAATCTCTCCCAATTAAAAACTCACATTCAAAGTGATGGTGTAGTGTACAGAGGCAAATGCTCACCTGCTGTTGGAACATTACAGCTGTTCCCACTGATGCAATGAGAGTTAATCCAATAGATGGTTAACTATTATTTTCAAATCCTCAATGGAGTGATCAAGGAAATATTATTCTCTCTGACTTGGGGGAAGTCAGACCTTTCTTTCTACAATTGTGCAGCATGTAATGTGTCATTACTTTTCAGGGAAAGTTAAATAAACAGTTGGTTTGGTTGAAGGGGGTAGAGGCAGCGAGATAATGGAATGTTTCTTGGATTGTTCTCACAATGAGCTCGCTCGGACACGATGGGAAAAATAGCCACCTCAACACTGTCATTTATTTAATTTCCAAGTCTCATCTTTCAACATACTGTTGGTGTTTCCTCACGGTCAGTTAAAAAGTTCACATAGTGAAGTTAAAAACATTTCTACGATTAAAAATATAGAATCTGTTATTCCAGTTAGTTTGTTCCAACTAGTTGAATCCATCTGTCACTATATTCTGTTAAGTTAGCAAAGAAATATTAGGCAACTTTCACGAAAGGAAAGAGGACTTTTCACATGACTCACCTTTTGCTCAGCAGTCATGGTTAAGTTCTGCAGCCGGGAGGTCATGTTGCTTAAACTCTGTTCAAAAGCAGCCACAAGGTGAGCCTGTCAATACAGGATGACAGTTAAAATAGTTACATGAAAATTATTCTGTTGCTATCCGTACCTCCTCAAAGAAGCAAGCAACGTCACAACAGCCAGCATCTCCTGTGAAAGCAGCACATGATTACAATCGTTACGTCTTAAAGAAAGACAGAAAGGAAGGCTTGCATTTACATATCTCCTTTCACAACCACCGGACATCTCAAAGCATTTTACAGTGAATGAGGTAGTTCTGAAATGTAGTCGTTCTTATAATGTAGTAAAATGTTACTGAAATAATGCCACAGAGGCTGGTATCCCATCACCAAGTGACACTTTATATACACATGATCAATTTTTGACTGTAGTACTGCCTCATTCAGAGCCAGCTCTCGGTGTGTCAGTATCTCTGATATTCCTGTTTACATCTGTCAGCCAGGGCTCCCTGATTGGACCAGGTTAACAGCCCCAATCAGGGAGCTCATATTCTATGAGGTCCACCTGGCTGATCTCGTGACTATCACCATAGTTACAGTAAATTTGTGCACAGGAAGGTCTCATAAACAGCGATGTGAAACCACGTAATCTGTTTTTGTGATATCGAGCGGGGGATTTATATTAGCCAGAACATCAAGGAGAATTCCGCAACTGTTCAGAATAGTGCCATGGGATCTTACAGATCCATCCAAGCTGGCAAACAGAGGTCTTAATTTAACATCTCATCTGAATGACGGCACTTCCAGCAGTGCAGCACCCCCTCAGCTCACGGCACACAACATTCGCCTTGAGTTTCATGCTGAAATGCGGGAGTGAGATTTGAACCTGGAATCACGTGACTCAGGAGTAAGCATGCTCCCCGCTGAGCCACTGTGATATTAGAGTCGGTCGGTAATTCTAACACGTTTGTGCACAAGTGTACATAATTGGTGATCAGTCACAGGCAATAATTCAACAAAGCACCATAAAGTATCACTCTGCAAAAATCCGAAAGTGATTTACAAGTGCACCGGGGTTTCTCAGCATTGTCACAAATCAGGAATCTTGCCCTGGGGTTTTTGCTGGGTCAGAGATGGGGCTACCACACATACAGGATCAGAGAGCCTGTACACTCAGAGAAGCAACTTGCAAAAATGACCAATTCAGAAAAGCAGACTGACTGATTGGAATCAGAGAGAGTAGGGACTGCCGACGCTGGAGAATCCGAGATGACAAGGTGTGGAGCTGGATGAACACAGCAGGCCAGGCAGCATCAGAGGAGCAGGAAAACTTAACGTTTCAGGCCTAGACCCTTCATCAGAAATGGGGGAGGGGAAGGGGGTTCTGAAATAAATAGGGAGAGAGGGGGAGGTGGATAGAAGATGGATAGAGGAGAGGATAGGTGGAGAGGAGACAGACAAGTCGAAGAGGCGGGGATGGAGCCAGTAAAGGTGAGTGTAGCGGAGGCTTGGGGACTGCTTTGCAGAACACCTGCGCTCGGTTCGCAACAAACAACTGCACCCCCCAGTCGCGAACCATTTCAACTCCCCCTCCCACTCCTTGGACAACATGTCCATCCTGGGCCTCCTCCAGTGCCACAACGATGCCACCCGAAGGTTGCAGGAACAGCACCTCATATTTTGCTTGGGAACCCTGCAACACAAAGGTATCAATGTGGACTTCACAAGCTTCGAAATCTCCCCTCCTCCCACTGCATCGCAAAACCAGCCCAGCTTGTCCCCACCTCCCTAACTTGTCCTTCCTCCCACCTATCCTCTCCTCCCACCTCAAGCCCCATCCCCATCTCCTACCTACTAACCTCATCCTGCACCCTTGACCTGTCCGTCCTCCTTGGACCGACCTATCTCCTCCCTACCCCCCCACCTACACTCACCTTTACTGGGTCCATCCCCACCTCTTCGACCTGTCTGTCTCCTCGCCACCTATCTTCTCCTCTATCCATTTTCAATCCACCTCCCTCCTCTCTCCCTATTTATTTCAGAACCCTCTTCCCCTTCCCCATTTCTGAAGAAGGGCCTAGGCCCAAAACATCAGCCTTCCTGCTCCTCTGATGCTGCTTGGCCGGCTGTGTTCATCCAGCTCTACACCTTGTTATCTATGACTGATTGGAATGGTTGCCGTGACTCCTGTTGGTCGAATGTGAAGGACATTGCCACAACTGCATTGTTGCGATGTGACTGCATCGTTGTGAAATAAAACGCAGTGCCAATACAGTGTGCATCAGTAGGTTTCTCAAATGATGCTAAGAGATATTTATTCCGGGTATCGACATTGTCAACCGTTAGATGCAGCAACTGATTTTATGCCCCATATTTTTCCATAACCTCAAAAACATTATCGTTACTCTTTCCTTAATCCCTGCATCCTTATTCCCTTTTATCATGTCCAAACATTTCAAACCCAGGTTTCTTGTCAATTAAAGTTTGTATCCTGAGTTTTCTCACTTTTCCAAAGACATTCTTTTTAAAAACAATGAGAGCACTTTGATTAATTTTCAGCATTTTTCCAAAACCTTTAAGTAGAAATCTCACGAAACTATTTCTGACATTTCTGCACGTTATAGAGCGATGCTTTTTGCTGCTTTCTGTCAAGTTATTGGATGGAGTCAATTACCACTTATAGATACATTGGTAAATAAATTAAGTTAAATTTACATAACAGCGTTAATATAATGAATTGTTTAAAGTTCATTTTGACACAAATTGAAGCTTAATCCCCAGAAACAGCTCTATCAGAGCACTGAATGCCCAAACATCTCATTGTTATCAACATTAAGAACCCACTGCCCAGTAATAATGCATAGGAACTTGGGAACAGGAATAGGCCACTCAGCCCGTCGAGCCCATTGCACCATTCAGTGAGAACATGGCTGATCTACGGCCTAACTTCATATACCTGTCTTTGGTCCATATCCCTTAATACCTTTGCTCTCATCAAAACTACTCAGTAATATTCAAAAGTTGAATCGCAACCCCAGTGAAACAAATATACCATCATTCACAGCCCCATGCCCAAGAGACTGAGATAGACTGAAGCAGTTATCTCCATGGAAACAAACTTGCAGTTGCTACAGAGACACAAATGTTGGAAAAGCTTTACGGAGATACATCGAAGGTGTTAATTACTCTGGGAAAGTTTGAGTAGCAGTTTGCACTCACTTTGCCACTTTTTCACAATTAGGCAATTTACTCACGTTTAAGATTGTCTGCAACTTTTGCTACAAACATCTTTCTCATTCAAGGTCTCCAGCATTTGCTACCCATGGCTCCCTCCCCCTCCCCGCAAACCCAGGTCTGTTCAACGATGATTTCCACAAATATGGCGTTAACACTCAGGTTATCCTGGGAAGTCCATCACCAGGAGACAGCTTTGCCTGCAATTCCATGGCTTTGTGGATGAAAGGCAAATTGGAAATCTGGAATCCTTCCCACTTCTAAACTCAGATCACCCCAAGGCTGTAAGAAGTCATGGACTGCCTGTAGCAGTAAGCAGGTTTATTCACAGACTGCATCAGTATTCAGGGCCTCAAATGCACTTATACATTGGGTAAATGACAGGCCTCATTATAACGTAATAACTTTCTCTGTCAATTTGACTCCTGCTAAATGGAACATCAATCGTATGGAGGGGACAAAACTGTCAAATATCTTCAATAAAACGGCACCTGGGTTCAATTAAAAAAAGCTCTGTACAAGAAACACGGTTTGTGTCAGAAGGTCTATCATCATTGTTGAATTGTTCTTGGTGAGAGGTATGTAATTATATCCCAGTGCTGACAGATCTCTCTCCCTGTTTCTGCTTCCCAGCAAAAGAAACCATTCTTTACCACAATGCAAGCAAGCGACTCAAAGCAATGTACCATTCCTTAATAAGCCAGAGACCACGAAACATTGAAATTATATCCCCAACGACACATTTATGGTTTATCAGAGCCAGAATGCAATATGAATCGGGCTAACTACAGCTATAATGGGATATTCTCAGATCATAGCTGAGCTCCAAGCTGAAACATCAGCAAATTTCCTTCACTCGGTCTTTGGCAAGTCTCTCGACAAATAAGCACTCCATTCTCTATTATAGAGTGCAATTCCAACAGCGGTACTCATTTCAAAACCTCTGCATAGTTCCCAACGTCTGTTAGTTTTACAGTGAACTCAATGGAGTCAACGTTAATGCACCTTCAGTGGGGGCTGGGGCGAGACTGTTGAAGATTTAAAATGTAACATCTAAAATCACAGATCTAACCCAACTCTTATACACTTGCTAGATGACAAGGTGTGGGGCTGGATGAACACGGCAGGCCAAGCAGCATCATAGGAGCAGGAAAGCTTGACGTTTTGGGCCTAGACCCTCCATCAGAAATGGCTTTTTCCTGCTGCTATGATGCTGCTTGGCCTGCTGTGTCCATCCAGCCCCACACCTTGTAATCTCGGATTCTCCAGCATCTGCAGTATCTTTTATCGCTTATACACTTGCTGCTGTCATTGGAATGGTGTGGCATACTGATGTCTGGTATTTCATTATTCTGTAAGAAACTTATTAATAAAAATCTCTGCCGTAAGCTAAATTTCTCCAAGGAGTTTTCTTCAGCTCAAATGCTCTGCTTTCTTGCTGACATGTCCTTGTTTAATGGTGCTGAGCGAGACGAAGTTACTAACGATTGCACAACAATACCACCGGTGCTGAAAGGAGAGATACGTCGCAGAAGCGTTTCCTCTCGCCTTCACCGCGACTAATGCAAGAATGTCAAATTTCAAACAATCACAGTTACTGCTACTACAGGAGAAAAGGATGCCGGTTAGTTTGCAAGTCGACTCAGATTGGCCAATGCAAATGTGGATTTGAGGTTAAAATCAGATTATTGAATGGGAGGGACAGGCTCGAAGGGCAGAGTGGCCTACTCTTGTTCCTTGTCGAAGTGTTTACAAGTTTGTATATAATCAAGACACCCCAACAGTGTTAACTTCACAAACCAGCTGAAGGTAGGGCAAATCGAATGGTTTTGTTGGTTCAAACAGTATGCAAAATGAACAATTCATCTTTGGAGAAACAACTGAAATTGCTTCACCTTCTAGTTTGATAATTATAAAAAGTTTTTAACATATTATACATTAAGATGCTGTTCATACAACTTAGCAAACAAACTCAACCAGCTGGATCTCCCCTGTGAGTATATTTATTGTAAATATCATCTGTTCAACTGAATTAATATTGTTGTAGGTCCAAATGAATGGTCCATCAATTATCCATTGTTCCTTTGTTCTGACAGGCTGCTTCTCGAGCTGTTTAAGATGAAGGATGTTGCCTTGTGCACACACACATACACACACAATCCAGTCCCTGTGTTTTGAAGAGGTGGCAGGCACTAGAGAACTCCCCTCAAAGACAAAGCCTTGTCTACAACAGCACCTTGTCAGAACATTCAGGAGTGAACAAAGCATGCCACTCGACTTACAAAAGCCAGGAGGAATTAACTTACAAAGATGCTGCTATAGGAAAGATGTGAAACTTGAGAGGGTACAGTAAAGATTTACAAGGGTGCTGCCAAGGTTGGAGGGTGTGAGCTACAGGGAGAGGCTGAATAGTTTGGGGCTATTTCCCCTGGAGTATTGGAGACTGAGGGGGTGACCTTATAGAAGTTTATAAAATCATGACAGTAATGGACAGGGTTAATGGCTAAGGTCTTTTCCCTGGAGTGGGGAGTCCAAAACTAGAGGGCATAGATTTAAGGTGAGAGGGGAAAGATATAAAAGGGACCTGAGGGGCAGGTTTTTCATGCAGAGTGTGGTGTGTGTATGAAATGAGCTGCCAGAGGAAGTGGTGGAGGCTGGTACAATTACAACATTTAAAAAGCATCTGGATGGGTACATGAATAGGAAGGGTTTAGAGGGACAGGGGCCAAATGCTGGCAAATGGGGCTAGATTAAATTAGGATATCTGGTCAGTATCGATGAGTTGTATCCATGTTGCATGGTCCTAAGAGGTGAGGAGGCATTACTTCTCTCAGAGGGTTGTGAACCTGAGGAAATCACTAATAGGTGGATGCTGGACCATTGAGTAAATCCAAGGAGGGGATAGATATATTTTTAATGGGTAATGAGTTGAGGGAGTATGGGGACCAGGCAGGAAAGTGGATTTGAGGCCAAGATGAGATCAGTCATTATAGTATTAAATGGTGGAGCAGGTTCAAGGGGACACCTGAATGGCCTACTCCTCCTCCCAGATGTTATATTCTCATGTTCTAGGCTGTACAGTCCCCTCACTCAGCTTGGATACTCAATAAGATAACAACTGACCATCAACCTCATCCTCAACAATAATCCTCACTACCCCCATATCCCGTCATCTTCCCAATACCCAAAAATCTATTGATTCCTGTCTTGAACCTACTCAATAACTGAACACTTCAGCCCTCTGAGGTACAGTATTCCAAAGGAATGTCTCCACAGCTCAGACCTGAATGGCTGACACATTATCCAGAAGCTCATTGCTTGTGTTCTAGACTCTCTGACCATTCAGGGAAACAGCCCCTCTGAGGGATAAAGGCATCTTCACTGTGACCCCGACTTCCCACAAACAGGCTCGAGATATTCAATCTGCCAGTACTGTGTCCCCAGGAGGTGGGAGCAGCTGATCAACACTGCAACTGGATTAATCGAGTTTATCAGATCATCAGCAGGAACATTACAAAGACAGAACTCACATTTATATCGTTTTACATGAACAGGATAGCCGCAATCACTGGGCAGCCAACAGCAAAGACATTTGAAGTATAATCAAATTTGTGACATAGGGAAAGGTGGCAATCAATTTTTTTTGATTCATTCTCAGGATGAGGGCGTCTCTGGCTGGGCCAGTATTTATAGCCCATCCTTACTTGCCCAGACGGCAACCACGTTGCTGTGGGTCTGGAGTCACAGACTGGTTAAGGATGGCAGTTCCCTTCCCTAAGGGACACTATTGAACTAGATCGGTTTTTCCCCAACAATCAACTCATGGTCATCATTAGACTCTTATTCCAGATTTTAATCGAATTCAAACTCCACCATCTGCTGTGGCAGGATTCAAACCCAGGTCCCCAGAACAAGTCTCTGGATTAACAGTTCAGTGATAATACCACTAGGCCATCGTGTACTCTGTACAGAGTCAGGGACCATAAATAGAAATGTAATTACGAGCAGATAATCTGTTCTCCTACTGACATTTGTTGAAGAAGAAATGTCATCCAAGCTAAGGGAGACAGAACATCAGATGAACCAGTGTGTTTCTTGGACTGCTTTCAAGTTACTGATTGGTCTTCGCTACTCTCGACACTACACTGGGGAGGATAAACACAGATAAAGTTCATGTCTTGCTGGACTCTTCCTTTTAATACGCAGTTGAGACTCAGAGTTGCTGCTCAATGTTCCCTCCCACACTGCCCTCTCTGTCCCTGGGCCCCTTTACCTTCCCAATGAGGCTCAAAACCTCAAGCAGCAACAAGTCATTGTCCAGTCAATCATCCTGCACCTTAGTCAATGCAACATCGAGAACACCAATTATGACGGGCAGCTTCTGCTCCCAATCTTTTGGACACACATGTTTCAGTCTTAAATATACACAAGGACTCTGCCCCCACAGCTCTCTGTGGCAATGAGCTCCAAAGACTCACAACCCTCAAAGAGAAGAAATTCCTCCTCATCTCAGTCTTAATAGGCTCCCCCCTTATTCTGAGACTGTGCCCTCTGGTCCTAGACTCCCCCATGGTGGGGTAACATCCTCTCAACATTTGCCCTGTCAAGTCCCTGTAGGTCAGAGGATTGGATAGGGTGGACCGTGAGACCCTTTTTCTTCGGATGGTGACGGCTAGCACGAGGGAACATAGCTTTAAATTGAGGGGTGATAGATGTAGGACAGATGTCAGAGGTAGATTCTTTACTCAGAGAGTAGTCAGGGCATGGAATGCCCTGCCTGCAGCAGTTGTAGACCGCCAACTTTAAGGGCATTTAAATGGTTGTTGGATAAACATATGGATGATAATGGAATAGTGTAGGTTAGATGTGCTTCAGATTGGTTTCACAGGTCAGCGCAACATCGAGGGCCAAAGGGCCTGTACTGCGCTGTAATGTTCTATGTTCTATGTCTCAATGAGATCACCCCTCATTCTTCTAAACTCCAGTGTTTGGAGTCCCAGCTTGTTTGACCTTTGCTTATAAGACAATCCCTCCGTACCAGGGATCGTCCTAGTGACCTGTCTCTGAACAGTCTCCATTGAAATTATGTCTTTCCTCAAAATAAAGGGACCAAAACTGCTCACAGTACTCCAGATAATGGTCTCACCAGTGCCTTGTACTGTTACAGTAAGACTTCCCTACTCTTAGGCTCCAACTTCCATGAAATAAGGGCCAATATTCCATTAGCCTTCCTGATTAGCTGCTACCCCTAGCTTTCTCCGTTTCATGCACAAGTCACCCCTCCACCCCGTCCCAGTCCCTTTGTGTTGCAGCCCTCTGCAGTTCCTCTCCATTTAAATAACATTCCCTTCTTTAGTTCTCCCTTTCAAAATGAACAACTTCACATTTTCCCACGTTACACTCCATTTGCTAACTTCTTGCCCAGTTACATAATCCATCAATACCTTTCCATAAACTGCTTGTATCCCTTTCGCAGAACTGCCTTTCCATCCATTAATGTGTCATCTGCAGATTTGGTTACTGTCCATTTGATTCCACCACATCACTGCATTTGCTCTCAGTTTTAATGAAAGGGTATCAACACTAAACATTAACTCTGTTTCTCTCTCTCTACACATGCTGCCAGACCTGCTGAGTTTCTCCAGCATTCTCTGTTTATGTTGGTGATGGTCCATTTGCTGAGGGTAATGCCTCTGAACATGTAATTATTAAACCAAGACTGGGAAAGGTCTTGTTTATAAACATTACTTTAAATTCTGTCAACCAGTGCAGATTATTTACAACAATTTCGGTCAAAGTTGGATTTTCATCTGCTGGACACTTGACTACATTTGAGTATCAGTCAGCTGAACCTGTTTCTAAGGAATTATTAGATAAATATCCAAATGTCCTTTTGGTGTCTTTAATTTTCATCCAGTAATTAATTTCTAAGTAGGAGAAAAGAATGACTTACATTAGCCGAAAGTTGAGAGGTGAGGGAGGCAACCTTTTCCTGGGAAGTGTCCAGCTCTCTGCGCAGCTTTCGGATTTGCTGTTACACAAAACAGAAATATCTGAGTTTGAGAAAGTTTCTACAGGATACAATGGTTTCATGTGAGAGACTCAGAGTCACCAATCAGCGACCAATTCAACTGGCACAGGATCCCTTGAGAGACCCAACACATTTTTCCCAATCGTCCTTTAGATATAAAATTCCCTACATTTCTCTCCAAGGCTTCCTTGTCCTTCATGTGAATTTTGTCTGTTTCTTCATCATTAGTGAGTTTCTATCTTGAAAGGTGAAGACAATTGGCAGAAGAATCAGAAACGATACATGGGCAATTTGCACACTGCAATCTGGAATCTGCTGTGTGAAAGGGTGATGGAAAGAGATTGAAATTTCTTAAAAGGTAATCAATTAATATTTGAAAGAAAACAATTTGCAGGGCCGTGGGGAAAGAGCAAGTGGGTGAGACTATCTGCACAGCTCCTTCATGGGCAAGCTGGGATTAATGGCCTTCCTGTATGACAGCATACATCCACCTGATGTGAGAATCCCAGGAGGGGACAGTCTCACATCGCTTCAGTTTGGCTACTCATCGAGTGTAAATTTAGCACAAAACTGATTTTAAAAGTGGTTGCATATCCAATGCACCTTCCAATCAGTTACTGTATAATCGAACTCCATTTTAACGTTCATTTGCCAAGGCACTTCCCAAACCCACAATCTTCACCATCACAAAAGGACAACAGTAGCAGAGAACAATGAGGCTCCACTAGCTCTCTGTCTGTCTGTTTCTCTCACACAATCACAAACACACACTCCCTCACACATACAGACCACATATTCAGACACACACACACACACACACACACACACACACAGGCTATCTTTAGACCACACAGACTGCAACAGTTCACCGTCAGAGCCATTTAAGGATGTACAATGAATTGTAAATTTACCAATCAGACCCACATCCCAAAGAATGGTAAAATGCAGTGCAGAGGTTCACTCCAATCTGTTTAAATTTCAATGTTTGGGAGGAAAACTACATATGCACACACCCTAGCTATTAATATGGTAACGGGATTCAATATGGAGTGAGCAGTTTTTGATTTTAAATCCAGCTATTTAACACATTACACTTCTTACCTCAGAATGTGCTTTCTCTTCAGCCTACAAAGGAAAATAAAAAGACCCAATTTTAAACAGATGTTGAGAAATTCAACTGAATGAACTCAAGCTCAAGCTCAATGTGATTCAGATTGTGCATCAGATTCTGCTATTGAAACACGATTCAATTAAACCATTTTGAGAAATCAGTATTGACAAACTGACTCGAATAGTGGCTCCCACTCCAGTTGAGGTGTGAACAGGCAAACTATGAACAGGAGCTGCTACATTTCACAGTCAACTTTTATTTCGGAGCTACATCCAGTAAATATCACAGTGGAGACCGTGACATGTTTCCCGTTCAGACCTGGTCAGGCAAGGGTCCCGCCCCACTGAATGGTGAAGGTTGTGGGTTTGAGATCCAAAGGATACTGGTATGGCAGTGAGGGAATGCTGCATTGTTGGACGTTTAGGATTTCAGGTGAGTCTTTAGGACTGATGCCTGATTGAGTGAAAAGAGACACTGCCACAAATGAATGTGAAGAAGAAGGGACAACGGACACAACCTTGGTTCTGCTGTCAGAAACCTATTGGAAACTCAGTTCAAACAGTCTAAACTTGTTTCACTTTAGCATTACAGAAGAATGAAACAGAGGAAACAATATGCTTATTGAATGTTTTTTCCTGTCCACCATCTACAAGGCACAAGTCAGGAGTGGGATGGAATACTCCTCACTTGACTGGATGAGTACAGCCCCAATGACACTCAAGAAGCTCGACACTATCCAGAACAAAGCAACCGCTTGATTGGAACCACATCCACAAACATCTCACTCCCTCCACCACCGACGCTCAGTAGCAGCAGTGTGTACTATCTACAAGATGCACTGCAGAAATTCACCAAAGATCCTCAGACAACACCTTCCAAACCCACGACCACTTCCATCTACAAGGACAAAGGCAAGAAATATATGGGAACACCACGCCCTGCAAGTTCCCCTGCAAGTCACTCACCATCCTGACTTGGAAATATATCGCTGTTCCTTCCCTGTCACTGGGTCATAATCCTGGAATTCCCTTCCTAAGGCCCTTGTGGGTCAACCCACAGCAGGAAGACTGCAACGGTTAAAGAAGCCAGCTCACCACCACTTTCTCAAGGGGCAACTAGGGATGGGCAATAAATGCTGGTCAGCTAGCGTTGCCCTTGAGCGAAAAAAGAGGCAGGCACCTACTGGGTGGATGTGTTGTGCAAATCTGGCCATAAGACCCAAATGGAGGTAGAATAGGCATGTCCACATGGCTGAGTGTGCACTGCATCAGGGAAAAAGGCTCCATCCTGAAAAGGTCTCCAGGCAGTCAGAGATTGGACAAAGTCCTGAGAAGGCAGCAGGGAGTTGCTGGCTCTACACTGGGGATTTTGGGCTCAGAAAAAGCCTTGGACGCCATTGACACTGGAGACCGGAGTGGGGTGGGGGTAGGCAGGGTGGGGGTGCGGAGGAGCGGAATTGGTTGAGGAAAGCCCACAAGCAGCATTTGCTTGGTGCACTTCATAAGTATTGAGCTTAAATAAACCCAGGGTAATGCCAGGTTAGTCAGCTTATCGTGACTTGAACTGTCTCAGGAGAGGAGATTGAAACACCTGGAAATGAGCAGTCCTTAAGGCTTTCCACGATGGAGCGGGAATGTATGTTGGGGGAAAGGGTGGTTTGCTGTGAAATTCTTGTGCCTGTCTTCACTGCATCTGATATTAATATGTTCTGTGAGGCGTTTGATCACAGTCTGTCTCTTTTCCCACGTATGTTAATACTGGATGTTAAAGTGTAAGTTGTACATATATTAGAGACAGTAAGAACTGCTAATGCTGGAGTCAGAGATAACACAGTGAGGAGCTGGATGAACACAGCAGGCCAGGCAGCATCAGAGGAGCAGGAAAGCTGATGTTTCGGGTCAGGACTCTTCTTCAGAAATATATGATGTTCTAACATTGTACAGTAAAGTTTAGCCTCAGTAAAGCCATGGAACCTTGTGGTTTTCTTTACTAAGTATCTGGGATCTCAAACTTAGTCTGTTTTAAAGATGATTTGATGGTCTCATCTGGAATCAGAGCCAAACCCACCAGTTTCCGTCTTAGAAGGGGCACCAAAACAGGAATTCAGTGTAAGGGCATGGTCAGACGGGGAGGTTGGATGGGGATGGGGTGAGAGGAAAACACGAACCTAGCCAGGACCACGAATGTCTTCTAAGGAGAAGTGAAACAGTCCTCGGGCAGTCAGGTCAATGAGTCAAAAAAACATCCAAGTCAGTGTAAATGTGGAAGGATCAGGTGATATCCAAATGTGATTCTCTCACAGATAACGCTGCAAATGTACTGAGGTAGATAGCGGAAAGCTAAAGCCCACGATCGGCGTCTTGAACGAAAGGTCATGATCTTCAAGTTGGAGCTAGACTGTTCAGGATGTGAAAAACGCGTTTTAATGCATTTGGTGTAGGAGCCAGCAATCTGTGGAACATCATAACATTCAAGGGACAAACTGTTCCAACAAGTTGTGGCATTTAATTGTTCGAAACTATTAACTCCATTCAATACTGTCTCAGAATAAGGGTGAGTTTGATACAAAGTTCTTAACAGGACATTGAAAACAGTTGCGGTACTTTGGTTAACCAGAGTGAGAGATAGACACAGAGAGAGAGAGAGACAGCGACAGAGAAAGAGAAGGGGGACAGAAAGAGAAAGAGAGGGAGAGAGGAGGAGGTGTGAGAGAGAGAGAGAGAGACAGTGTGTCAGGTTCCATGAGGAAAAGGACTGTTGCACTGTCCCAGGAAAGATGGAGTTTCGGAATTTGAGCAGTCACTGAGGCAGACTACAAAAGGACAGGTTTTAAGGGAGTTTCAACACAAGATCATGAGAAATGAAGAACTGTAATCCCTTGTGAAGTTTTAATGAGATTTGGTCACCCAGAATGACATAAGAACATAAGAACTAGGAGCAGGAGTAGGCCATCTGGCCCCTTGAGCCTGCCCCGCCATTTAATAAGATCATGGCTGTTCTTCTGGGTAGGATTGCTGAGGAATTCATACAGTGTGCCTTGGTCACATTTGCCATTTGGTACATTTTATCAGGTATCAGGTGTTGGCTCTGAGTCTGCCTCTTGTTAATTTTGGCATGTTAGAATATAACTCATGTCTACTATTGTACAGCCAGCTTGATAGATTGAAGGGGCATTTAAACAGTCCTTGGATAAGCATATGGATGATGATGGGATAGTGTCGGGGGATGGGCTTAGATTAGTTCACAGGGGGGCGCAACATCGAGGGCCGAAGGGCCTGTTCTGCGCTGTATTGTTCTATGTTCAATGTTCTAAGGGGGAAGCTGGATAAGTACATGAGGGAGAAACAAACAGAAGGTGATGGTGATGGGGGCGATGAGGAGGGGGGTGGAAGGAAGTTCATTGGAAGCATGATACCAGTTCAGAATAGTTGGGCTGAATGGCCTGTTTCTGTGGATCGAAGTCTGCAGCTCATTTCATTGTGATCCTTTTAACAAAGCTTTCCTGCTCCTACGATGCTGCTTGGCCTGCTGTGTTCATCCAGCTCTACACCTTGTTAACTGGAATTCTCCAGCATCTGCAGTTCCTATTATCATTGTGATCCTTGTTGTGATTCTGTTTTAAAAACACTTTCTCCAAGTACCAGCTTCCCTCCTGAGGGAAATAGGCCTGTAGAGTAACAGCAGGAAAGCAGGCGACCTGAAACACAGGATTTGTTACGCTTTGAGGTGGACATATTGTATTTAGAAGGCACACTGAGCCAGACAGTTTCCTCACTGGAACAAAGTCAAACATAAAGTGCGTGGAAGCAGATTGAGGGGTCTGTTGAAAACCTTCAAAAGCTTTTCATTACTGATTCCATCAATCTGTCTGTTTCTAATGGATGGGTAATAGACAGAAAAGGAGATAGCATGTTATTTACAATCAGTCTGACTACATCACAAAACCAATGGAATTACTGAAAGCAATTTGCTGCCAAATTAACAGCGAGTTTAATGGTCCTCTCTGTTAGTCAGCCACAAATCACCCGTTAACTTGTGAAGGAGTCATAGACAATTGTTACAAGTTGCTGGGTAAACTGCAGTCCTCCTGGTAGCTTCACACAAAGTTTCTCGGAACTTTCCCACGAGTTTCATGAAATTGCTGTTTCTTGCCCTCTCAGTGAGTTACAGTTGGTAATGAACAGAGCAAGGAAATTCTTAATGAAATGATTAATTTTGCTGCAAAACGCATCCAACCTCTTCAGGGAACTGATAGAAATATATAAAATTATGAGAGGCAATGGACAGGGTGGATAGTCAGGGTCTTTTTGCAGGGCGGAAATGTCAAACACTAGGGGTGAGAGGGACTAAGTTTAAAGGAGATGTGTGAGGCAAGTTTTTTTTTAAACAGAGGGTAACAGGTGCCTGGAATGTGCTGCCAGAAGAGAGAGAAGCAGAGACAGTAACAAAGTTTAAGAGGCATTTAAAGAGACACATGAACAGGCAGAGGATAGAGGAATACAGACCATGTGCAAGCAGCTATTGAATTGTTCAAGGTTTTTGAATTTAAAAATACATTTTACTAGATAACTTTTCCTTTCTCTCTTTCAATCCGATGTTTCTTTTCCTCCTTTATTCTGTCTGCTGTATCTGTTTGACTTTAATTTGTTCCTTGTATCCCCCTCTCAATCCTCAGATCTCAGTGCTTCACATGACAGAGCGATAGCCCCTTCACATCACCTGGGGTCCGGGGGTGGGGGGGGGGGGTGGGGAGGGCTTTCATACTTTTGCCATTTCTGTAATCTGCTCACATTCCCAGCAAGTTCCTGGCCATAATCACCTTGCGCTTATCAATGGGGCAACTGTCTAACTAATGAAGCATAAATGCTGGACCATTCAGGAGGAGCAAAAGTTATCAGTATTATGGGATGAGTGGATGAAATAATGAGATAATCACAGTGCACTGGCCAATATATCCTGAACATTGTATCTTTGATCCAAGGACCATGAGCTGTTTGACCACATTTAAAGTGTTAAGTCCATGCAGGCCTTGTGCTCAGGACTTGTCTTGCAATGGTTGATCTCACCCTTTAATCAACTTCTCCACATGTGGACTATTGATTCATTAACCTGCTCAGAAGGTCAACATGATGCCACTCCTTCATCATTTGGGCTTTAAGGCTCTCTCCCCTCGTTCTTACTCACAATCTGTCCACGTGAAGTTTGATTCACTTTACCTGATGATTTCTGTCACAGTCATTGCTATTTCACCTTGTGTAGGACAGCAGCACCAGAGGATGAATGTCACCATATTCCCAGAGGACTGCTTTCTCATTAGACCAGAGACAGAGAAAGAGAGAGAATTGATGGCGGTTTAACCTGAGGGTCACCACATCTCAGGCAAGGATGAGAAGGTGGGACCTAGACGGCAACCTCAGCTGGTACTGAAATTGGACCCGTGCTATTGGCATCACTCTGTATCACAATCCAGCCTTTCAGCCAACTGAGCTAACCTCCAGGAATTCCCCTATCGGTGTAAGAACTGTGATGCTGCAACCCCCAGGAAAGGAGAAGGAGACAGGGAATATCTTCTCTTAAAAAGAAGACTCAGGGGTGATCTAATTCCAGTCATAAAATAATTAATGGTTTTGATATCTTTGAACAGAGAGTGTGATGCCATTTGCAGACAAGCAAGAATACAGGTCATTCGTATAACAAATCAAGAAGATAATTCAGGAGAAACTTCTTTCCCCAAAGGATGAAGAGAATGTGAAACCTGTTCCCACAGGAGGAGGATTGATATCAGGGGAAACTAGATTAGTGGGACAGAGAATGGAAGAGTCAGCTCTGCGTATTGTTGAGGAATGAGCAGGCGAGCTTGAGTGCTGCATTGTTTTTATTCATAGGGTGTGGGTAACACTGACCAGGTTATTATTTATTGCTCATCCTGGAGGACTGTTAAGAGTTTACTACATTACTGTGGGTCTTGAGTCACATGTAGGCCAGACTGGCTAAGGAGTCTCCTTCTCCTGAGGAACATTAATGAACCAGATGGGTGTTTTTCCTCCAACTGTTGACAGAGGTTCCATGGTCATCATTAGAATCTTCATTCCAGTTTTTTTATTAAGTTCAAATTCTACCAACTGCAGGACTCGAACCCAGGTCCCCAGAACGTTATCGGGGTGTCGGGGTTAATAATCTTGTGATAATGTCACTGGGCCATCACTGCCCCATGAAGGGACATGGAAAGAACAGTATTGATCCACTGGGCAGAATGGAGTGTCTCTGTGAAGCCTCCTATATGACTGAAGCTGCAGTGTTAGAGTGGGAGTTCACAGGCCAGGCCCAATAAACCCGACACACATACTTACTGTGGAGTAAAGAGATGATGTGCTTGATACCAGTGAGAGCGAAGAGCCATGGACTAGAAAATACAAGGAGACAATTATTCAGTATTCACTCGAGAACCCAAGTCTTACTGAATCCATACCACATAACAATACTGGTCACAGTAGAGTCCACCAAGATCTGAGGATATCTGACATGGTGGAATGGAAGGATAGACCAGTTACTGTGCCACATTAGCTGCTCAATATTCATAGGGTGGTGGGGCAGAGAGGGAATCAGAAGTGACCGGGTACTGAGGTCCACCTCCTGCTTTATGATTCGAGTACATCGTGAGGTATTTACCCTATCTGCTTACAGACACGCAGGGGCAATCAGAAAGCAGGGTGGAGGGAGTGAGCAATATCTGTAATATGTCATTGCAGAACCTTCACTGTCAGTAATAGCTGCCCTCATTCTAAAGGGCAGCACACCGTATCGGTATTGTCCAAGTGAGGAACAAACACCATGACCTGGAGCAGGGGAAGTGCAGAGCGAGAGGGCTGCATCCTAAATGTACAGTCAGCTCATTCAGTAGGACAATCAGAAAGTGCTTCCTCAGAGAAAACCCCAGCACCTAGTCAAGAACAACAAACTGTGACCCAGAGATAAAAGGTACTGCACATGCTGGAGAATCCGAGATAACAAGCATGGGGCTGGATGAACACAGCAGGTCAAGCAGCATCAGAGGAGCTTGGCAAACTGTGACCCAGATTGGTTTTGCTTCTGTTCTACTTGCAGGAATACATTCCCTAACAATGATCCTCACTGTGAGGGGCTTTCACTCAAAGAAGACATGGACATTTGGAATTCTCTGTTAAACTCCGTTGGAGCACTGTGAGAAGGTTAGGAAGGATAGGTTGGCTAAGGAGGAGCTACAATGTAGGTTTATGGGAATAATACATGGACTTTAAGGGTTCAGTTGTGAGCAGGGGTTATACATTATTCTCTGAAATTTAGAAGGTTCAGGGGCGATCTGATTAAAATCTTCAAGATATTAACAGGAAAAGACAGGGTGGATAAAGAGAAACTATTCCCACTGGTTGGCGATACCAAAACTAGGGGCATAGTCTGAGAATGAGGGACAGACCATTCAGGAGAGATGTTAGGAAGCATTTTGACATATAAAGGGTGGGAGAGGTTTGGAACTCTCTTTCACAAACATCAGTGGATGCTGGGTCAGTTATCAATTTTAAATCTGAGATTGATACATTTTTGTTCAGCAAAGATACTAAGGGATATGGGCCAAGGCAGGTAGATGGAGTTGGGCCACAGATCAGGCATGATCTCATTGAATGGCAGAACAGGTTTCAGGGGCTGAATGGCCTCTTCCTGTTCCTAAATGAAAGGGACAGAGGGTGGAGGGAGTAGTTTTGGAGCTGTCAACAAGAGCTACATATTATTCCAATGTAAGGGCTTTGAGGACAGTGTAGCAAAGCTACTAACGTATAATTCTGTCATGATCAAACTGAATGCCAGAAGAAGCTTGTGAGGGATGAGGCTGAATAGCCTTGTCCTGGGTCTCTGTTCCTTCAATGACCTGTAAGTTTGTTAGGCCTCGTCTACTTGGACACTGATGTCAGGTGAAGCAGCAGGACATTGAATTTTACTAAAATTAACAAAAAAAAACACATCATGCTCCCAAAAGCTCCCGAATTAATGTCATTGATCTGAATAGAGTCATTAAAATCCCTGAATTATCTCACAGTATTAGCAGCGGAGGAGCATCTCAGAGTTTAGCAGAGCTCTGTCTGGAGAAATGACAATCACCTTTCTCCACGTGTGTGAATATTGGGATTGTGGAAAAGGACAATTAGAATCGTCTGTTTGTTTCATGGAGAAGGTGGGACCCGAACCCAGACCTTCTGGCTCAAAGGTCCCTATCACTGTGCCACAAGATTCCTCAAGCACCCCATTCATTCTGTTCCTTTATATCCAGAAGTGCTCTTACATAATAAATGGACCCTAATTTTTCACCTCCACAAATCACCACCATCTGTAATTCTCTGTGCTTTCCAACTGATTAATTTTCAAGCAAAGTCCATTAAGGGCAATGTAGACCATCAAAGGAGAGGTAGAGAGATGGGAGGGGTCTCAATCACAATGGAGTTGGAAGGGGTAGCACCCAGTTCAGAATTACTCAGTCCCTGGAGCACTACCTACCCCCAATCAGCTTCTGAACTGCCCTGGTTGCTTAAAGGGACTTACATTTCCAACACTGACATCAATGCTGAGCAAATCCAACACAGCGTGTAAGTTGAATTGGTCTGGAGGTATCGACAGTTCTGGGTTAGAATCAAATCAGTTCCTTTCATCAGGAAAGTGGCTTTCACCTCAATCACACTTCCATTTCAGAGTAACTTAGCATTCCCAGGACCGCAAGTCTTTCACCTCACCAGGTTTCTGTTGTAAGTGTGGCTGCTGTCTTGAAGGGACTGAGTGGGGGTGGGGTTCAGTGTGGAGGAGGGACATTGGAGTCACAGCTATGTACATGCCTAATTGAGGGCCTGAGGATTCTGAGGACATGGAAAAAAAACGCATATTAAGAGTCGAGACACAAATCAAAACCGTGCTCCTGCACGGACCTGCGACACGGGTGACAAACTATCTTCGCTGACAGCATGTGCGTCATGCCTAATGAGGTAAATCTCAGAGCATGAACCATCCATCATCAAACCTCACCTGCAACCCAGTCTGCACACGCTCTGCAAATCCCACCCTGCATTCTGAGGAAATGGTTCTCAGCCAGAGGGTGGTAGAAATATGGAATGTGCTGCCTGACGGGGTGGTGGAGGCAGGTTCTCTCACAACATTTCAGAAGCTCCTGGAAAATTCCAGGGCACAGTAAATGGGATTAGTGTGGTTTGGTGCTTGTTGGTCAGTATAGACATGGCGGGCCGAAGGGCCTGTTTCTGTGACTCTAGAACTCATTTCAGAGAAAATGATGGCTTTGAGCTTCTGCTTCTTTGGGCCAACAACACTTGTAACATCAAACAGAGATGGCCAAATACAGGGGTTGCCAGTCGTGTGATCCATAGAATCCCTATTGTATGGAAGCAGGCCATTTGGCCTGTTGAATCTACACCAATCCTCCAACCAGCATTCCACCCCACTACCCTATCTCTGTGTCCCTGCATTTCCATGGCTAATCCACCTAGCCTACACATCCCTGGACACTATGGACAATTTCCCATGGCCAAACCACCCTAACCCACATATCTTTAAACTGTAGGAGGAAACTACAGCACCCAGTGGGCACCCACAGGGAGAAGGTGCAAACTCCACACAGACAGTAGCCTGAGGGTGGTATCAAGCCTGTGTCCCTGGCGCTGTGAGGCAGCAGCGCTAACCACTGAGCCACCGTGCTGGTTATTTTGTGCCGGTTCAGAGCTGTGATTGGGAGATTCACGATGGCTCTGGACATGGTCCTACATAAACAGGAACTAATCAGCAGAGTTTATAATTAACTTCATGAGACTAAATATTTAATTTGCTCAGCAGCTAATCAATGGACAGTAGTGAAACTTTCAGCTGGTTCGGGTCAGGTGTAGGGTGTGGTTTAAAGTCATTTTCAGTGACTTCCAATCAGGTAACTCCTAACTGGAGCCTAGCCACACTGATTAAAAATATGAAGTCACACCATTGGCAGAAGCTCTGTGCCAGTATCTTCCCTCTTGATATAATTTTGTTTCTGTCTTTTCTCTTGACTGCACCAACTAAACCAATCCCCCCCAAACAAAGGCCCAAAATGCAAACCTTCCTCCATACTGTCCCGGAACGATCCGGATCTGCTGATTGTCCTTGGCCGATCTTCTAGGGAATTGGCACTTCCACACAGTTGGGAATCTCCATACAAGTCAAATGAGGAATCTTGAGTGGGAATGCTGTTTGAACGCATCATACTGGGACCGGACAAATGAAACTGGGACACTGCTGTAGGACTCACTGAAAATCAAATAAACACAAGCCTTAGCATCTTGCAAAAACAATCATGTGCATTTATACAGAACCCTTAAGATGAATATAGAAGCATAATTAGAATGAATCTGACTCCAAGAAGCAGGCAATAAGGGAGGTTGTTCTTAAAACCTACCACTTTGATCAATCTTAAAGGAAAATCGTACAGGTTTCAGAAGGGAATTTTGGATCTCAGTGTCCAGGAAGCTGAAAGCGATGTATGTCAGGGGATGCACAAGGGGCTGGAATAATTTCAATATTTGTGTTTACAAATACAGCTGGTGTATGTCTTCAAAAGCAGTAATGAAACAGATCATAACAATATGAAGAACAGCCTGTTCAGTCGGCTCATTCTGATTACCCAAAGGGTTCGGAGCTATGATATTGCAACATCAGTCAAACACAATGATGTCTCATTAAATACTGCCAACATGTGTCACTGCTCATAATGAGGAAATACAAATTGAGTTCCAACAGATAGATGGTCATCGAAACAGCAGCAGGTCATTTCAAACAGTAGAGGAATGAATATAAAACTACAAGATGCAGAAGTAGGCCATTCAGCCAATTGAGTCTGCTCCAGCATTCAATGAGATCACGGATGATCTAAATAAAAACCAAAACAACTGCAGATGTTGTATCAGAGATAAAAGGTACTGCAGATGCTGGAGAATCCGAGATAACAAGCATGGGGCTGGATGAACACAGCAGGTCAAGCAGCATCATAGGAGCAGGAAAACTTGACGTTTCGGGCCTAAACCCTCGAAACGTCAAGTTTTCCTGCTCCTATGATGCTGCTTGACCTGCTGTGTTCATCCAGCCCCATGCTTGTTATCTTAGAAAGCTTCCTGGGACAGGTTAAATCTCAGTAGGTGCCTTAGGTGAGGTCATCACTGGAGGGAAAAGAGGGTTTTTGTTTTATTCATTCACAGGATGAGGACATCTCTGGCTAGGCCAGCGTTTATTGCACATCACTAATTGCCCAGAGCCAACCACATTACTGTGGGTCCGGAGTCACATACAGGACAGACCAGGTAAGGAAGGCAGTTTCCTTCCCTAAAGGACATTAGAGAACCACGTAGGTTTTTCCTGACAATGGCAATGGATTCACGGTCATTCATTAGACTTTAATTTCCGGATTTTTACTGTATTCAAATTCTGCTATCTGCGGTTGTGAACTTTGAACCCGGGTCCCAAGAACATTACCTGGGTCTCTGGATTAACAGTCCAGCAATATCACCAGGCCACTGCCTCCCCTGAGGATATTGGGACTGCTGCTCTTATGAGACGGGCGCTTCATTGTCGTTTTCAGAGAATGCCACGAAAGGCACAGATGATACCTGACAGCTTATTCAAGGGAAATTGAAGCTTGAGGCAGAAGGCTAGGACATCAGAGTGGCAGAGGTGGGTTGTAAATAAAGTCCCCAAGAAAGGGGAGAAATGAAAGGTAACATGACTGGATGACAGCAAAGAGAGGAAACAGGTCAGATAAGTCAGGATACAAATCTAAAAGACAGGTATAATAGCTCAGAACAACAAGATGGATGACTGAATAGAGGGGTTACACGGGCAG
Organism: Ginglymostoma cirratum; assembly: GCA_024137785.1. Lineage (NCBI taxonomy): Eukaryota > Metazoa > Chordata > Chondrichthyes > Orectolobiformes > Ginglymostomatidae > Ginglymostoma > Ginglymostoma cirratum. The sequence goes on along the minus strand of JAHRHZ010000020.1, from coordinate 1,380,543 downwards.
AAATTATAACAAATATAACTTGGTGAGAAGAGGCGTTCTCCCTTAAATTATACTTAGTACCTTAATGTTACGTTACATCCAATTAGTCAAGTATGACCTCACCAAGTACAAAAGCAAACTGCAAAGTGAGCCTCAAGGCATTCTCTATTTTTAAAAGCAAACCATGTTTGCATTTTCGGGTGAATTGATCGCTAATTATTTACTGGTTAGGCACTGATTCCTTGACTGAACTAAAATTCTTGACAGATTTCTGGGCAAAGGGTCTCCGGTGTGTCCCAATTCCCTGATTGTTTAGGAACTAACTGGTTATGGTACAGAAGGGTCTCTAATCTTTTCTGAATGCAGATTCCATTTGTTTAAATTCTTGTGCACTAACAGCAACGTGAAACACACCTTAAAAAGATCAGCATCAAACAAATGGAGAATCAGTCCCCGATTCAATGTTCTACATAGTAGTTTTATCCCAACATATTGAATATTTGAAGACTTGATTTGTAAATCATTAGATATAACGTTTAAATGCGGCACAACTAATCAAATTTACCCAAATACGAAGACCTTAATTAAGTAGGCCAACATAAATGTAAAATTTTCATTAGCATTTAACATGAACTTCAATACTATAGTCAGTAGGTGGAGACACTGTACAAAAAACATCCATTGAAAACAACAACACAAAATAGTAAAGAAGTTGTTTATTTCATTGCAGTCAAATTCTGTATCTATTACCAGTCAATTCATAATACTCAGCTCAATTTTGATTACCCATCCTTTCTGTACAGTATATATTAGTTAATCTGTATCAAATGTAACTTTTTGATGAGACATGTCAAAGGCAAGAGGAACACGGCACCTCATAAGGTCATATATTCTATCCTCATTTTGACTAAATATTTGGACTAGAAAGTAAAGAATCACAGAACATTTACAGTACAGAAAGCAGCCAGTCTGCAATGGTTGAGTAAACCAATCACCTAATCTATAGAGATAGTAGGAACTGCAGACACTGGAGAATCTGAGATAACAAGGTGTAGAGCTGGATGAACACAGCAGGCCAAGCAGCATCAGAGGA
>JAHRHZ010000020.1:1350349-1369471 GCA_024137785.1 Ginglymostoma cirratum | reverse complement strand
ATTCATGTATCTGTCTAGATACATCTTAAATGACACTATCGTGCTCGCCTCTACCACCTCCGCTGGCAACATGTTCCAGGCACCCACCACCCTCTGCGAAAAGACCTTTCTACACATATTTCCCTTAAACTTTTCCACTCTCACCTTGAAATTCTGACCCTAGTAATTGAGTCCCCCACTCTGGGAAAAAGCTTCTTGCTGTCCACCCTGTCTATATCTCTCATGATTTTGTAGTTCTCAATCAGGTCCCCCCTCAACCTCCGTCTTTCTAATGTAAATAATCCTAATCTACTCAACCTCTCTTCATAGCTAGCGCCCCCCATACCAGGCAACATCCTGGTGAACCTCCTCTGCACCGTCTCCAAAGCATCCACATCCTTTTGGTAATGTGGTGACCAGAACTGTACACAGTATTCCAAATGTAGGCGAACCAAAGTCCTATACAACTGTAACATGACTGCCCTTCAAACACTTTGTAATCATGTGAGATGCATTAAGAAGAAAGCACATTGACAGAGCAGGTTGGCTGTTTGGTGACAAAGACAGTGCGTCATAGGGAAACATCAGGCTTTTAGAAGGAGCCCAGTGACTGAGGCAAAGCTGCAAACCTCGGAATGGAGGGCACTTGCATTCCCAGAATAGCTATGCCTTCCTCTTCATGCGCTCATTTAGAAAGCAGATTACCTGATGTGGGGTGTGATGTCACTTAATAAGCAGTTTCATCAACCAAACATTGCAGGTAATCATTAAATTATTGGTAACACAGCACATGCTGAGACCATTCAGCCCATCACGCCTGTACTGCCTCTCAAAATGTGCAGTCCCATTCATTCCACTACCCTCTCTCTGTCCCCACAGCGCTGAAATGTTCCCAATTCAAAACTTTGTACAATTCCCTGTTGAGAGTTACTCCTGAACCAGCTTCCCCTGCCCTACCAGGCAGCATGTTCCCAGTCACCGCAAGTCACTGGGTAAAACTAAATTCGCCTCACTCACCCGAACACCGTCCCTGAGCCTAGCTCTCACATCAAAAACTGTTTCTCCCAGGAAGTGGAAGACAGAGGAGTTTGTGTTTGCATAATACTTGATCCCATCTGCCAACAAAGTACAACAACACCTCAGATTCATTACAGTGCTGTCATGTGGGTAGTATGGGAGGCGATTTGTACACAGTAAGATCTCACAGACTGAAATGAAATGAACAAACAATTAAAGGCTGCTTTTCACTGGTTTGGTCTTGCAGGAGGAATGTTGGCCAGGGACCTGGGGAATCTCCCTGCTCCTCCCTTACACCATATCACAAAAGCTCATGTGAATTATTGGAACAGGTTTAGATCTCTCGCCAACCAGCCAGGCCAGAGACAATGCATCGCTTATGCAGATCCACAGGGCTAAAACCCACAACCTCCTGTTTCAGAGAAGGAGCTCCTACAGAATGCAGCAAGGTGGTATGATTGTGGAATATCTCAACTCCACACCTTCCGTTCTGGGGCAGTGCCTGGACAGTGACTGAGTGAGTGGTTGTGAACAATATTACAGGCTTATCTCTCCCAGCTGGGGTTCACTGTGAACACTGTCTCAACCAGCCATGGTACATGCTTTCTGATTAAACACCTCGAACCCCAAATTCAGATCCAGGCTGAGATGTGACCTGAGGTCCAGTCAAGGGTTAGGAAAATGGGGCAGGAGCTTGTTCCACTGGGATATTGTTCTGATTTTCCAATGGCTGTATCGGCTTGTTGGAGGGGCGTGTCATCAACGCAGCCTTGTCCCGTCACGGACAGTGTGTTGGCCATTAACATCAAAGCTGGGTGGCATTGAGGGAAAGGGGCTTCACTAGGACTCAAGGCCAGCAGCTCGATTTCTAACTGTGACCCAGGAAACAGTGAGGAGGTGGGAGGTCATGTCAGGAGGTACAGCCTTAGATAGGTCTTGTCAAGTTATCAAACTGACCTCATTTCAGCCCTGCTCAGCCTGGACAAGACATTTCCAGGATCACATTCTGGGAATCAAGGTGGGCAGTTCACCCCAATAAAGTCAAAAGTGTAATTTGGATATAGATCTTGCCTGTGGTCATGAGCTGGGAGAAGTGATTCAGAAAATGATCTGTTTATATCTTGTTAAATTTGTTCTTAAGCGGCTAATCCCCTTCAGTCTGGGGTAGTTTGATTGCAGTTTCTGGTCTTGGTGTGACGTCAGCAAAGGATTTACCTGTCCAGCTTCTGAGAATGACTGATCCTGTGACACTGAAGTATGTTAACAAGGAAACAAAGTGGACTAGTACTGAACTACTCCAACTGGGACCGAACCCCCGCTGGGACTGAACTCCAACTGGGGCTGAACTCCAACTGGGACTGAACTCCAACCGGGGCCTAACTCCAACTGGGACTGAACTCCAACTGGGGCTGAACTCCAACCGGGGCCTAACTCCAACTGGGACTGAACTCCAACTGGGGCTGAACTCCAACTGGGGCTGAACTCCAACTGGGGCCTAACTCCAACTGGGGCCTAACTCCAACTAGGACTGAACTCCAACTAGGACTGAACTCCAACTAGGACTGAACTCCAACTGGGACTGAACTCCCACTGGGGCCTAACTCCAACTGGGACCGAACTCCAGATGGGACCGAACTCCAGCTGGGACTGAACTCCAGCTGGGGCCTAAGCAATGTTTTATAAATGTTTATGAATCTGGATCTGAGTATGTCAGCCACAGCAGAGTTCCCAGTAACTCACCTCTCTGACAGTGTTGACTTGACGCTCCCAGTCCTCAGCAGCAGGTTGGGTGCATCCCCCTTAGGCACAGTGGTCAGTCCGGATAACGAGCCATGGTGACTGAGTGGGAGGTCGATCGACTCGGAGCTGGTGTGTAGGCTGGTCAGGGAAGGGTAGCTTAGAGTGTCCTTACTGCCACCTGGGGAGCTGCTGAGGCTGGTCGTTAGCTGGTGTGCACTGGAGGTTAGTGAGTGAAGGGAGGCCGGGCTCGAAGCCAGGCTGCTTCCTTCTGTGGGTAACTCAGGAGGTTTACAGCTCAGGGAGCTGCTTCCTCCACCACTGCCCTGGCCACTCGCAATACTCCCTGGCCCCATGGAAGGTGACTCCAGGCTGACCTGCCGGCTCAGAGAGGCGTGGGGGCTAGAGATGACAGAGGAGCACTTTGCTGGTTCAGAACTAGGCACACTACTCGTTTTCCCACTCGCCTTTGTTCCAAACAACCTACAGGAAAAGACAGAGAATAACAAGTCATGTTGAGGGTTTGTGACAGTAAACAATGTCTCAAGGAGGAATTGGTCTTTTAGACAAAATATCTGACAGCGTTCTAAAAATATCACACAAATCGAGTGGAACAAAAATCAGGGCAGCCTGATCTGAAGCCACCGCTGAGGAAAGTGTTGCATATTGGAACTGCCATCTTTCATTTGCGTACTCGATGTTTCTGGCAGATTCTGTGGCTTACTACGCTGACAGTGAGGACAGGGCTTCTCAAACAACATCACAAAAAAATGCAAATTATCTGGTTATTATCATCATCAGGTTTCAGGGAGCTTCCTGGGCACAAGCTAGTTAATGCATTTCCTAACTTATAAATGACATTACTCACTCCCGACTCCCAAACGATTGTCCACCATCTACAAGGCAAAAGTCAGGAGTGTTACGGAATATTCCCCATTTTCCCTCAATGGGTGCAGTTCCAACAACACCATCCAGGACAAAGCAGTCCACTTGACTCGCACCACACCCACTCCCTACACCACTGACGCTCAGTAGCAGCAGCAGTGTGTAATATTTCATAGAACCTCTATAGTGTGGAAACAGGCCACTTGGCCCGACAAGTCCACACCTACACATCCTACCCAGACCCATCCCCCTGGTCTATCCCAGTAACCCTGCATCACCCATGGCTGTATCACCTAATTTACACACCCCTGAGCACAATGGGAAATTTAGCACAGCCAATCCACCTCAACTCCACATCATTGGACTATGGGAGGAAACTGGAGCACACAGAGGAAACCCACGCAGACGCGGGGAGAATGTGCAAACAGACAGTCGCCTGAGGCTGGAATTGAACCCAGGCGTGAAATGATTCATTTTGGGAGGAAGAGTGAGGAGAGGTAAGAGAAAAGAAAAGATGTGGTTTTAAATGGAGTACATCAGCACAGAATGCTGGGTATTTATCTCCTCAAAATCACGGAAGGTGGGAGGGGTGCTGGTTGTAAGAGTGGATAAAATCCGATGGAATCCTGAGCTTTATAAAGAGAGACTAAGTGGAAGTTTTATTAGCCAATGGTTCTAGAGGATGTGTCCAGCTCCGATCTTCACTTCAGGAAGGATGTGAGTCTTTCAGAATGGAGCAGTAAAGATTGACGAGAATGGCCCGAGGGATGAGATACATCAGGAGGCATTGGCTCCATCACCTTTAGTAAGGGATGTGAGGGGGTTTGATAGAGATTTTCAAAATCACAAGGGGTCTGCACAGAGCCTATAGCTAGAAACTGTACCTCTAGTTAGAGTAGTCGCAAGCTGGATGGTATCAATTCACATTGATTGTCAAAAGAGGCAGAAATGACACAAGATCAAAGATTTTACACAGCAAGTGGCTAGGTTCTAGAGTGCACTTTGAGACGGTGGTGGACATTTAAAAAAAGAACTGGATTATCAGGTGAATTATTATCTGAACAAAATACACTTGTGGAGCCACAGAGAAAAGGAAAGAGAGTAGGATTCATGGTTTTGCTCTTTCAGGGAGGCAGCACGGGTACGATGACTGAATGGATTTCTTCTGTGCCATAACCACATCATAATTCTACAATATAAACCATGCATGTGTTCAAGACATTTGAAAGCAATTGACAAAAAGTTAGGGGCTTTGGTTCGCACTGCTGCCTCAGTGCCAAGAACCCAGGTTCGATTCCACCCTCAGGCGACTGTCTGTGTGGAATTTGCACATTTTCCTCGTGTCTGTGCAGGTTTTCTCCGGGTGCTCCAGTTTCCTCCCACACTCCAAACATGTGCAGGTTAGATGGATTGGCCATGCCAAATTACCCATAGTGTCCAGGGATTTGGATTAGCCATGATAAATGTGGGGTTATGGGGATAGGGTCAGAGACTTGGTCTGGATGGGATGTTCTTTGGAGGGTTGGTGCATGCTCAATGGGCTGAATGGTCTCTTTCCGCATGATAGGGATCTTATGGTACTGCACCAACCATCCTTAAATCAAATCCCACAATCGTGAATCAGTGTTCTCATATTTGTGCAATTATTGCTCACTGTACAGTGGTAATGTCATTCCATAACAGTGGTTAGACTGCCTTTCGTTGGAGGAAATGTTTCCTCGCAGCTATGAGTCATGACTGCCAATTGCTAATTATCTGCCAAAAAATAAACTTTGTCAGGTCTTGCTGTTTGCAGTTTGGGATCAAGTGTCAGAAAAGAAAACCAAAAGATTGTTGTAAAAGACCAATTAGTTCACTCTAAGTTTTCAAAGAAGAGAACCTGTCCCTCCATACACAGCCCAGTTCACATTTTTTCAGTGTGCAGGTGGACTGGGAAAATCAGGTTGGTCGTGGATTGCAAGAAAAGGAATTTGTGGAAAGTCTACGAGATGGCTTTTTGGAGCAGCTTGTGGTGCAGCCCACTAGGGAACAGGCAAAACTGGATTTAGTGTTGTCCAATGAGGCAGACTTGATAAGGGAGCTTAGGGTGCAGGAACCTTTAGGAGGCAGTGATTGTGATATGATAGAATTTACTCTGAAGTTTGAGAGGGAGAAGCTGGAATGGTATTACAGTTGAGTAAAGACGATTCCAGAGGCGTGAGGGAAGAGCTGACCAGACATGACTTTTTGGTACAAAAACTAAAATCACAAGGGGCTCATGGTGGGCTGGCTAGATGGATAGAAAACTGTGGTGAAAGGGTGTTTATCAGCATGGAGACCAGTAACTAGTGATGTTCCACAGAGGTCAGTCTTAGGTTCTCTGTTGTTTTTAGTATATAAAAATGATCTGGAGGAAAGTGTGGGTGGTCTGATTAGTAAATCTGCAGATTACATGAAGACTGGTGGAGTTGCTGATAGTTGATGATTATGAAAGTAAACAACAGGATGTAGATAGATTGGTGACTTGGGCACAGAAATGACAGATGGTGTTTAATCCAGACAAATGTGAGGTGATGCATTTTGGAGGATCAAATTTAGATGTGAATTAGATGTAAATGGCAAAACTCCTAAGAACATTAACGTACAGATGGATCTGGGCGTGCAGGGGTCTGAGGCTTTATAAGTCTCTGCTCAGACCACATTTAGAATGTTGTGCGCAGTTTTGGGCCCCATACGACAGGAAGGATGTACTGGCCCTGAAGCAGGTCCAGAGGACGTTCACAAGAATGAGCCCAGGAATGAAAGGCTTAACATAAGAGGAATGTTTGAGGACTCTGGGTCCATATTCGATGGAGGTTAGGAGGATGAGGGGGGACCTAAGTTACTATAATTGAAACTTATAGAATACTGAATGGCCTGGATAGAGTGGATGTTGGGAAGATGTTTCCATTAGTAGGAGAGACTTGGATCTGAGGGCACAGCCTTAGAGTAAAGGGAAGACCCTTTAGAACAGAGATAAGGAGAAACTTCTTCAGCCAGAGTGTGGTGAATCTATGGAGTTCATTGCCATAGAATAACCAGCTACTTGCCTGTGTTGCTTATATCTTAAAGGAAAGCAAAGAGAAAGGGAATTCCTGAATGTCCTGGACATATAAGCATGCCATAGGAATTAGGAGAAGGCAGCTCTGCCCCTCAAGATCATTGTTCTGCCAATCAAGATCATGACTTGATATAAGTGTCACATTCCCACCTAATCCCCATGACCTTCTACCACCTTGACTATCAAGAATCTCTCTACCTCTACCTTAAAAAACAATTGAAAGATTACAGTTCCACCAGTTTTTGATGACGAGAGCTTGAAGGACTAATAATCCTCTGTAAGAAAGAAGTTCTCCTAAACTGAGTCTTAGAAATGTAACCTCTTCTTTTTAAACAGTGATCTCTCATTCTAGGTTCTTCCACAAGAGGAAACATCTCTCTCCTTTGTCATACCCCTCAGGATCTTATACATTTCAATCAAACCACCTCTTACACTCCTAAACATCAGTGGATACAGGTCCAGTCTGTCCATCCTGTCTCAGGGGGTAACTCTGTCCCAGGCATTCGTCTGATAACATTCATTTGTTATCTTTCCTTAAATAAGGTGTCAAATATTATGAACAGCTCTCCAGATGTGGCCTCACCAGGGCCCTGTGTAACTGAAGTGTAATCTAACTACTCTTGCATTCAATTCCTCTTTCAGTTAACCATGACATTCTATGAGATTCCCTGATTACTTGCTGTATGTGCAGACTAACCTTCTGTGGTTCACACACTGGGACACCCAGATTCCTCTGTATCTCAGAGTACCGAAAGCTCTCACCATTTAGATACGATGCAATAGTTTTATTCTTTCGGCCAGAGTGGACAATTTCACACTTTCCCATATTATATTCCATTCACCACAACTTCATCCACTCACTGAACCTATTAATATCTTTTTGTCAGCTCCTTGTGTCTCTTCAATATTTACTTTCCTACTTATCATTTTGTTATCAGCAAACTTAGCTGCCATTCCTTCCATCCAATCTTCCAAGTCTTTTATGTAAAATGTTGAGGCCCTAGCACTGACTGCTTAGTCATACCACTGACTACATTTGCCAATCAGAAAATGACACCTTTATGCCTACTCTCTGTAGATACAGATACACAACAAACTGTCCATATGGTCCTCAACACATCCTTCAGTTGGAAAGACGTGAAAATGTCTGTCTTCATTCCAACAGCTAACTGAAATCTTAAAGAAGAACATAAACTGCTTGAGAAACTCAGCAGGTCTGGTAGTGTCTGTGGAGAGACAGAGATAGCATTTCAAATTCAGTGACTCTTTTTCAGTACTGTTCTGAATTAGCCATATTGGACTCAAAACATTCAATCTGTTTCTCTCTCCATTGATGCTACCCACTGAGTTTCTCCAGCAATTTCTTCTCTTCTTTCAAATTTCTAGCATCCCATTTATTTCAATGGGATTCTGTTCTGTGTTGGAAAGAAGTTCACTCCTATAGAGTGGGCAACAGTGTACAGTGACCTCCGTGTTCCCATTCCAAGAGAGTGTGAGTCTGAGATAGAGGTGTAACAATGCACTCTCTGAGTCATAGCATCGTACAGCACGGAAACAGACCCTTCAGTCCAACCAGTCTATGCCAAATGTAATCCCAAACTAAACTAGTCCCACCTGCCTGCCCCTGGCCCATATCCGTCCAAACCTTTCCATGTGGTCTGGTTCCTCATGTGGAGCTTTTCCTGATTTTGGAATTCATTATGCAGTGTTACTAAGTTTGGGAGCAGAATATCTGACCAGTGCCAGCCACAGACAAGTGACTTAGTGCCCAGCTCTGAAATCCTTGATTATCTGCTTGTAAAGTATGAAAACAAAACGGCAGCCAGATTGTTTCATCGTGTCACTAACCTTCGGAATGTTGGTGAGGAGATGTCGGGATATTTGGAACCCTGTTGCCTTAGTCCGGAGGTTCCGCTGCTGTTCACGGACGGAGGGCTGGACTTTGGGGAACTTGACAGTGACATTGTTTCTGGATCTGACACTGCAGCTGCCTTGTCCCGCTCCCTCTCCCCTTGAGCAATGCTAATGGGGCTGGAATGGCCTGAGCCGACCTTGGAAGGCTCTCTGAGCCTGGAGGCTGCGTTGCCAGCTGATTTTCCACCAGCATTGGAATCGATGCTGCTGGTACTGGAACGATGTCCACCACGGCTGGTGATGGTGCCAGCACTGGTCTTGTCAGGCCGGGGCAAGCTGCGATACTGCAGGTTAGTCCTGGAGCTGATCAGCAGGATCCCGTCCTCCTGGTTCTGTGAATCATCCAGGCTTGTCTTTCTAACAGAGCTCGACTTGCTGGGGATGCCCGAAGACTTGGGCACTTTCCCCAGTGTGGCAGAGCCACTGGTCACTGTCACCCCACTGCTGGTACTGACTGTCAATGAGCAGACACCTGCTTTCTTAAATCCAAAGGAGCCAGCAGTGGATGTTCTTACAATTCCAGATGGAGGCTTCTTCCCTTCATCTCCACTGCTCTTTCCTGCCTCCGAGGGAGAGTGTTGGGTGGTTGTGCTTTTTAAGGACACCTTTCCCTTCTCCGAAACTTTAACATCTTCTATTTTTCCTGCAACTGGAATATTGACAATTAAACAGAGTACTTACATCACACAAATAGGCCATTTGGCCCAATAGATGCAATCTAGTGATAATAGTCCTCATTCTGTTCTTTGTTTGAGACCATCATCCAACCCTCTATTTCTTCTTCCCTGTTAGGTTTATCTAGTAAATGCATCTATAACTACTTCCTCAAACTCCTCGTGATAATGAGCTCCACATACTTTTCACTCTCTGGGTACATTTCTCTGCAATTTTCAACTGAATTATCTGTGACTGTCCTATATCAATGTCCACCCCAGTTTGGGCCTCAGATGGAAACATCTCCTCTACATCAAGCTAATAAAATCCCTCATTTCTTTTCAAATCTCAATGAGTTCATCCTTGCCTTCTTTACTTTTTCACTCTATCACTCTAGCCTTTCCCAATAAACACACCCACTCAGTTCACATGCTAATGTCCCATCTTTTCTCACCTGTGCTAATCGCACATATCTTTTCATATCTATTCCCACCATATCACTGAGTTGATGAAATCAGAACAGAGACCGTTGAAGAAACTCGGCAGGTCTGGCAGCGCCTATGGAGAGAGAAACTGAGTTAACGTTTAGAGTCTGATACAATTCTTCTTTGGAGAAAGAATTCAGAGTTCTGAAAAAGGGTCTGTCTCCACGGCACTGCCTAACCTGCTGAGATTCTCCAGCACTCTCTGTGTTAGTTTCAGATTTCCAGTATCTGCAGGGTTTTGCCTTTCTCACTGAGTGGGTTATTTCTGTGACCTTACCTGGTGTTTTTAAGGGCTGTTTGTTCCGCGGTGTTGGTACCCCTCCTTGCGCTGTCATACCCCGTCTCCATGATCCTGTTTGAGACAGAGACAGACATGGTCTTTGTCCTTTCTCAGAATCATCCGATAAATCAGACAGGTTCCTCTTCCACTTTTCACTCAAGTCCATTTTCGAAACGTCCAGACCCTCCTCCGGCTTCTTCAAATCTTCCCCGCTCCAAGCGGTTTCATTTTCTGATGTCGAGTGCTTCTCTGTGTCAGGTTTGGGCTGCAAGAAGTCATCAAGCAAAGTCAGAACCATACAGCAGTGGTCAGTATTTTGTCTGTTTCGCTTTTACCTTGACCAAGAATGATTTTATATCTTATTCTATCATCGGAATCTCTCTCTCACTCACTAATCGTATGAAGTCTGACTGCAAAGGGCCAGTTGAAGGTTCAGATAAGATTCATAAATTACCATTCAGTAAGTTCATCTAGGGATAGACTGCAAATAAAACACAGATTCAATATCACTGGCAAAAGAACCAGAAGGCAAGATGAGGAGAGGTTGTTTTTAACACAGTGAGTTGTTATGATCTGGAAGGCACTCTCTTGATAGAACAGTGGAAACAGATCTTATAATAACCTTCAAAAGGGAATTAGACTAATATTTGAGAAGGAAGAATTTGCAGGGCTATGTGGAAAGAACAGGTCAGTGGGACTTAATGGCGATACCTTTCAAAGGGCTAATCTGGACACAGTGGACAGCTCCCCTGGAGCTGTGCTGTTAGATTATCATTCTGTACATGAATCAATAGGAGAGTCCATCTCCGCATTTGCAGTGCATTGAGGAATATTTAGATATTCATTTGCTGGCATTCAAATCAAAAACATTTCGCTAACCGCAGAGCCCAGATAGCTTTCAGCAACATGAATTCTGGCTTCATAAGCAGCATCTCAGCTGTGAGATGAAGACATGAGGAAAACACCGGATTCCAGGCACGAGCCTGTGACGACATTATTCATAAAGTCTCCCTTCAACAATAAGTTTCATGATCACCCTCACAGACTGGACATGGGAGTATATGATTGGCCAGTGTGGCTTTAAATTTTAAATATCTCTCTTCCCTGCTATTGTAACACCCTCCATTCATTGATGGCCTGTCTATTCTAATCTTCCGGCACTGAGCTGCTGTGTGTTCTCAGCTTTGCTTCATCCTCTTTCTGCCTTCAAAACCACATCTGACGGAATAATCCTTCCAACCCAGCCTGAGTCACCCTCCTGGCTCCATAAACCGCCACCCCGCGACATCCCAATCACCCTCACACACAGTCTAACCCTCTGCCAGAGAGGTAAGAGCATTGAAGAATTGTAAACTGTATATTCATTTCCGGACAGTTATCCTTGTACTTTAACAGGATAAACACATTAAATTCAAAATATTTTACACTCGTTGACTTTTTTGATAGATTTGTTTTTCTTTACATCAGTGATATCAGAGATAGTAAGAACTACCGATGCTGGAGTCAGAGATAACACAGTGTGGAGCTGGAGGAACACAGCAGGCCAGGCAGCATCAGAGGAACAGGGAAGTTGACGTTTCGGGTTGGGACCCTTCTTCAGATTTTTCTGAAGAAGGGTCCCAACCCGAAACGTCAGCTTTCCTTTCAGTGATATCAGTGTTTTCATTGGGAACACATACCTGAGTTCTGGTATTCTTCCTGGAAGAGGCAGTGATATTGGAATACGAGCTGATAGATGAGGTTGTGTTCAGGTCATCAGTACTAAGGTTATCGAGAGTGTCACTGAGACCACTGCTGATGGAGCTGCTATCATCCCAACTAGAACAAGGAGAGACATAGAGAGAAAAATCCCCAGTTAACCACTTTAACACTGTCACAATCACAACGTAGCCACCACTGAATTAGATGTTTTGATACAATTATGCATGACTGTACTATCCAGGGCCATTACATCAATGCTGGTTAAAGGTGCAGTGGTACAGTTGCCACCTTTGATTCAGGTAAACCTGGGTTCAAATCTCATCTTCCCCACAGGTTTGTTAATCTGAACAAGTTGGTTTCAAACAAAATACTTCAGACAGGCTGAGCTTAGAATGAATCAGAGTAACACTGTGCGAATCACCAGAAATGGTTAAAGTCCCTGACTTAAGGTGAGACTAACATCATCCCACCCCCTTGACCTGTCCGTCCTCCCTGGACTGACCTATCTCCTCCCCACCCCCCTACCTACACTCACCTTTACTGGCTCCATCCCCGCCTCTTCGACTTGTCTGCCTCCTCTCCACCTATCCTCTCCTCTATCCATCCTCTATCCACCTCCCCCTCTCTCCCTATTTATTTCAGAACCCTCTTCCCCTCCCCCATTTCTGATGAAGGGTTTAGGCCCAAAACGTCAAGTTTTCCTGCTCCTATGATGCTGCTTGGCCGGCTGTGTTCATCCAGCCCCATGCTTGTTATCCCTGACTTAAGGTGTTTTATTTTTACCAAATATCCTCTGCCCTGCAGCCCATTTCTTTTTGTTGATATAACACACTTGCTACAATTTGTATTTCTCCCAGCTGGTTTTTGTCTCATCATTTCAACTTTTTCAAGAGTTTTTAATTCGGAAAAGTGGGATCACCTTTCGCAGCAGTCAAAGGAAGGGTGAGAAAGGTGTCCTTTGCCCTCATTATTGAGCACAATGATGTGATGAACAAAGAGCTTCAATAAAGTAATTGGGAAATGTAGCCCCTGCCTACGAATGATCAGACACTGCTCTGGCACCACTGCTGGACAAGCAAAACCTCCCTCCAATTAAATATTGAGAAGGCTAAAGCCATTGCTCTGGAATCGATTCTTTAGCTCCCGACTCTATGTCTCTCCCTTGCACTGAAATAAATAAAACTGGAGTGAATCTCACAAATGTACAGTACAGAATGAGGCCATTCAGCCCATCATGTGCGCACTGGCTCTCCAAACAAGCATCATTCCCTAGTGCCAATCTGCCTTTTTCCCCCACATACTTGCACATTATTGTCCACGTAAATAATTATCCAATACTGTCTTGAATACCTCCTGCGTGCTCACAACCTTGATGTATATTTCACAAGAGATGATTCTGACCTCTTATTCCTGCCCCTGTTTCAGCCCATCTACTGCTGAAACCCTCATCCTCACTTCCATCACTTCTCGAATCTCCTATTCCGATGTACCCCGGCTGCTTTCCAAAGCTCTGCTGCTCGTGGACCATAAGGTGCTCACTGACCTACACACTGGCTCCCAGGCAAGTAACATCTCCATTTTCAAATATTCTTCCTCATTTTAAAATTCTTCCATCACTCACCCCTCCCCACTTCTGTGATCTCTTGTAGCAACACAACACTCTGGGATATCTGTGCTCATCTAATTCCAGTCTCCTGAATAACTCTCATTTCAAATCACTGTACAACTGATGGCTGTTTTGGTTATTTTGATCACAAGCTCGGGAGAAATTTTCTTTCACTGCTCCACCTCTTAACCTTGCCTCTCCTATGAAGACATTTCTTCAGCCACCAACTTGAACCAAACATTGATCATCAAATCAAAAAACTCCATTTTCTTTAAAAAACCACATGTCAAGCACCTTGGGGAAATCTCAATTTGTTAAATTCATGATATAAATAGAATCTGCATTTCTGAAGAAGGGTCCCGACCCAAAACGTCAGCCTTCCTGCTCCTCTGATGCTGCCTGGCCTGCTGTGTTCATCCAGCTCCACACTGTGTTATCTCTGACTCCAACAGTTCTAGCTATCTCTGAGTGATAAATAGAATCTGTTGTTTTTCTCTGTCAAGTTGAAATATGCAGCAATTATTCCCGTTATGGGTTCACATCCTCAGGTCACCGTGTCCTGAGGAGGTCAATGACCAAATGGGCTATGTTCTGGTCAGACTGGAGCTTAATGACTCCATCCAGCTATCCAGGCACCATGGAAACATTTACAATCTGGGGGACCATACACACAAAAAAGGTAAAGCCGATGTGAGAGACTTCAGTTTGTCAGAGTGGAAAGGATGATCTGAGACACAGTTTTGTAGTAGTACCAATATTCGATGCACATGCCTGGGACAAGATCACGGAAACAAAATCAGTAAGAGACAGGCTCCAGTATCCAGAAATCACAAAGACCAATGAATATATAGCAACACAACAGAGAATTGGACAAACGGTGAAACAACATTTTGCTCTTGCCCACGGACAAATTTAGGGCTTTCATGGATGGGCTGAATGACCTGCCTGATCAATAATCATCTTGTGATCGAGTCTTGCCACTTGTAAAGCTACAAGAATATGAGGTCACCTGACCCATAGCTGCAGGATCCCGATACAGTGGACCGGTGGTGAAACAGGTCACGTGGTATCTCTCTGGAGGTCAAATCATAAACTTGTGACAAATTGGAGATGCTTGTGTTACGATTCTGCCTCTCTATACAGTGTAATTGCTGTCCTTAATTTTTGATCTCTGTGGTTCTTATTTCTCTGATCTGTTCATATTGGTCTATGTTGCTGTTATTTTTGGGGTACAAGGCTGTGAACTAGACCGGCTTGGCAAAATCCTGCTCCTAGATCACAATCTTTAAACAGCTTAACTGTTACGACCATCAATGAAAGAGTTGCATTTACACAGTGTTTTTTACAACCTCAGTCTGCAGCCAATGTGAACTGTGGCAGAGAAATGCAGCAGTGTGCACACAGCAAGCTCCCCCAAATAGCAGTGAGATATTGATCTGACAGGACTTTTAGCAGTTTAGGCTGAAGGATAAACATTGGGCCAGGATGTGAGGCAGAATTCCCCCCCGCAACTCCTCCTCAGAAACGAAGGCCATAAGATCATTTACTTAACCTGAAAGGCTGGACAGGGCATCAGTTTAATTGCTCCTTTAAAAAATGGTACCACCGACAATGGTACAACTGCCTCAGCGTTGCATTGGATTGTCAATCTGGATTATGTGCTTAAATTTGTGAGCCAGTTACTGTAAGGGCTCTGCAACTTTGGAATGTTGCAAAGAAACAGATGGTTCAAACAAATGAGTGAACCCTGGAACCACTGACTCAATTTATTGGACTCAGTCTGCATGTCACTTTGTATTTCGTTTACAGAGCAATATTTCCTTGTTGGGAGCAAACTATCTGAATTGTGCACGTTAGACTTTAATCACACTGACTGGGTGTAATGAGCTGCATGTGGAATCTGTTGAAAACCCACAGAATAATATTTGCGGATAGGAGAGAGTGTTTTCTCCTCCTCCTGATCCTTGCCCACTGTCAGATAATTTCGCTCAGGGGTTCCTCAGGGTAGTGTCCTCGGCCCAACCATCTTCAAAAGAATTTAAGAGCAAAAGGGAAGTACAGCACAGGAACAGGCCCTTCGGCCCTCCAAGCCTGTGCCAATCATTATGCCCTAACTAAACTAAAAATCAAACCTTCTGCCCTTATTCGGTCCACATCCCTCTATTCCCTCCCTATTCACATAACCATCCAGATGCCTCTTAAATGTCGCCAATGTGCCCGCTTCTACCATCTCTTCTGGCAGTGCATTCCAGGCTGCTCCCACTCTCTGCGTGAAAAACTTCCCTCGCACATCTACCTTAAACTTTCCCCCTCTCACTTTGAGCCTGTGCTCCCTTGTAATTGAAACTTCAACCCTGGGAAAAAGCCTCTGATTATCCACCCTATCTATGCCTCTCATAATTTTGTAGACCTCTCAGCCGGCATCTTTCCAGTGAAAACAATCCTAGTCTTTTTAACGTTTCCTCAAAGCCAATGCCCTGAAGACCAGGCAACATCCTGGTGAACCTTCTGTGCACTCTCTCCAAAGCTTCCATGTCCTTCTGGTAGTATGGTGACCAAACTGCACACAGTACTCTAAATGTGGCCTAACAAGGGTTTTATATCGCTGCAACATGGTTTCCCAATTCTTGTACTTCATGCCCCGGCCGATGAAGGTAAGCATGCCATATGCCTTCTTAATCACCTTGGCCACCTGTTTTGCCACTTTTAGGGAACTGTGAACCTGCACACCCAGATCCGTCTGTATGTTAATGTTCTTAAGAGTTCTATTATTTACAGTATAATTCACACCTAAATTTGATCCCCAAAATGTATCACCTCACATTTCCCTGGATTAAACACCACCTGCCGTATCTGTGCCCAAGTTACCAATCTATCTATACCCTGTTGTACCCTTTCACAATCGTCGACACTATCAGGAACTACACCAGTCTTTGTGTCATCTGCAAACTTACTAATCAAACCACCCACGTCTTTCTCCAGATCATTTATATATACTACAAACAACAGAGGACCCAAGACTGATCCCTGTGGAACACCACTAGATACTGGCCTCCTTTCTGAAAAAAACTTCCTTCTACCACTACACTGTGCCTTCTATGGCCAAGCCCGTTTTGTATCCATCCAGCCAGCCCACCTCGAGTCCCATGTGATTTTAGTTTTTGTAACAATCTGCCATGTGAGACTTTATCAAATGCCTTACTAAAATCCTTGTAAACTACATCCACAGCCCTTCCTTCATTAATGATCTTTGTCATCTCTTCAAAAAATTCAGCCAGGTGGGTGAGACATGACCATTCCTGCACAAAACCATGCTGCTTGTCACTAGCTAATCGTTTTCCTCCGAAAGTGCATATATCTTGTCCCTCAGTATCTTCTCTAAGAGCTTCCCCACCACAGATGTCAGGCTCACCGGCCTATAATTTCCTGGATTATCCCTACTTCCTTTATGAAAATCTCCAGCCCTCTGGAACCTCATCCGAGGTCAAAGAGGACCTAAAGGTATCTACTAATGCCCCAGCTATTTCCTCCCTTGCTTCTCCCAGTAACCTGGGATAGATCCCATCTGGCCATGGGAACTTGTCTACCTTAATACAATTTAGGATTCTCACAGCTTCCTCCTTCGGTATAATGACATTATCTAGAGTATTCACACACACTCATCCCTGACCTCAACATCAGTCGTGCCCTTCTCCTTGATGAATACTGATATAAACTACTCAGTAAGGATCTCTCCCACTTCCTGTGGCTCCACGTATAATTTCCCTCCTTTGTCCTTGAGGGAGCCTACTCTTTCCCTTGCTCCCCTCTTTCTTCTTTACATGTGTAAAAAGCCTGGGGATTCTCCCTGACCCTGTTTGCTCAAGACATTTCACAGCCCCTCTTAGCCTTCCTAATTCCGTGTTTAATTTCCTTCCTAATTTCTCTTTACTCCTCAAGGGCTTCATCAGTTTGTAACTGCCTAGACCTATCGTATGCTTCCTTTTTCCTTAGCTTATAATTTCCCTTGTCACCCATGGCTCCTGAATCCTGCCATTCCTATCCTTTAGTTTTACAGGGACATGCATGTCCTGCACTTTTGTCAATTGATCTTCAAAAGCCCCCCACATGCCAAGTAGAGAGTTGCCCTCAAATAACTGCTCCCGCTCCACATTCCCCAGTTTCTCTCTAATTTGGATGTAATTGGCCCTTGCCCAATTAAACACCCTCACCCAAGGGCTACTCTTGTCCTTGTCCACGGCTACTCAAAATCTTATGGAGTTATGGTCACTGAGCCCAAAATGCTCTCCTACTGAAACATCGATCACCTGTCCTGGCTCATTCCCTAGGACCAAGTCTAGTATGGCCTCCTCTCTGGTTGGATTGTCAACATGCTGCCTCAAAAAGCTAAATTGGACACATCTAAAATTGCTCTCCATCCATGCCCCTGGCTCTAAGGGAGTCACAGTCAATCAGAGGAAGGTTAAAGTCACCCACCACAACTACCCTGCTTTTTGCACATCCTTTCCAGCATGTGACTACGTTTCTGCTCCTCTGTCTCCTGTGGGCAATTGGGAGGTCGATGGAAAACTCCCAACATTCAGCTGCTCCATCAATGACCTTCCCTCCATCATAAGGTCAGAAGTGGGGATGTTTGCCAATGATTGCACAATGTTCAGTACCATTCGCGACTCCTCAGATACTGAAGCAGACTATGTTCAAATGCAACAAGATCTGGGCAATATCCAGGCCTGGGCTGACAAGTGGTAAGTAACATTCACGACACACACAGGCCAGGCTCTGACCATCTCCAATAAGAGACAGTCGAACCACCGTCCCTTGATGTTCAATGGTGTTACCATCACTGAATCCCCCACTACCAACATCCTGAGGGTTACCATTGACCAGAAATTCAGCTGGACTAGTTATAAACACGATGACCTCAAGAGCAGGTCAGAGGCTGGGAATACTGCAGCAACTAACTCACCTCCTGACTCCCCAAAGCCTGTCCCACCATCTACAAGGCACAAGTCAGGAGTGTGATGGAATACTCCCCACTTGCCTGGATGGGTGCAGCTCCAACAACACTCAAGAAACTTGACACCATCCAGGACAAAGCAGCCGCTTGATTGGCACCACATCCACAAGCATCCACTCCCTCCACCACTGACGCTCAGTAGCAGCAGCGTGTACTATCTACAAGATGCACTGCAGAAATTCACCAAAGATCCTCAGACAGCACCTTCCAAACCCATGACCACTACCAGCTAGAAGGACAAGGGCAGCAGATACATGGGAACACCACCCCCCGCAAGTTCCCCTCCAAGCCACTCACCAGGCAATATATCGCCGTTCCTTCACTGTCACTGGGTCAAAATCCTGGAATTCCCTCCCTAAGGGCATTGTGGGTCTATCTACAGTACTTGGACTACAGTTGTTCAAGAGGCAGCTCACCCCCACCTTCTCAAGGGGCAACTAGGGATGGGCAATAAACGTTAGCCCAGCCAGCAACACTCACATCCCATGAGAGAATAAGAAGAAGATGCAGATTATTAAACAAAAAACTACAGCTTGGAAAGTGCAAATAAATCAGGTTGTGGGAGAAACCATGCTAAATTGTATAAATTGGCATACTGCCGTTGTGAGGCAGTGTGAAGGGAGGTCTTGTGGTTTATCATGAGATTCTCCTCTACCTCCTGCTTTTGACAGGAGAATCTCACATGATTAAAGAAGCTTATCAGGTGCTGGAGTCAATAGGAAGGCAATGAGCAACCCTCAGCACATTTCTATTGTTAACATGCTCTCT
>JAHRHZ010000020.1:1228524-1293515 GCA_024137785.1 Ginglymostoma cirratum | reverse complement strand
TCATAGATCCTTGAAAGCAGCTGGACAGGTAGATAAGGTAGTTAATAAGGCATATGGGATTCTTCACTTTATTAGTCAAATCATTGCATATAAGAGGTTTATGGAGGAGGTTATGTCGGAGCTTTGGTGAGGCCACAGCCGGAATACTGTGTGCTGTTCTGGCCCCCACACAATAGGAAGGATGCGACTGCACTGGAGGGGGTGCAGACGGAGATTCACCAGGATGTTCCCTGAGATGGAGCATTTCGGCGATAAGAGTGGCTGAGGTTGTGTTCCTTAGATCATAGAAGGCTGAGGGAGAATCTGATTAAAATGTACAAAGTTCTGGGGGGCACGTAAAGGTAAGTCACCATAGTCTTACCAGACCATAGCGGTGCTCTCATTAGAGAGAGACAACTGGTGGTGGTTTAACCTGAGGGTCACCGTGTCTCAGGTGAGAGGATAGAGGTTGGGAAGGAGAGTCCTTCATTGTAACCTCAGCCGGTGCAGAGGCATTGACAGAGTAGATAGAGAGAAACGTTTCCTCTTTGTACAGGGCGGGGTTGAGGGAGACAGTTTGAAAGTAAGGAGCAAGGATGCTCAGAAAGGATTGAGGAAAGACGTTTTCACCCAGAGAGTGGTAGGAATCTGGAACTCACTGCCTGAAAGGGTGGTAGAGGCAGAAACCCTACAGACATTTAAGAAGCAGTTAGACAAGTACTTGAAATGCCAGAGCATTCAAGGTTATGAGCCAAGAGCAGGAAAATGGGATTAGAATCGATAGACAATTGATGGGCTGAAGAGCCTCTTTCAATGCTGTAATGTGACTTTACCACATAAATGGAACTTGATGCCATGGTTGTTAAAACACCTTGTCTTCAAATCGTCAAACAAAATCAGACTCAGGGTTCAGGTGTAATTGGACCAGAGCATTGTCCCGTTTGGCACAGCCTGATCAGCCTGTCACTGGAATGTGGACTCTCCACAATCAGCAGAATGTGTATGGAGCTGGGGGACAGTGTGTGGATGGTTGTGTTAAACTGAGCCTGGTCCATTGTGGCTCCGTTTCCAACTGTTCCCCTACTTTGGCCACCAGGCAGTCTGGCACCAACTGTACACATTTCAGAATCTCCAACCTGTTTTCCAGCACAGAACTCCAAGCTCCCCTATGATCAGGAACTGGGGCACCCACTGGGCTGTCAGTTCCACAAATCAGAATACATTAAAGGTGAAATACAAGGAAAATTTGTAAACATTGTGAAATAAGCTGCACATTCAGTTAAGTGTTTTAATATTTATCCTGTATTTCCAGCACCTTGATCTCCAGCAGAGGAGGGACGTTCAGCTCAGATGCTATCACAGAGTGAAGTTCAGAAGTTTAAGTGACTTCTCAATGAGAAACTTTCTAATTTTTCAGAAATTAGAGCCAATGAGAGCCAACAATTGGCATCCTGACCATCTGACTTTCTTTAACATTCTCTTACCTATCTACATCTCCTGAGACATCAGGCACACCCCTCTGGATAACATCGCGTGTAGCTGATACGTCTGGGATACGGTTCATGCTGCGAGTGTATAAGTTCAGACCCCCATCAGTCATGTACCTGTGAAGAGAGTAAAGGGTTAAGTAATTCCCCATTGACAGCCAGCTCCACCCTACTCCAAATCACCAATAATCATACAACTCTCAAACAACGGAAGGGGGCCATTTGGATCATCAAGTCTACCTTTCCCCACAAAAAGACAGAGGTTCAAACGTGCATCCTTCGGAAAAGGTTGGTGAGAACTCTCCGGAATGTGTGACTATGAGTTTGGAGGCGATCAGAGGTGGGGGGAGGGAGGTTGTGTGTGTGTGGATGTGTTTGTATATGTTTGTGTGTGTGTGTCTGTTTGTGTGTGTGTGTCTGTCTGTCTGTCTGTCTGTGCGTGTGTGTGTCTCTGTGCATGTCTGTGCATGTGCGTATCTGTGTGTGTGTGTGTGCCTGTGTGTATATGTGCGTGTGCGTGTGTGTTGCATGTGCGTGTGTGCGCGAGAGTGTGCATGTGGGTGTGTGTGCGTGTGAGAGAGTGTGCGTACATGTGTGTGCGTGTGTGTGCGTGTGCGTGCTTGTGAGAGAGAGTGTGCGTGTGTGTGTGTGTGCATGTGTGTGTGAGAGTGCTAATGGTAAATGAGTGAGTAGCTCCAGCGAGACGGCATCGCAATACTATCCCATCATCATAGAACATTGAACTGGGCAGCACAGGAACAGCCTTTCAGCCCACGATGCTGCGCTGAACATGCGCCAAATGAAACTAATCCTTTCTGCCTGATCTAAAAGTCTCTTAAACACACTTATCATATCTGCCTCCACAACCATCCCTGGCGGTGCATTCCAGACTCCTACTAATCTGTGTAAAAATCATGCCCCTCACTTTTCCTTTGGAATTTCCCCCTCTACCTATTCCAGAGGTGAGGCGAGAGTGACAGCCCTTGATGTCAAGGCTGCATTCGACCGAGCCTGGCATCAAGGAGCCCGAGCAAAACTGGAATCAATGGGTATCAGGGGGCAAATGCTCCGGTGGTTGGAGTCATACCTGACGTACAGGAAAATGGTCGGGGTTGTTGGAGGTCAATCACCTCAGCTCCAGGACATTTCTGCAGGAGTTCCTCAGGGTAGTGTCCTAAGCCGAACCATCTTCAGCTGCTTCATCAATGACCTTCCCTCCATCCTAAGGTCAGAAGTGGGGATGTTCGCTGATGATCGCACAATGTTCAGCACCATTCGTGACTCCTCAGATACTGAAGCAGTCCATGTTCAAATGCAACAAGATCTGGACAATATCCAGGCCTGGGCTGACAAGTGGCAAGTAACATTCGTGCCACACAAATGCCAGGCTATGCCCATCACCAATAAGAAACAATCTAATCACTGTGCCTTGACATTCAATGGTGTTACCATCACTGAATCCCCCACTATCAACATCCTGGGGTTTACCATTGACCAGAAACTCAACTGGACTCACCACATTAACACAGTGTCTACAAGAGCAGGCCAGAAGCTGGGAATAATGCAGCGAGTAACTCACCTCCTGACTCCTTAAAGCCTGTCCACCATCTACAAGGTACAAGTCAGGAGTGGGATGGAATACTCCCCACTTGCCTGGATGGGTGCAGCCCCAACAACACTCAAGAAGCTTGACACCATCCAGGACAAAGCAGCCGCTTGATTGGCACCACATCCACAAATATCCCACTCCCTCCACCACCGACGCTCAGTAGCAGCAGTGTGTACTATGTCCAAGATGCACTGCAGAAATTCACCAAAGGTCCTCAAACAGC
Source organism: Ginglymostoma cirratum (assembly GCA_024137785.1). Lineage (NCBI taxonomy): Eukaryota > Metazoa > Chordata > Chondrichthyes > Orectolobiformes > Ginglymostomatidae > Ginglymostoma > Ginglymostoma cirratum. Next base: position 1,290,217 of record JAHRHZ010000020.1, on the reverse strand, counting down.
ATCTTCCAAACCCACGGCCACTTCCATCTAGAAGGACAAGGGCAGCAGATACATGGGAACACCACCCCCTGCAAGTTCCCCTCCAAGCCACTCACCATCCTGACTTGGAAATATATCACTGTTCCTAAAGCACATGGACTGCAGTGGTTCAAGAAGGCAGCTCACCCCCACCTTCTCAAGGGCAACTAGGGACAGGCAATAAATGCTGGCCAGCAAGTGACACCCACATCTCACAAATGAATAAAAAAAACCTGAAATGCATGTCCCCTAGCATTAGATACTTCACCTCTGGGAAGAAGATTCTGACCGTCAACCCCATCAATATTTTCTAGACTTCTATCAAGTCTCCCCTCAGCCTCTGCAACTTCAAAGAAAACAGCCGAGTTTTTCCAGCCTCTCCTTATAGTTCATACACTCTAATCCAGGCAGCATCCTGGTAAACCTCTTCTGCACCCTCTCTAAAGCCTCCACGTCCTTTCTGTAATGTGGTGACCAGATTTGAACCCAATACTCTTGTAACCAAAGTCTTAGAAAAAGCTGCAACATGACATCCTGGCTCTTGTACTCAGTTCCCCAGCCAATAAAGATAAGCATGCCACATAACTTCTGTACCACCCTGTCTACTTGCATGGATAGCAGGGAGCAATGGACTTGAACCCCAAGATCCCTCTGTACATCAATGCTGTTCAGAGTCCTGCCATTAACACTATATTTTCCTTAACATTTGATCTCCCAAAGTGCAGCACCTCACACTTACCCGGATTAAACTCCATCTGCCATTTCTCCGCCCATATCTGCAACTGATCTATATCCCGCCGTATCCTTTGACAACCTTCTACACAATTCACAACTCAACCGATCTTTGCATCGCCTGCAAACTTACTAACGCACCCATCTACATTTTCATCCAAGTCATTTACATATATCACAGACAGCAGAGGTCCCAGTGTGGATCCCTCTGGAACACCACTTGTCACAGACCTGCAGCCTGAAAAACACCCTTCCACCACTACCCTCTGTTCTCTATGGTCAAGCCAATTCTGAATCCATGCAGCCAAGTCACTGTGGATCCCATGAATCCTCATCTTCTGGATGGGCCTACCATGAGGGACCTTGTCGAAACCCTTATTAAAATCCATGTAAACAACTTTCACAGCTCTACCTTCATTGATCACTTCCTCGAAAAATTCAATCAAGTTATTAAGACATGACCTGCCCTGCACAAAGCCATGCTGACTGTCCCTAATTAGGCCATGCTTTTCCAAATACACATAAATCCTATCCCTAAGAATTCTCTCCAATAGCTTCCCAATCACCATGTGAGACCCATCGGTCTATAGTTTCCTGGATTATCCCTATTTCCCCTCTTGAACAGAAGAACATTAGCTACTCGCCAGTCCTCTGGGACATCACCAGTAGCTGGCGAGGATATAAAGATCTTGGTCAAGGTCCCCAGCAATCTCCTCTCTTGCCTCTCAATAACCTGGGGTAGGTACCATCGGGCCCTGGGGACATATTCACCTTAATGCTCTTCAGGAGACTCAACACCATTTCTTTCTTGATCTCAAAATGCCCTCACATATGAGCACGTTTCACACTAATCTCACTATCCTCCATATCCTTCTCCTGGGTGAATACTGATGCAAAGTACTCATTTAGGATCTGACCCACATCCTCTCCCTCCAAGCATAAATTCCCTCCTTTATCCTTGAGTGGTCCTACCCTCTCCCTAGTTATCTAATTTGCCGTTGGATTCTCTTTAACTGTACTTGCCAAAGTCATTTCATGGCCCCTTCTTGCTCTCCTAATTCTTGAGTTCTTTCCTGCTTTTTTAATACTCCTCATGGGCCCTGTCTGATTTTAGCTTTCTACACCTTCCTTATGCTTCTTTTCTCTCTTTTGACTAAATTCACAACCTTCCTCATTATCCAAGGGTCCCTTACCTTGCCATCCTTGTCCTTCCTCCTTACTGAAACATGCCAGTCCTGAACATTCCCAGTAGGTCTTTAAACAGTTCCCACATGTCAAATGTGCACTTTCCTGATAACAGCTCCTCCCAATTACACTCCCTAGCTCCGACCTAATACTGATGTAATTTGCCCTCCCCATCACTGTTTCCGAAATGGTCTCCCACTGAAACGTCAGCCACCTGGCCAGGCTCATTAGCCAACACAAGGTCCAGTATGGCCCCTCCTTTAGTTGGACTATCCACTGTTTCAAGAAACCCTCTTGGATGAACTTAACAAATTCTGCCCCATCTGAGCCTCTTGCTCTAAGGGAGTCCCAGTCAATATTGGGGAAGTTAAAGTCACCCACAATGATGAGTCTGTTTTTATTTTCCATAAGCTGCCTAAATATTTGTTTCTCAGTGTCTCGGTGGCTGTTGGGGGGGCCCTATAGTATAATCCTATCAGAGTGATTGCACCCATCTTATTTGTGAGCTGTAACCGTATTGTCTCAGTGGATGAGCCCTCCCACATATCCTCTCTGAGTGCAGAAGTAACATTCTCCCTGATTAGTGCAACTCCTTCACCCCTTTCACCTTCCTCTCTTTCTCGTCTGAAACAACAAAACCCTGGAACGTTGAGGAGCCAGTCCTGTTCCCCTCTCAACCATGTCTCTGTAATGGCCTCAGCATCATAGTCCCAGGTACTGAACCAGGCTCTAAGCTCATCTGCCTTACCCATAATACTGCTAGCATTGAAATAAACACACTTCACCCCTTTAGTACCATTGCGTTCATTTACCTGTCTCTGCCTGTCTTTTTCTGATTTACTCATCCTAACAAACACCTTCCCCTCAATCCCTGTACTTGCTGACCTGCTGCTCTGGATCCCAGCCCCCTCCCCTCTTGTTTAAACCCTCCCGAGTAGCACTAGTGAACCTCCCTGCAAGAACATTGGTTCCCCTCCAGTTTAGGTGCGACCTGTCCCTCTTGTACAAGTCACCCCTGCCCCAGAGGAGGTCCCAATGATCCAAGAACCTGAAACCCCTTCGCCTGCACCAGCTCCTTAGCCACGCATTCATCTGTTCTATCTTTCTATTCCTTGCCTCACAAGCATGTGGCACTGGTAGTAACCCAGAGATCACCAGCCTCAAGGTCCTGCTTTTCTGCCTCTTTCCTAACTCCCTGTACTCACTCTGCAGGACCCTCTTTCTCTTTCTAACTGTGTCGTTGGTATCAATGTGCACCACAACCTCTGGCTCTTCATCCTCCCCCTTTAGAATTTCATGCAACAGCTCAGAGACATCCTTAAGCCTGGCACCAGGGAGGCAACACACCATCCAGAGTCTTGAACACGGCCACAGAAACGCCTGTCTGTGCCCCTAACTCGCGAGTTTCCAACCACTATCACTTGCTTAGATCTTGCTCCACTCTGCTCTACAGTGGAACCAGTTGTGGTACCACAGGCCTGGTTGCTGCTTGTACCGTCTCCTGAGACGCTATCCCCATCAAAGGTATCCAAAACGGTATACCAAAATGGTAGAGAGGGGAATAGCCAAAGGAGACTCCTGTATTACCTTCCTGCCTCTCCTGGTGGTCACCCATCTACCTGACTGAACCTGTGGTGTGACCATCTCCCTGTAACTAGTGTCTATCACACTGCCTGCCCCCTGTATGCCCCTCAGTGAGTCCAACTGCTTCTCCAACCAAACGACACTGTCTGTGAGGAGCTGCAGCTGGTCACACTTCCTGCAGATATAGCTGTCAGGGACACTAGACTGTTCCCTGATTTCCCACGTCTGGCAGGAGGAGCACATCACTGCCTGAACAGCCATCTCTGCCCCATTACACTGAGAAAGATAGACCAATCTTACCTTGCCTGTCTTTCTACTGAAGCCCAATATTCACCTAAGCCCACACCTGTACCAACTGGCTGCACTAACTGGTTCCTTAAATTACAATCTTCACAAGCTGACCAAATGCCCTCTAGGCTACAACAAACTTCCGAACTTTATTGAGGCCAATTTTCTAAAGTCAGGCTGCCACCAGATTTGGGAGCACACTCCACAGATCAAGGGGTGGAGGCATTTAACCCCCAGTCAATCTCGAGCAGTTCTCCCTCCAGCTTCCGCTTTATCGATCTCACATTGGATAGAAGTAGTTAGCAAAGGTACAGAGACAAGCCAGGAGATCGACACAATGCCTGCTTGAAGAGCTGCTGCAGGTACGATGGGCTGAATGGCCTCATTTAGAACAATCCTGTGATTCTAGAACCTTCACTGCGTCAGCGTGTGTCCACAGCAGGGACAGGGTCTCTGAATCCATCACATAACCAACTCAGTGACAGACATACTGAGACTGCAACTTCAACCGATACAAGGCTAGGGGCCGAGGGCTGGGAAATAGGATTAGAATAGAGAGGTGGTTCTGACTTGATGGGCTGAAGGGCCTTTTTCTGCGCTGTAGAGCTCTATGATCCTATAAGTTATGATCAAAACAGGCTCATTCACATTTAACAGGGAGTGAACCACTTGAAGCTAATAGAACCAGAAGATATAAAGAGAACTCAGTAATTAAGGAGACAGAAGTGACCCAACAACAACACAGCTCACGGTGTTTTTATAACACAGCGTGGGGCTGGAGGAACGCAGCAGGCCAGGCAGCATCAGAGGAACAGGGAAGCTCATGTTTCAGGTCGGGGCCCTTCAGATTTCTGAGGAAGGGTCCTGACCCAAAATGTCAACTTTCCTGCTCCTCTGATGCTGCCTGGTCTGCTGTGTTCCTCCAGCTCTACACTGTGTTATCTCTGACTCCAGCATCGGCAGTTCCTACTGTCTCACGGTGTTTTTACATTTCTTTGGTAATGTTCCTTTAAATCCAGACTGCAAGCGCACAGCTCCCGTGAAAAGATAAATGAGAAACAAGAAACCACATGTCAGGCATCTCCCACTCAGAGCAACTGCTTCAGTCAACTCCTGCAGCTGCTAGACCTGAAATCCTTAACCGTCTCACCACCACAACACACCACGGCACAGGCTTCAACGAAACCCTAAGCAGGGACAGGGATCAATCCAGTGCTGACAACGTCATTGATACATTCACAGAGTCGTGCAGGACTACAGGAGGCTATTCAGCCAATCATGTATCTGCCAGCTCTTGAGAGGGCTATGGGTTTAATTCCAATCTCTTGGTCTTTCCCTGTGGGTCCGTGTCTGGTGTTGTCTAATGGATACCCAGGGGAACAGGTTTGAGGCAACCGGCAACAGCCACATCCAACCCACCCCCCACCCCCAGCCCCAACCCCAGACTTCTTCAGCTGACTCAGTTAGAAACAGACTTGTCCTTTCAGCTATACAGAGATAACAAGGTGTGGATCTGGATGAACACAGCAGGCCAAGCAGCATCAGAGGAGCAGGAATGCTGACATTTCAGGCCTAGACCCTTCTTCAGAAAAGGGGGAGGGGAAGAGGGTTCTGAAATAAATAGGGAGAGAGGGGGAGGCGGATAGAAGATGGATAGAGGAGAAGATAGGTGGAGAGGAGACAGACAAGTTAAAGAGGCAGGGATGGAGCCAGTAAAGGTGAGTGTAGATGGGGAGTTAGGGAGGGGATAGGTCAGTCCAGGGAGGACTGACAGGTCAAGGGGGTGGGATGAGGTTGGTAGGTAGGAGATGAGGGTGGGGCTTGAGGTGGAAGGAGGGGATAGGTGGGAGGAAGGGCAGGTTAGGGAGGCAGGGACAAGCTGGGCTGGTTTTGGGATGCGGTAGGGGGAGAGCAGATTTTGAAGTTTGTGGAGTCCACATTGATACCATTGGGCTGCAGGGTTCCCAAGCGGAATATGAGGTGCTGTTCCTGCAACCTTCAGGTGGCATCCTTGTGGCACTGCAGGAGGCCCAGGATGGACATGTCGTCTGCGGAATGGGAGGGGGAATTGAAATGATTCGCAACTGGGAGGTGCAGTTGTTTAGTGTGAACCGAGTGTAGGTGTTCCACAAAGCGGTCCCCAGGGCTCCGCTTGGTTTTCCCGATGTAGAGGAGGCCACAATGGGTACAGCGGATGCAGTATACCACATTAGCAGATGTGCAGGTGAACATCTGCTTGATGTGGAAAGTCTTCTTGGGGCCTGGGATTGGGATGAGGGAGGAGGTGTGGGGGCAGGTGTAGCACTTCCTGCGGTTGCAGGGAAAAGTACCGGGTGTGGTGGGGCTGGAGGGGAGTGTGGAGCGGACAAGGGAGTCACGGAGAGAGTGGTCCCTCCGGAAGGCAGATAAGGGTGGGGAGGGAAAAATGTGTTTGGTGGTGGGGTCGGATTGCAGATGGCGGAAGTGTCGGAGGATGATGCGTTGGATCCAGGAGGTTAATGGGGTGATACGTGAGAACAAGGGGAATTGTGTTTTGGTTGTTATTGCGGGGATGGGTATGAGGGATGAGTTGCGGGAAATGCAGGAGACATGGTCGAGGGCGTTCTCAACCACTGAGGGGGGGGTGCAAGTTGCGGTCCTTGAAAAACGAGGACATCTGAGATGTACGGGAGTGGAATGCCTCATCCTGGGAGCAGATGAGGTAGAGGCAAAGGAATTGGGAATAGGGGATGGCATTTTTGCAGGAAGGTGGGTGGGAGGAGGTGTATTCTAGGTAGCTGTGGGAGTCAGTGGGCTTGAAATGGATATAGGTTTTCAGGTGGTTGCCAGAGATGGAAACAGAGAGGTCCAGGAAGGAGAGAGAGGTATTAGAGATGGTCCAGGTGAACTTAAGGTTGGGGTGGAAGGTGTTGGTGAAGTGGGTGAACTATTCGAGCTTTCAGCTGGTGGTGGGATCATTATCCATCCTCCTCCTCACTTTGAAGAATTTGCCCACTGTGGGTTTTTACACCATGCAAATTCCCCAAAGTGTGTCACCAAAGCTGTGTAGTTTTCGTAGAGCTACTGTTTTCCCAATGAAGTGAAGCATGGAGACCAACTCTCACACAGCAAGATCCCATTATGAGAAACGAGATGACAGCCGATTTATCTGTTTCAGTGGCGAAGTACCAGGGAGGGGTTCATCTTGAGAATACTGGCATTCAGTGTAGTGCAGCCATCAGAGAGACCAGGGCAGTCATCATCATCTCACACTCACGCTGCTGTTTCACATGAACAGGAGCTGCAGTGAAACCAATTTAAAATAATCACTCTCTCCTTGAAATCCATCTGCTGCTACTTTCCAGAGAAGCTAACGCAATATTTTCCTTAATTTGTTGTGGAAGTGTGCGGGTGATTTATTTCAGCGCATGTCCCCTTTAATTATGTTCGCTTCAATCCCTGCAGCTGATCTGGGTCCAGTGTGTGGGAAGACACTGGGCATGGTCCTGCAGTTCACTGAGAGCTACGCACACAATTTAACTGCCTGGCACTCCCCGTGAGCACAGGCAGGAACCTTACTCCAATTTTAGACCAGGATTCAGAGTGAAGTGTCAGAGTAATGTACAAAACACAGCCAATTTATGCACAACAAAACCTCATTACCAACGATCTGATACAAAAATCAATAAATAATAGAAGCCCTGCAGCGTGGAAACAGGCTATTCAGCCCATCAAGTCCACACTGAACATACCATCCAGACCCACTCCTGCACCCTATCCCTGCATTTCCCATGGCTAACCCACCTTGCCTGCACACTATGGAGCAATTTAGCATGGCCAATCCACCATAACCTGCACATCTTTGGACTGTGGGAGGAAACAGGAGCACCTGGAGGAAACCCACGCAGACGCAGGGAGAACGTGCAAACTCCACACAGACAGTTGCCTGAAGTTGGAATCAAACCTGGGTCTCTGGTGCTGTGAGGTAACAGCGCTAACCACTGAGCCACCCTAAATATACTGGCAAATGCTAGACAAACTAATCAGGTCCCAATGTGCTCTTTGCATGGCTTTGTTCTCAGTGGAGTGATCTACTTTCTGTTATTAATGCCTGCCATTTACACCTAAATTTCATCTCTATCTCTCCTCTACAACCATTAGGACTCCTTTTGTCTTTTGATCTGAGGAGCACCCTCCCTGTCTGTTCCACTCACTCCTTCTCTCCCTCTGTCAATAGCATCAAAGCTATCATTTCCCAGTCCACTTCAGCTGAAAAACAGTCATACTGGAGATGTAACACTAACTCTGCTTCTCTCTCCACAGGTGCTGACAGACCTGTTGAGTTTCTCCAGGGTTCTCTGTGTTCATTTCAGATTTCTAGTATCTGCAGTGTGTTGCTTTTATTCAAATACTCTGGATTCGAATGCAGTTGATGAAATGGGAATTTAGTTAATTAATTGGAATTAAAAGCTAGTCTAATGGTGACAGTATGTTAATTGTTGAAAATTAAAACACATCTGTTCAGTGAAGTCCTTCCCTGTTCCAGCTCCTCAGTTATATATCATGGCAACAATGTCTGAGAGAGGCAGCAAAACTGGATGGGTCAGAAGGCACTGATTTCTCAGCTCCTGACCTCATTACAACCTTGGTTCAAACACAGACACAGAGCTGAATTCCAGAGATGGGGTGAGAATGACAGCCCTTGACCCTTAAGGCTGCAATTGACTGGGTGTGGCATCAAGGAGGTCTAGCAAAACTGGCATCAATGGGTATCAGGGAGAAAACTCTCTGATGGCTACATAGAACATAGAACAGTACAGCACAGTAAAGGCCCTTCGGCCCATGATGTTGTGCCAAACATTTACCCGAATCCTCAGGTCTATCTAGCCTCCACCCCTACTTTATACTATCATCCATACGCCTATCTAATAGCCGCTTAAATGCCCCTAATGAGGACGATTCCACTACCCTCTCCAGCAATGCATTCCACGCCCCCACCACTCTCTGAGTAAAGAACCTACATCTGACGTCTCCCCTATATCTACCTCCTTTCACTATAAAACTATGCCCCCTCATAAAAGCTACCTCCACCCTAGGAAAAAGTCTCTGGCTGTCCACTCTATCTATACTTCAGATCATTTTGTACACCTCTATCAAGTCACGTCTCATCCTTCGTTGTTCTAAAGAGAAAAACCCTAGCTCTCTCAACCTTTCCTCGTAAGACCTTCCCTCCATTCCAGGCAACATGCTGGTAAATCTCCTCTGCACCTTTTCCAACACTTCCACATCTTTCCTGTAATGAGGCGACCAGAACTGGACACAGTACTCCAGATGTGGCCGAACTAGGCTTTTGTATAGCTAAAGTTACTGTCCAACTGATATATAAAGAAGTTGGTTGTGGTTGTTGGAGGTCAGTCATCTCAGCTCCATTTGCGAGTTCCTCAGGATAGTGTCCCAGACCCAAACATCTTCAGCTGCTTCATCAATGACCTTCCCTCCATCATAGGGTCAGAAGTGGGGATGTTCGCTGATGATCGCACAATGTTCAGCACCATTCGTGACTCCTCAGATACTGAAGCAGTCCATGTTCAAATGTAACAAGATCTGGACAATATCCAGGTTTGGGCTGACAAGTGGCAAGTAACATTCACGCCACACAAATGCCAGGCTATGACCATCACCAATAACAGACAATCTAACCACCGTCCCCTTGACATTCAATGGTGTTACTATCACTGAATCCCCCACTATCAACATCCTGGGGGTTACCACTGACCAGAAACTCAACTGGACTCACCACATTAACACAGTGTCTACAAGAGCAGGCCAGAAGCTGGGAATAATGCAGCGAGCAACTCACTTCCTGACTCCCCAAAGCCTGTCCACCATCTACAAAGCACAAGTCAGGAGTGTGATGGAATACCCTTCTCTGACAGTTATTTGGAGGTACAGACCTCGAGAATTGCTGCAGAAAAGTATATTTGATTCAGGCATCAGAACAATTCACAATAATTGCCAAAGGAAAGAGAAAACAACATTTATACTGTAGAATGGACAGAGCTGATTGGTTGGCCAGTAAATTCTCATTGGTACAGGTATTACCATGGAAAATGCACCCACTGACACTGATTGACAATTAACAGCCAGCCTTTGTTAAATTTTAAACCAGACAGGTTAACTGTGACTGGTCAAGGCATAGCCCCTAATTCAGTTCCACTACAGGACAGCACTTGCTGGATAATCCCGAGTGTGTGAATTGTATTGTCAGTCAGGCTGGGAGTGGGGCACGCTTGCTCGGACAGGAAGCTGTGCATGTTAACACACAAGGGTTCTGTTCATCACAGTCAGAATGAGCTTGTACACACACTCTGCCTGTAACAAAATGGGTGGCAGCCATTGGCTGGTTCAAATTTCAGGCAATGCCCTGATCAATCTTCTTCCCCGCTGTCATCAGACTTTTGAATGGCCTCTCAAACATTAATTCAGATCTCTTTCTCTGCACCTTCTCTCCAGCTGTAACACTGTTTATGCACTCTGTTCTGCTACCCTGATGCACCTTATATGATACAATCAGTCTGTATAGCATGCAAAACAACACTTTTCACTGTATCTTAGTACAGGTGATAACAGTAAATTAAATCAAATCAATCAGCATCGATCTGCCTGCTTGAAGATTAAACAAATCTCAACCATACAATTGCAGCGTTCAGAGGTGCCTTCAGTGCAACACGGGGAGGGCTAGGCCCAGAATCCAGGTTGGCAAGGACAGTAGCAATAAACTCAACATCTCCCAGAGCTCTAACTGAACTGAATGTGTCTACGCCAACCTAATGACTCAATCCTTCACAGGAAATCCAGAACAAGGTGAACATTAGACCTGGGCCATTCAGGAAACAAAATCTAGAATCCTTTTGCAAACAAGAAATTATAAAAATCTAGAAAAGTCTTCCTCAAAAGGATGTGACGGCTGAGGACAGTTAGAGCTTTCAGGATGGGTGAATGGATACTGTCAGAAGTCAGACGACACCCAGTTATAGTAAGACAGGTTTATTTGAAATCACAAGGTTTCAGAGTGTTGCCTCTTCGTTAGGTGAAGTGAGAGGGAAGCACACAGGCACAGAATTCATAGGCAGAGAGATCAAGGGGCAGAGAAATCAAAAGATCATTCAAATGGTGTGAGTGGAGTGTGCCAGGCTGAAAAATAGGTCTCTGCAGGTGATCAAGAGTGTCAGACGGTGTGAGTAAAGTGTCAACAGCTGAATAACATGTGAGGCATGACCTATAATACGATTAAATGAGGTACAGTGATAATGACAAAAAATTAAAAATAAGGTGACGCTGGAGACAAGCAGGGCTTCTTCATAGGGGATGGCTTCTTTAACATGTTTAGAATGGAAGCTAGAGAAGTGCAGCACTCTACACCAGCATCCCCCACGACAATGGCATCGTTACAACAGCCTTAGTACTCAATACCGACAACTGGCGATTTCCAGACGCCATCCTACAACTCATCCACGACATCCTCCACCACAACATCTTCACCTTCGACAACCAGTTCTTCATCCAGGCACATGGAACAGCCATGGGGACCACATTTGCACAAATTCGAGCAAAACTTCTTTACTGCACAAAACTACCGACTGACGCTGTATACCAAATACATCGACGACATTTTCTTCCTTTGGACTCATGGTTAGGAATCACTGAAACGACTACACAGTGATATCAACAAGTTCCATCCCACCATCAGACTTACCATGGACTACTCTTTAGGATCAGTCTCATTCTTGGGAATATCCATCTCCATCAAGGATGGACATCTCAGTACCTCACTCTACCGCAAGCCTATGGATAACCTCACGATGCACCAATTCTGTAGCGTCCACCCGAAATATATTAAAGAAGCCATCCTTTAAAGACAAGCCCTGAGCATACACAGGATCTGCTCAGATAAGGAAAAACACGATGGACACCTAATGATTCTGAAGGCCACCCTTATAAGAACAGGATACGATGCTCAGCTCATCGATTGCCAGTTCCAATGTGCCACAGCGAAAAACTACAATAACCTCCTTGGAAGACAGACGCATGTTCTCTGCAACCTTCAACATGTAGAAACATAGAAGATAGGAGCAGGAGGAGGCCATTTGGCCCTTCGAGCCTGCTCTGCCATTCATCACAAACATGGCTGATCATCCAACTCAATAGCCTAATCCTGCTTTCTCCCCATAAACTTTCATCCCATTCGCCCCAACTGCTATATCTCGTCGCCTCTTGAATACATTCAATGTTTTGGCATCAACTACTTCCTGTGGTAATGAATTCCACAGGCTCACCACTCTTTGGGCGAAGAAATGTCTCCTCATCTCCGTCCTAAATGGCCTACCCCGAATCCTCATACTATCACCCCTGGTTCTGGGCACACCCACCATCGGGAACATCCTCCCTGCATCTACCCTGTCCAGTCCTGTTAGAATTTTATAAGTGTCTATGAGATGCCCCCTCATTCGTATGAACTCTAGCGAAAACAATCCCAACCGAGTCAATCTCTCCTCATACATCAGACCTACCATCCCCGGAATCAGCCTGGTAAACGTTCTCTGCACTCCCTCGAGAGCAAGAGCATCCTTCCTCAGAAAAGGAGACCAAAACTGCACACAATATTCTAGGTGTGGCCTCACCAAGGCCCTGTACAACTGCAACAACACATCCCTGCTCCTGAACTCGAAACCTCTCGCAATGAAGGCCAACGTACCATTTGCCTTCTTTACCACCTGCTGCACCTGCATGTTTACCTTCAGCGACTGGTACACCCAGGTCCCACTGCACACTCCCCTCTCCCTATTTACAGCCATTCAGGTAGGAATCTGTCTTCTTGTTTTTGCTTCCGAAGTGAATAACCTCATATTTATCCAAATTATACTGCATCTGCCATTGATTTACCCGCTCACCCAACCTGTCGAGATCATGCTGAAGGATCTCTGCATCCTCGTCACAGTTCACCTTCCCACCCAACGTGGCATCGTCTGCAAATTCGAGATGTTACATTTTATTCCCTCATCTAAACCATTAATATGTATTGTGAATAGCTGGGGTCCCAGCACCGATCTCTGTGGCACCCAACTAGTTACTGCCTGCCAATTTGAAAAGGATCCATTAATTCCTGCTCTTTGTTTCCCCTCTGCCAACCAGTTTCCTATCTATCTCAGTACATTTCCCCTAATCCCATGCACTTTAATCATGCACAATAATCTCTGATGCGGGACTTTGTCAAATGCTTTCTGAAAGTCCAAATATAGCCCGTTGACTGGCTTCCCCTTGTCAATTCTACTAGTTACATCTTCATACAATTTCAACAGATTTTTCAAGCATGATTTCCCCTTCATAAATCCATGCTGACTCTGTCTGATCCTGCCACTGCTTTCTAAATGCTCTGCTATAAAGTCCTTGACAATAGATTCAAGAATTGTCCCCACGATATTAGGGTCAGTGGTCTGTAATTTCCTGTTTTCTCTTGACCTCCCTTTTTGAATATTGAGTGACAGTAGCCACCCTCCACTCTGCAGGGACTGTTCCAGAATCTATAGAATCCTGGAAGATGACCACCAAGGCATCCACTATCTCTGGAGCTACTTCCTTCAGTACTCTGGGATGTAGATTATCAGACCCTGTGTATTTATTAGTCTTCAATCCCAACAATTTTCCCAGCACCATTTCTCTATTATTATTGATCTCCTTCAGTTCTTCCCTCTCACTAAATCTTGCATCCTCCAACAAGTCTGGTATCTGATTTGTGTCCTTTTCTGTGAAGACAGAGCCAAAGTATGTATTCAGTTCCTCAGCCATTTCTTTGTCCCCAATGATACATTCCCCCATTTCTGTTTGTCGGGGACCTACAATTTGTCTTTACCTATCTCTCTCTCTTCAGTACATATAGAAACTCTTAGCGTCAGTCTTTGTGATACCTGCAAGCTTACTTTCGTACTGTATTTTCCCCTTCTTAATCAATCCCTTGGTCCTTCTTTGCTGAATTCCAAGCTGATCCCAATCCTCAGATTTATTATTTTTCTTGGCCAATCAGTATGCTTCTTCCTTGGATCGGACACAATCTCTAATTTCCTTTCTAAGCCATGGATTGGCTCTCTGACCCATTTTGCTTTTGTGACAGACAGGAATAAACAGTTGCTGCAGTTCCCCCATGCATTCCCTGAATGGTTGCCATCGCCTATCCACTGTCATCCCTCTAAGTAACTCTCCCCAATCTACCAAGGCCAACTCACGCCTCATATCCTCATAGTTTCCTTTATTAAGGTTCAGCACCACAGTCTCCAAATCAACAACCCCACTCTCCATCTTGATAAAAATGTTTATCTTTTCCCCAGGTGGTCTCACACAGCTCAATTAGCAATGATTCCCTTCCCATTACACAGTACCCAGTCTAAGATGGCCTGTTTTCCAGTTGGTTCCACCACATATTGGCCAATAAAACCATCCTGTACACATTCCCGGAATTCCTCCTCTACGGCATTGTGGCTAATGTGATTTGCCCAATCTACGTGCAGATTAAAATCACCCATAATCACCGATATTCCCTTATTACATGCATCTCTGGTTTCCTGTTTAATACCATTCCCAACATCACCACTGCAGTTTGGGGGTCTATATATGACACCCACTTATGTTTTTTGCCCCATGGTATTTCTCAACTCTACCCATACAGACTCCACACTGTCAGAGCTGTTCTCCTTTCTCACTCATCTGTTAATTTCCTCTTTAACCAGCAATGCTGCTTTTTGCCTGTCCTTCCTCAATGCTGAGCACCCTGGGACATTCAGTTCCTATCCCTGGCCACCCTGCTGCCCTGTCTCCGTAATCCCAATTATATCGTACACCTTTAAAAGTCGTTGATGACAATGAGCATCTCGCCAAGATCTTCCCCCAAGATCTCGCCTTCAAACAACCACCAAGCCTTAAACCGACCATTGCTCACAGCAAACTACCCAGCCTTCAGGTCAGTATTGACCACAACACTACACAACCCTGCCATGGCAACCTCTGCCAGACATGTCAGATCATCACCATGGATACTGCCATCACACGTGGGAACACCACCCACCACGTACATGGCAGATACTCATGTGACTCGCCCAACGTTGTCTATCTCATACGCTGCAGGCAAGGATGCCCCGAGACATGGTATATTGGTGAGACCATGGAGACACTACAACAACAGATGAACGGACACTGTGCAACAATTGCCAGACAGGGATGTTCCCTCCCAGCAGGGGAACACAGCAGGGTCAAGGACATCCACTCTCCGATCATCGGGTAAATGTCCTCCAAGGCAGGCTTTGAGGGACATAACAACACAGAATCACTGAGCAGAGACTGATAGCCAAGATCCGTACCAATGAAGACAGCCTCACTATATGTGACCCCACTATATCTGTTCTGTGTCTGTAAACTCTTCCTTACTGTCCTGTTTTGACACCATCACCTTGATAACGTGTTATGACCTCTGCACCTTAATTAGTTTATACAGTTTTGGAATTACTTGTTACTTTGGTTAGACTCGCTGTATGAGACTCTTATACCTACCATATCATTCCAGCCACTTGGCTTGTCTCCAGCAGCACCTTAGTTTTTATTTTTTGTAATTATCTCTCTGCGTCACTTGTTCAGATTATAGGTCATCCCTTCGCCTGTTATTCAGCTGCTGACACTTTACTCACACTGTCTAACACTCTTGATCACCTGCAGAGACTTATTATTCAGCCCGTTGACACTCCACTCACACCATTTGTATGATCTTTTGATCTCTCTGCCCTTGATCTCTCAGCACATAAACTCTGTGTCTGTGTGCTCTTCTCCCTCACTCCTCCTGACAAAGGAGCAGCGCTCCAAAAGCTTGTGGTTTCAAATAAACCTGTTGGACTATAACCCGGTGCCGTGTGGCTTCTGACTTTGTCCGCCCCAGTCCAACTCCAGCACCTCCATATCATGAATGGATATTGGTTATCTCTCAGCAGATCTGGAGCAGACCGAGATTAGGAGATGATCAGCAATGATATAGCTGAAAGTAGAGACTAGAGGGGCTGAATGGTCTCCTGGTCATTGTAATATCAAAGAATGACATATTATGGAAGCCAATTGATTCTGTTTGAACCTTGTGTGGGCTGTTAATCCTGGAAATGTCAGACTTAATAATTGACACAGCCTTGTTAACATTGAAATTTCAAAGTTTTTTTTGGGTAGAGTGAATATTAATGTAACTGCTATAACCAAACTGAAACACATGATATCCCCTCACTGGTCCCTTTGTTCTGCAGACAGTTACAGGTCATTTATCAAAATACCTCATCTCTTGACAAGACAATATCCAATTTGTCAATTTTAAGTCTAGTTTGTTATCAGCAAAACCTAATGCTAACCTGCCTGCTTGGTTAGCTATTCAAAACTTGCTGTTGCTGTCTTGGCTTTCTAATGTCTAAGGTGGTTGTAGAGAAATTCCACAAAGTCCTGTGGCTGTATATAGAATCCCCACAGTATGGAATCAGTCCATTTGGCCCATTCAGCCCACAGTGACCTTTTGAAGAGCATCCCAGCCAGACTAACTGCCCTACCCTATCCCTGTAATCCTGCGGCTATTCCACCTAGCCTGCACATCTTTGGGTTATGGGAAGAAACCAGAGCACCCGGAGGAAACCCACACAGACACAGGGAGAATATGCAAACTCCATACAGACAGTTGCCTGAGGCTGGAATCAAACCGAGGTCCCTGTTGCTGTGAGGCTGCAGTGCTAATGACTGAGCCACTGTGCCACCCCAGTTAAGTCAATTTTCTCTTTCACAGGGTGTAGATGTCCCTGACAATTTTTGCCCAGAGGGCAGCTAAGAGTCAACCCCATTGCTGTGGGTCTGGAGTCACATGTAGGCCAGGCCAGGTAAGGATGGCAGCTTCCTTCCCTCAAAAACATCAATGAATCTTATGGGTTTTGATAATTCGAGGGTTTTTTTTGTACTCAACTCAAATTTCACCATCTACCTGGGAAGGGTTCAAACCTCGGGCCCCCAGGTCAGTAGCCTAGAGTATTGGATTACAAGTCTCATAGCATAACCAGCATTCCATCTGATTCCTCCCTCCCCCAGGGAACATGGAGGAGGCTGATGGGGGGGAGGGAATTGGTGGATGGAGACATCAGGAAGCAGAGGCGGTAGGGGAGTAGGGGGGAGGTGTTGAAGGGGAGAGGTGTTTCACTGTTATGGATCGGTTCTCTCAGTGGATGGGGCAGATCTACAGGTCAGATTCATGTGCTCTCTTTGGAGAATTTGAGAAGCAAAGCGTATCAGAGTAAATCCCCCAATTTCTGAGGCCGCAATTCTCCTTCACCTAACCTACAGAAGGCAACAAGTCATTTGTCATGATGTGATGCAAACTGTGGGATTTATACGTATCATTTTCTCTGCAGTAAGAAACACTTCAAGCCGATGGAAAGCCAGTTTATTTTTCCCTCATTAGTTGACGTGAGCTGTAGCTTTCTCCTCAAAAAGTCAGAGACTTTATAAATATGAACCTGCAGCTGGTGCCTTCTGCGAACAAGTGGGAGTGCAGGGGAGATCAAAGCAAGTGCTGACAAACAAAAAGGATCATCTCAGCAAACCCTGTGCACAGGGACCAATGAGCTGCCCTCCCAGTCTTTCCCTCCATCCATTATACCCATCTTTCTTTCCTGTCTCAGCCTGTGTGTAGAGGGGAAGTGTAAAAGTAGGTTAGAGTTTTAACTGGTGGAATTATATGTCGAGGGTTCATAATCGTTTGTCATAATCGCCACAAATAGGTACTAAAACTTGATCTGAGCTTCCTGTCAATCTGGGTCTAGCACACAGGTAAATTGGGGACAAAAGCAGAAATTGCTGCAAAAAGCTCAGCAGGTCTGGCAGCATCTGTGGAGAGAAAGCAGAGTTAATGTTTTGGATCCAGGGACCCTCCTTCACAACCCGAAGTGTTCTTCACTGGACCCGAAACATTAACTCTGCTTTCTCTTCACAGATGCTGCCAGACCTGCTGAACTTTTCCAGCAACTTCTGTTTTTGGTTATGATTTCCAGCATCCGCAGTTCTTTTGGGTTTTTTTTTGTTGACATAAATCAGGGAATTCTGCAAACTGTTAAAAATTATTAACTTTTGTGATGACACCAAGAATGGTGGGGTTTGAGTGATTTGGATATAAATTGAAGCATACCTTCCTCTGCATGACTTGGTGCAAAGAGATGGTTCCAGAACACATCATCTGAGATCTTTAGACCATCAGGTGATGGTATAGTGGCAGTGACCCTTACAGCTAGGCTGCATACTTGCCATGAGACATAGCACAACCAAACACTTGAGCTCCAACCAGACTCCAGGACTGACTGCCCCTCTGTGCTCCAACTGTAAGAGAATCCCAGCTCCCACCACCAGGCTCAGGCCAATTCCTGCTGATACATTTGCAAGATTTACGCAGCACTTCACAATGGCTCACATTTCACCTTCCACCCAGGCCCATATTCTCAAAACAGCCAATAAGGCAGAATAACAGTCTTTGCTCCAAGACATTCACAGACTCATCTGGAATAGTACATAAAATTTATCACAATAAATGTATCATTAAATTTATTAATGCAGTGAATCGTCATTGGGGTCAGACTTTTCAACGATTGCAATGACAGACTATGATACCAGACAAGAAAATGAAAGGAGGCAATTTCTTGAGGTGTGTTCAAGACCACAATCCAGGACTGTGAGATAGTTAAATACAAATGGTCAGAGACATAACCAGGTAGCACCACCATCATGCAAGAGAAAGGCAACGGACCAATAAAAACAGATGGGAAAACCGACAGACAGATTAAAGGAACGGCATTGGGGGAAATCCAAGATGGGGGAAATAAACATTAAACAAATCAAAAAAGCCAACGCAGATAGCAAGAACTGCCGACGCTGGAGTCAGAGTCAATACAATGTGGAGCTGGATGAACACAGCAGGTCAGGCAGCATCAGAGGAGCAGGAAAGTCAATGTTTTGGGCCTAGACCCTTCATCAGGATGGATGCCAATGGATAAAATACAACAAGAAACAGTATGAATTAATTTGAGAATTCTCCAGATGGCCTCTATTAGAATCAGCTCTCTCATCTCCTTCAGATGATGAATCCACACTTTCAGAAAGTCTTTAATCTGTTCCAGAAGATTGGGTTTTATCAGTTAAACAGCTAAAATAACCCAAAACAGGTGTTTCTCTTGAGGCCCTTTGTGTTCCAGATCCAGTTACAGTGGAAACGATTACAGCTATAGACCTGAGGCATGGCTGGTCTCATGCTAATAGCAGAGTGATCATAAGATCATCAGCAATAGAAGCTGGAGTAGGCTACTTGGCACATTGAACTCGTTCTGCTCTCCAATCTAATTACAGATGATCTGAATTAAAAGCAGAGGTGGCTGGAGAAACTCAGCAAGTCTGGCAGCCAAGAGAGAAACAGAGTACATGTTTTGATTCCAGTGACCTTTCCTCAAAGCTGTGTGCTAAAAACTGGTATCGTTTATGCTGTAGACAGAGGGTGAGGAGGAGTGAGTGGGACAGATTGTGAAGTTGCCCAGAGCAAAAGACCAAGGGACCAAGGGAGGGTGAAGAAGAGATAGAGATATGCAACTGGTGCAAACGAAGGTGTGAACAGGGAAGTTGGACCCCCTCAGCAGAGGGGACAGCCTACAAGACACAGCCAGAGGAGAGTGAGGGATGTATGTAAAATGGAGGACAGAGGTCATGCCCTAAAGTTGTGGAATTTGATGTTGAGCTCTAGGGGCTTTAAAGTGCCTAACTGGAGGTGAGATATTGTTCCTCAAGCACGTGTTGAGCTTCATTGGAACATTGCAGCAGACCCAGGATGGAAAGGTCAATGTGAAAGCGAGGTGCTTTATGACATGGTTTCTGAACAAGAGTTATACTGGATTCAAAACATCAACTCTCTCTCTCTCCCCATACTTGCTGTCAGATCTGCTGAGCTTTCCCAACATTCTCTGGGTTTATTTCAGATTTCTAGCTCCTGCAATATTTTGCCTTTGTTTTGGATGAACTGTCGCCTCACTTCCACCTTTCTGCCCACCTCAAAATTCTTTGCCAATCAAAAGTCGGTCTAAAATTGAAATCACCAACCACCAAAACAAGTCTGACAAATTTACTAGTAATCTTTGAGTGGGTAACGAGGAGGGTAGATGAAGAGGAAGTAGCAGATGTAACACAGGATCCAACATGCACTTTATCACTGCCATGGCATGGAAGCTAGTGTATTGGCATTGATAAAGGATTGGCTAGCGAAGAGGAGACACAGAGTTGGGGGACATTTTCGGAATGGAAGTCGGACATTGATATAAATCTGAAATACCACGTGAGTTCTGGAATTTGGGGAAAAATCAAGTTTTTAGATGCACTAAGACAATAGGCTATGTTGTTTTTGGAGCAATGAGATTCTTACATTATTCAGTCCGAATGGATCCAGGAATTAAGGGAAAACTGCCTGGTGTTTGCTGTCAGATCGGTCAAGCTGCAATTTGCTAGAGCCTGGTGGGAGCAGTGAAGGCAGAACCAACATACACAAACCATTTTTCTCCCTTCCCTCTCTGTGAGTAAAAAAGCCAAAAACATAGAAGCTTAGAAGAAAGAATTTTCACGCAAGACCTAAATCCATCCAATTAAAAAAAACCAGAAAATCAAAGAATAATCATCACTCCACAGACAACAGCATGTTGTCGTTGGTAAAATCAAAAGGGCTGTGAGAAGCGATTCTCCTCCTTATGACCGGGACTTTGATCTTCAAAATGTTGCTTTTCCTGTCTATGTGTGTCACCTGTAACATTTGTGTCAAGCTATCTGTCTTTTGCCCGTCTTGTCTGTCATGTGTCTGAATGTATGTACGTGGGGTTTTCAAGGGGAATAGTTTAAAGTGTATAGTGATAGATTAATAATCCTTTCCCTCTCTCTGACATTTGTTGGAGAATAAGTGCAGTTACAACAGTTATCTTCTGTTAATAATGAAACTCAGTGTGAAATGCTGCTGTCTATGAATGGGAGTCCATCAGCTAAATTGCTCAAAATAACAAGGTGTAGAGCTGGATGAACACGGCAGGTCAAGCAGCATCAGAGGAGCAGGAAGGCTGACGTTTCTGATGAAGGGTCTAGGCCTGAAACATCAGCCTTCCTGCTCCTATGATGCTGCTTGGCCTGCTGTGTTCATCCAGCCCCACACCTTGGTATCTCAGATTCTCCAGCATTTGCAGTTTCCACTACAGCTAAATTGCTCACCCTGCTGGTCTAACTGGGTATCTATACAGAACATCTACGTCCTGCTCGCAAAAAAGACCCTGAACTACCTGTTGCCTGCCAGTTCAACGCACCACCCTGCTCCCTGGCCAACATCTCTGTCTCTGGCTTGCTGCAGTGTTCCAGTGAAGCCCAATGCAAGCTGGAGGAACAACACCTCATTTTCCCCTTGGGGACCCTACAGCCCTCCGGACTCAATATTGAGTTCAATAATTTTAGGGCCTAAACTCTCCCATGTCCCAGCCCCCCACCCCACACACCAGCCCTTGTTACCACATAGCCTGCCATTACACACCCCCGGTTGTTAGTCACTAACAGTCCCCATTAACAACTATTCGCCCTCCCAGCCTGATCGTTAGCAACTCCTTTGTCTGTCCAACTGTCTTTCTCTCTCTTTGGGCTCTATCCTGTTGTTTACTCCCTACCCCACCCACCCCCCTATTTTCTGCATATAAACTGACGTTTTCCCAGCCACCATCAGTTCTGAGGTAGGGTCACTGGACCCGAAACGTTAACTCAGTTTTCTCCTCCACAGATGCTGCCAGACCTGCTGAGCTTTTCCAGCAACTTTGTTTTTGTTCCTGATTTACAGCATCCGCAGCTCTTTTGGTTTTTATCTATACATTTGTGGTGGTTTCTGGAAGAACAGGGCATGATTACTGGATCCTCATCCTAGTCTACTGGTGACAACATCTTCCAGTTTCCCCTTTATCCATCGAGCATGTCACTTCCTCAAAAAAACTCTAATGCAATGGTTAAACATGATCTCTCTTTCACTAAACCAAACCTGAAAACATTTTCCAAATGTTTGGCTTGATGGATGGTTTTCAATTGATCACGACGAGGTAGCTGCTCTGCTTCCTGTGAAGTTCTGAGCCAGAATCAGGCCATATGTGAATAATTTAGCACCAGATAATTTCATCAGAACCTTCCAAATTCTCCAGTTTAAATGGCAGAGGATTCCAGATCCAGGGGAATTACCCAGCGGGGAGTTCATGGAATTTACTCCAGTGTTGTACAATGGGGTTCCATGGGATCTCCATGTGCACCTCCCATCCACACTGGGATAACATCTGTCCGAACATAAAAAAACCCTGGCTTTTCTGAGTGCCAAGAGCAACCCAACTGGTGAATGGATGGTCAGCAACCTCTTTTCCATTGGGTGTCATGGGAATGTACATGTTGGGTGACTATGTGTGGCACAGGTTAGTCAAATGCGGTGGGTCTACATGGTGAAACCTCCAGCCCTGCCTCCAACCAGAGTTGGCAACCTTATCAGGCCAAGGCTGAGCTGTGGTGGTGTTTTCTGAAGGTGAAGGTGGCACTTAACCACGTTGGGTTTCCTAGAAGAAGACTGAAGCCGGATCAAAATGTTAATTTTGCTTTTCTCTGCAGATGCTGTCTGACCTGCAGAGTTCTTCCAGAATGTTCTGCATTCATCCTAAACACTATTCAATTGAATATTTAAAACCCAAATGCAACGGCTTAAATAGACTTCAGTGTCACCAAACAATTATCTCCTGAATGAACTCTCCAGCAAGGAGTTCCAAAACTCACAACCGTCTAAGAGAGGAAATTCCTCCTCATCTTAGTCTTAAATTGGTGCCCCTTTATTCTGAGACTGTGTCCTCTGGTCCTAGACCCTCCCATGGTGGGGGGAACATCCTCTCAACATTTACCTTGTCAAGCCCCTATATGTTTCACTGAGATCACCTCTCATTCTTCTAAACTCCAGTGCGTACAGTCCCAATCTGTTTAACTTTACTCATAAAACAATCCCTCCCACACCAGGGATTGTCTCAGTGAATCGTCTCTGAACTGCCTCCAATGAAATGAGTCGACCTATCTACACTAAACCCACTACAGCACTATTTACTGATGTGTGGACATGATCATTCTGCACAAATTCACTTCCCATTTTTACAGCAAGTCCCAATGGTGCACATCACCACAATGTAACTTTTAGGCAAATAACTGAAGATGAATTTAATTCAATGTTTCTGTGCTTTTACAGCAGTCTCTGACTGAACCAACATACAGGACCATAAGACATAGGAGTGGAAGTAAGGCCATTCGGCCCATCGAGTCCACTCTGCCATTTAATCATGGCTGATGGGCATTTCAACTCTACTTACGCGCACTCTCCCCATAGCCCTAGATTCCTTGCGAGATCAAGAATTTATCAATCTCTGCCTTGAAGACATTCAACGTCCCGCCCTCCACTGTGCTCCGTGGCAATGAATTCCACAGGCCCACCACTCTCTGGATGAAGAAATGTCTCCTCATTTCCGTTCTAAATTGACCCCCTCTAATTCTAAGGCTGTGCCCATGGGTCCTAGTATCCCCACCTAACGGAAACAACTTCCCAGCGTCCACCCTTTCTAAGCCATGCATTATCTTGTAAGTTTCTATTAGATCTCCCCTCAACCTTCTAAACTCTAATGAATACAATCCCAGGATCCTCAGCCGTTCATCGTATGTTAGGCCTACCATTTCAGGGATCATCCGTGTGAATCTCCGCTGGACACGCTCCAGTGCCAGTATGTCCTTCCTGAGGTGTGGGTCCAAAATTGGACACAGTAGTCTAAATGGGGCCTAACTAGAGCTTTATAAAGTATCGGAAGCACATCGCTGCTTTTATATTCCAACCCTCTTGTGATAAATGACAACATTCCATTCGCTTTCTTAATCACAGACTCAACCTGCAAGTTAACCTTTAGAGAATCCTGTACTAGCACTCCCAGATCCCTTTGTACTTCGGCTTTATGAATTTTCTCACCGTTCAGAAAATAGTCCGTGCCTGTATTCTTTTTTCCAAAGTGCAAGACCTCGCATTTGCTCACGTTGAATTTCATCAGCCATTTCCTGGACCACTCTCCTAAACTGTCTAAATCATTCTGCAGCCTCCCCACCTCCTCTGTACTACCTGCCTGTCCACCCAACTTCGTATCATCGGCAAACTTCGCCAGAATGCCCCCAGTCCCTTCATCCAGATCATTAATATATAAAGTGAACAGCTGCGGCCCCAACACTGAACCCTGCGGGACACCACTTGTCACCGGTTGCCATTCCGAAAAAGAGCCTTTTATCCCAACTCTCTGCCTTCTGTCAGACAGCCAATCCTCAATCCATGCCAGTAGCTCACCTCGAACAGCATGGGCCCTCACCTTACTCAGCAGCCTCCCGTGAGGCACCTTATCAAAGGCCTTTTGGAAGTCTAGATAGATACCATCTATGTAGCAGGACTAACTGGGAGACATTGTAACTTTAAGAGTCAATGTGTCAGTGGGTAATGCTCTTGCCGTTAGCCTGAAGGTGTGAATTTAAATTGAACACATAATGTCAGCTGACCCTCTTGGTCTCATCATGGAGGAAGTGTTAGAATGACAGAGAGGCTCTGCAATCTGGCAGTTACAATGTTAAAATCAGATTCTCTCATGTGGTGATGAAAGAACTCATGGCACTATGTTGAAAAGTAGGGGAATTAACTCTTGAGTCCTATTCAATAATTATCCTTCAGCCAACCGCAGTAAAATGAATTGCCTTGTCATTTTTGCATTGATTTCTCTGGGACCTTGCAGGGTTCAGATTCGCTGTCAGACCTGTGAAAGACAGCTCTTCATAAATGAAATCAGTAACTGAAAAACACTTTAGGATGTGCTAAGATTGTGAATAGTGCTCTATCAATCCAAGTTGGACCACAACCAGAGTCCTGGTGAGCAGTTCTGAGGACCATACCTCAGGAAGGACACGTTAACCTTTTAGAAAAAGCAGCACTGGCTTAGGAACAAGGGACCTCAGCTCTCATACAGTGATAAAGTCAGAGAGATCTAGATCACAGAAAAAGGCCCTTCAGCCCACCAAGTCTGCGTCAGTCACAAACAACCATCTAACTATTCTAATTCGTCCACCCCAAATCCTCATACAGTGATCCCTGGTTCTGGACACACCCACAATCGGGAACATCCTCCCTACATCTATCCTGTCCAGTCCTGTTAGAATTTTATAAGTCTCTACGAGATTACCCCCTCATTTGTTTGTTTTTAAAGATTAACTATACAGGTTTGATATTGGCAGGTGCCCAGGTCCCTGCACTCTACCCCAATCCTCAGCTAAAGCTTCAGGAAGGGAGTGTTATGTATTTAGTTGGAGGTGCTGCCCCTTTAAGAGAGCTCGTCAGGGGACCCAGGATGGCAGAGCTGGGGTCCAGTCTAAAACTGGGGAGGTGTGAGCAGCGCTAATAATGTGCTCATGTTCAGATTTATCATTTGGCTCCCTGGTATATTGTTCCTGGTTCCAAAGGAAGTCACATCATAGGGAACACATCCACCAACCCACAGCTATTTAACTCTGGGGGCAACACATTAGTTGCTTTAGGGGGAGACTTCTGCCCTTTTCTCAGGAGGAAGTCTGGCCTTAGACAGCTGTTGGCCAATTGGAGCTAGCAGATCTGCCACCCTGGGAATATCACCAGAAAACACACAGGCAGTCTGCTGGATTGAGGGGCTCAGACTGAGTCACAGAGAGGAGTTGAGTGAGGATGAGGGAGAGGGGATGTGAGGGCTGTGTTCAAAAAGCTGGGGGCAAGTTAATGTGTAGTGACTGGGGGCAATAGGGGGGAGAGAATGCTGACTATAGCCCTGGGGGGTTCTGAAACCGGATCTCACGCAACCTTGTCCAACAGCAGCCCTCACCACTTAAGGTCTTGGGATTTTGTACGGAGCTTCCCCCCCCGGATCCCCCCCCCACCCATCTCTCACAGGATAGCGTGACTGTGTGACACCTCCCAAACACCCTGCACCATTTCAGACACGCTGGGGTGGCTGGTATAGACTGTTTGTCGACACTGGGCCCTGCAAGTGTAATGAAAACTGGTGAACCATATCTCACCTTCGACTTTAAACCAGTCCAATTATAAACAAATATTGAATCCACAGTGAATTGGCTGAGCCATCTTTTAATAAACAAAGCTTCCCCCATGACTCTGAGAAACCACAGTCTAACAAATCTAGTCCAGCCTTTGAGCAAAAGATCATTCTGTGATTTTGTTACAGATTTGAACTTTGTTTCTGTGACTCATGTTAAATACGTCACTTTGAGACCATGAAATAAGGGAAATCAGAGCAGGAGTCATAATTCAGCCCAACCAGGCCTATTCCACCACTCCACACCATCCTGGCTGATCCTCTACAATTTTCTCAAACTGTCCTTTCATACCATTGGCTTCCAAAAACCTGTACACAGTTTGAATAAACTCAACAATGGAATATTTCACAACCTCATAGGACAGAGAAAGATTCACAAGCCTCCAAGTGATGAAAATTCTCCTTATCTCAGTTCAAAGTGCTCAACCTCTTATTCTGGGACAGTGGTCCCACATTCTAGAGTCTCCAAGTCAGGGGGAACGACTCTCAAACTGTCTCAGAATCATCCACTTGTTGACCTAATTGATTCTCATTCTTAGAATTATCAGCATAATTCTGGCTGAAATATCAACAAATTCTACTCAAACGTTTCTTAAAGAACCATGCTGTCACCCCGGGAGCTTGAATTTTTCACTTGAAGATTTGAAGCATAAATGCACATATGGAAAAGTATGAGTGCTAACCAGGAAAAACAGCATGCGACAAATACAACTAAGTGATCCCACAAACAGATCCAAGCTCTGCAGTCCTACATGTCCAGTGGTGAATGGTGGAGGACAATTAACAACTCACTGGAGGAGGAGGCTCCACAAATATCCCCATCCTCAATGATGGAAGAGCCCAGCACATCAGTGCAAAAGATAAGGCTGAAGCATTTGCAGCAACCTTCAGCCAGAAGTGCCGAGTGGATGATCCATCTTGGCCTCCTCCAGTGGTCCCCAGCATCAGATACCAGTCTTCAGCCAATTCGATTCACTCCACGTGATATCAAGAAACAGTTGGAGACACTGGATAAGCAAAGGCTACGGGCCCTGACAACATTCCGGCAATAGTACTGAGGACTTGTGCTCCAGAACTTGCCGCTCCCTTAACCAAGCTGTTCCAGTACAGTTACAACACTGGTATCTACCTGATAATGTGGAAAAAAGCAGGACAAATCCAACCGGGCCAACTACCCCCCCTGTCAGTCTCCTCTCGCTCATCAGTAAAGTGATGGAAGGTGTCAGTAACAGTGCTATCAAGCAGCACCTGCTCAGCAATAACCTGCTCAGTGACGCCCAGTTTGGGTTCTGCCAGGGCCACTCAGCTCCTGATCTCATTCCAGCCTTGGATCAAACGTGGACAGAAGGGCTGAATTCCAGAGACAGCAACAACAACATCTGATTCTGAGCAGATAATCTGTTTGTGTGAAGTTGACTAAGGGATAAACATTAACTGGAATGCCCCCTCACAAATAGTCCACCTAGAAATAAAGCCATGTGATTGGTCATGTTCCCTGAAAAGGGACAGGAAGCCTCAGTTTAACGCTTATTTAAAAGACATCTCCCTCTGACAGTGCTGCACTCCTGCTGTACTGCAGTGGGAACTGTTAGCTTACGGCCTTGTGCTGATGTCTCTGCAGTGGGTGCTATGATGCTGTGACTCAGGGGTCAGCTGACATCAGTTCTAGAACATTCTGGAACACGGCGGTATCAGCAATACCACGCAAAGCCGGGCGCAGTCACTCACCCACTGCCAATGTCGTCGCTCCTTATGTTCTTTCCCAGTAAGTCACCATCACTCATGTAACCCGTCACATCCACATCAGAGGGCACTAGGTCGAGCTCAGAGCCCCCTTTCTCAGAGATATCCAGCTGGGAGTTGTTGCTGGCCCTTGACCCTGCTGGCCTTCGGAGGGGCGCGGTGTATACGTAGCGTGAGCTATCAGGGTGGATGTAACGGCTCGTGTTGGGTCGGGGAGGGTAACCAGTGCCCAGGGAGGGGGCATCACCAGCCTGTAACCGTGGGCTGGACTGGCCAAGCCTCCAGGACATGGCCGATGATCTGCTGGTCACTGCTGCCATGGTCCGGCTGTTGATCTCTGTAGTGACGGTGCTGTCGAATGTTGTCTCCAGGGTGCTGGCAAAGCAAAGTACACCTTAGTGTTTGAGCATTGAAATGTACGACAGTATAGATTGATGGAGACCATTCAGTCCAGTGGGTATGTGCCAACTCATTTAAAAAAGAGATCAGTACTTGTGGAACCTCTTATTCTGGTATTAATGGTCTCCAACCAAAGAAATGTTTATAAAAAAGCAAAATGCTGTTGACATTGGAAATCTGAAACACAGAAATCGCTGGAGAAACCTCAGCTGGTCTGGCAGTATCTGCAGAGAAAGAAAAACAGATCAATGTTTTGAGTTTCTTCTCTGAAGAAGAGTTATACTGGACTTGAACATTAACTCTGTTTCTCTCTCCGTAGACCTGCTGAGTTTCTCCAGATTTTTCTGTGTTTATTTCAGTAATGTTCACATGTGACACAAAGGATTGAATTTGTCCTCTAACCTTCCAAGGACCTTCGAATACAATCACCCAGACCAAATTTCAGAATTGGGCTTTAGAAAAGATGTCAAAGCCGTAATGTAATAAAATGTCACACTGAATCATTCACAGACCACATCCCAGAGTGCTGTAAATAGCAGGTTAGGGAGATTCAGGAAGAACAAGGGTAGACAATATAATGTGAAAAGTACACATGAATGAATTGCAGGAACAAAAAGGTCTGGAATATTAGGAAACGTTGCAGAGGCTGTTCTAAAGAATCCTTGGATCATAAAGAGATAAACATTTGACACATTCTGGCACTGGGTTACAATCAGGCCCATGGAGGACAAAAGCAAAAAAGTTGTGAGAAAGCATAGTGTGCCTTTGTGTCCAATTTTGGGCACCGGATTTTTGGAGGGATGTCACCATGGAGAGGATGATGAGAGAATATTACCTGAGACATGGAAATTCAGAGACCTGTCTGGACTGGAGAAGCTGGGATTGTCCTGCTCCATGTGGTGAGCTCAGAGGGAAAGGTTGGTATGTGACAGAGTGAATGAGTAGAAGCTGTTTCTATTGGTGGATAGGACAACATATTTAACGAGGAAGACAAGGGAGTTGTTGGGAAAACAGCCTCTTCCATATTAAGCAATTTCATGAACCCCACCTCGTTCTGAGGAATGGTCACCGGACCCTAAACGTTAACTCTGTTTTCTCCTCCACAGATGCTGCCAGACCTGCTGAGCTTTTCCAGCAACTTTGTTTTTGTTCCCACCTGGTTACAGCTGGTCAAACTTTGTAGTTTACCCGCAGCGAGTCTCAGACACTGGCCACCATGCCCAGTCACCCCTGTGCTAGGTAACAGGGCACTGCCTGCATAGTCATTGAGTGAACAGTGTGAACATTCAAGCTGGTTGTTTAGTCTGATAGCTTTGATGAGTGAGTCTGACACTGTTGACGTTATATAGGGAACACACAGGGTGGAGATTAGAGTCTGCCTTGTCCTCGCATAGACACGTTCTGTTGGTGACTCTCTGCACCATTCTCGTGTGTTAGACTCCTACACTGAAACATCACAAGGGCTATCAGGGGGTGGTCAAAAATCTCTTCACTGCAGACTGCATTTCATTGTGCCAGTCTGATCTCGATAACCCAGGTTAACATCATTTGCCTAAGTAAGAAGCCAGGTCTCAAAATACAGCCTGAAATGGGATGTATCAGCCGACTACCTATGGCTTATCTGGGTCCCACGCAGACTAGACATTGTCTCTTCCAGGTTCTGTCGGAGGTCGGCAATGTTCTTCACCGTCCTCATTCTCCTGGTTTCTGGATCTTCACCTACAACAGTGAGCAAGAGAAAATATAGTGAGCCTCATATCACCGCGTGTTTTTAATATAACATTGACATTAAATAAATAGCTCACTCAGAGTTTATTTTACATTGAGATCATCCAAAACTCAGCTGCTCCTGACCTCCCACCAAGTGGCATTCCATGATCACTCCTGTGCTTGCTAAACTACTCTGGGTTCCGCATAAACAGTGCCTTCACAATTTAGTACTTTCTATTTGTTTTCAAGTCCCTCAAAGACCTCACCCCTCGCTGTCTCTGTCATCTCCCCAACGCCCACAATCCTTCAAGCTCCCTCCATGCATCGAGTTTGAAACACTTTAACTGAGCTTTGGAGCTTCTATCCGCTATTTCCTGGTGTAGCTTAGCATCGGATTTTGTTTGATAAGTGAAGTGCCTTGGGATGCTTTATTACGCTAACAGAGCTTTATAAATCCAATTTATTGCTGAACAGAAACAGAAACTCTACAGAAGACTAACAATGTATACAGCCCAGGAAAAGTCCTTATGGACTGTTTAAAAGAGTAATTCCATCAGGCCCTTCCCCAGGACCCTAGGTTTACCTTTCCTGTTGTAAATATTAATCTGTAAGAAGTAGGATCTGGAGTGGGCCATGCGGACCCTTAAGTCTGATTTGACATTCGATAGGATCACTCCTGTTTTGAACGTTACTGCTGAATAAGATTCCACCACTTTGTCAGGTTCTGTATTCCAAATGACAACGTCTCGGTAGTTGCTTCAAAATGGGGGTGGGGCAACATTATTTACAGATCCTTCCTCTCTGACACTGTAATCTTGGGAGTACTTCATCCTCTGTGGAAATTGGGCAAAGTGTCCAGGACCTAAAAATGTTCCACAAATAGTACTGAAGACCTGAGCTCCAGAACTTGCTGTTCCCATAGTCAAGCTGTTCCAGTACATCGATTGATTTATTGATTGATTGATTTTATTGTCACGTGTACAAATATACAGTGAAAAGCTTTGTTTACCAGCAATACAGGCAGATCACAACAAGCAATGGATGTAGAGATCAAAAAGACTCAGAGGCATTCAGGTTACATTGCAGGTTACATTATTTGAGGTGAGCGTCTATTCAACAGTCTGATAACATCTAGAAAGAAGTTACAGCACTGGCATCTACCCGGCAATGTGGAAAACTACCCAGCAAAAGCAGGACAAATCCAATCCGGCCAATTACCGTCAGTCTCCTCTCGAT
Source organism: Ginglymostoma cirratum (assembly GCA_024137785.1). Classification (NCBI taxonomy): domain Eukaryota; kingdom Metazoa; phylum Chordata; class Chondrichthyes; order Orectolobiformes; family Ginglymostomatidae; genus Ginglymostoma; species Ginglymostoma cirratum. The sequence continues at coordinate 1,259,063 of JAHRHZ010000020.1, read as the reverse complement.
CATCAGTAAAGTGATGGAAGGTGTCAGTAACAGGGCTATCAAGCAGCACCTGCTCAGCAATAACCTGCTCAGTGACGCCCAGTTTGGGTTCCGCCAGGGCCACTCAGCTCCTCACCTCATTACAGCCTTGGTTCAAACATGGACAAAAGAGCTGAATTCCAGAGGTGAGGTGGGAGTGACAGCCCTTGATATCAAGGCGGCATTTGACCGAGTGTGGCATCAAGGAGCCCTGGCAAAACTGGAATCAATGGGTATCAGGGGGCAAACTCTCCGATGGTTGGAGTCATACCTGACACATAGGAAGATGGTCGGGGTTGTTGGTGGTCAGTCATCTCAGCTCCAGGACATCTCTGCAGGAGTTCCTCAGGGTAGTGTCCTTGGCCCAACCATCTTCAGCTGCTTCATCAATGACCTTCCCTCCGTCATAAGGTCAGAAGTGGGGATGTTTGCTGATGATCGCACAATGTTCAGCACCATTCGCAACTCCTCAGATACTGAAGCAGACCATGTTCAAATGCAACAAGATCTGGACAATATCCAGGCCTGGGCTGACAAGTGGTAAGTAACATTCACGCCACACAAATGCCAGGCTCTGACCATCCAAACAGCTTTACTGAGATAAGACTTAGTCTTTAAGATCTGGATGTTTTTCTTGTCTTTTGGTTTTTCTTTTTCTTTTTTTTTAAAGTTCTGGCTTTGTGACTAAGGTGGTGCCATGAATGGTGACTTTGTACACTCTGCACTGTATTGAGGTCGAGGAACCTATCAGCCATGATTGAATGGCGGAGCAGACTTGATGGGCCAAATGGCCTCATTTCTGCTCCTGTGTCTTATGGTGCTATGGTTTTATTCATGCTTTCCTATACATCAGTACATGTAACAATTACATCTCATTCTAACCCCAAAAATAACATTCTAATCTCCAATTAGAGACATTGCAGCTTGACATTCAATGGTGTTAACATCACTGAATCCCCCACTATCAACATCCTGGGGGTTACCATTGACCAGAAACGCAACTGCACTCACCACATAAACACAGTGTCTACACAAACAGGTCAGAGGCTAAGAATCCTGCAACAAGTAACTCACCTCTTGACTCCCTAAACCCTGTGCGCCAAATACAAGGTACAAGTCAGGAATGTGATGGAATACTCCCCGCTTGCCTGGATGAGTGCAGCCCCAACAACACTCAAGAAGCTTGACACCATCCAGGACAAAGCAGCCGCTTGATTGGCACCACATCCACAAACACCCCACTCCCTCCACCACCGACACTCAGTAGCAGCAGTGTGTACCATCTACAAGCTGCACTGCAGAAATTCACCAAAGATCCTCAGGCAGCACCTTCCAAACCCACGACCACTTCCATCTAGAAGGATAAGGGCATCAGATACATGGGAACACCACCCCCTGCAAGTTCCCCTCCAAGACACTCACCATCCTTGGAAATATATCACCATTTCTTCTCTGTCGCTGGGTCAGAATCCTGGAATTCCTCCCCCACCCCAACCCACCCCCACCCACCCCACCAAGAACATTGTGGGTCTACCTACAGCACAAGGATTGCTGCTGTTCAAAAAGGCAGCTCAGCAGTATGCTCTCCGGGGATAGGGTTGGGAAATAAATGTTGGCCCATCTAGGGAGGCCTACATCCGCTGAATGAAGAAACTAAGGTTTGAAACTTTATAACTCCCTGACTCGAGGGTATCACACCTCCCACATCCTTTACTGAAACAACGTGTGGACAAACCAGGAAAAGTGCTACAGGAAGAGGGCTGGGAATATTCCCCACATGTGCATGACATGATTGGGGTCAGGGTGAAAAAGACTGTCACAGAATGTTCTCCCTCAGGCTGATTGATCCCTTGTTTTGTTGGCTGTTTTGTGAAACCTGCTGAGCGTCAGTCTGTTCCCATGAGATGTCTGTGTAACAACAGCACCTGTACGTCAGGAGGATTGTCTATAACATGTGCTGTCAGTGTCCAAGGACAACTCTGACAGCTGAAATTCTTTCTTCCATACTTGAAAAGCAGTGAATAGTTAAGTCAGATTTCTTCACTCCCCAGCTTGAGGATTGAAGCTGCTGAGAGAATCTGCTGACCCAAGAGTTTCCAAAAATAAATTAACAAATCTGGATTCAATAAAACTCCATCATGCAATCTGCACACACTGCAGTTTTAACAAAGATCAGGAAACTGTGGCTCCCTGCAGCAACAACGTAGCAATATGAGTCGGCCATTCAGTCCCCTCCAGCTCACTCTGACCCAGTACCCAGTGCAATTGGAAACTCTACACATGTTGTGTCGGTGTTTGGAGGGATTGGGTAGGAGTGCGGTTTTCAGGGGACCCCCACATGAACAACTCTATTACTGCAGATTGAAAAAGGACGTGATTGAGATGTTGAAAGTAATGAGGGGCACAGACAAGGTAGACAGGAAGGAACGTCTCCCCCTTGGTGAGGAATCAATGATCAAGGAGAATAGATTGAAGGTAAGGGGCTGGCGTTTACAGGGATGTGGCAGAAAAAGCATTTTCACCCAGAGGGTGGTGGGAATCTGGAACTCACTGCCTGTAACGGTGGGAGAGGCTGTAGCCCTCATCACATTGAAAGAGGATTTAGATGTGCATTTGCAATGCCAAAGTACTCAAGGCTATGGTCCAAGCGCTGGGAAATGGAATTAGAGGAGTTAGGTGTTTGTTTTTGACCAGTGTGGATACGATAGACTGAAGGGCCTTTTTCTGTGCTGTAGATCTCTGTGACTCTATGACTAGAACCAGCACCTACCCCAACTCTACCACAACCAGACTCTTCCCAGATAGGAATCTAAGTTCCCTAATCAATATTGCATCAAGAGCGTCCAATTGTTACTCTCAGGCCCTCCCCCACATCTCCCCTGATCATCACAGCTCCGGGGGTCACAGAGAAGGAAGTGGAGACCATTTTGACATTTAAAGGGAGCTCAAAAACAGGTTAATTATTATTTTACTACAAACAGCCAGCAGCAAGTGCACAATAACTTTGATAACCACAGGGTTTTGCTGCACAGAAAGCGAAGAGTGTCCATCTCGGGCACCCTTCTCAAGCTGCTGATAGTAAGATAGCTATTGTGAGACCAACCGCTATCACTCAATCAAAGGATGATCCAGGAACTCGGGAAAAGGTACGCCATCAAAGTAAACCATAAAAACATTAATGCCAACAGTAACAGAATTGTCCAAAATATTAACACAAAAAAGAAATCCTTGCAGGCCTTACTGGTCCTCTGAAGACTTAAACATGAAAACTTTGAGGAGTAGAATCTAAACTCTTCCTCTCTTCCCCAGTGATACCTAAAGACCCAGGTATTTACCCCATAAACAGTTTCCAGAGCCAGTATCATCAGTGGGAGACAGCGAAATTGTTGTGCTTTTTTTATTATTCATTCATGGGAGGAAGACATCAGTGGCTAGGCCAGCATTTATTGCCCATCCCTAATTGCCCTGAGGGCAGCTAAGAGTCAACCACATTGCTGTGGGTCTGGAGTCACATGTAGGCCAGTGGCAGTTTCATTCCCCAAAGGGCATTTGTGAACCAGATGGGTTTTTCCAACAATTGCCAATGGGTTTATTGTCATCATTAGACTAAACATAGAACATAGAACATAGAACATTACAGCACAGTACAGGCTCTTCGGCCCTCGATGTTGCGCCGACCTGTGAAACCAATCTGAAGCCCATCTAACCTACACTATTCCATTATCATCCATATGTTTATCCAATGACCATTTAAATGCCCTTAAAGTTGGCGAGTCTACTACTGTTGCAGGCAAGGCATTCCTCTCTGAGTAAAGAATCTACCTCTGACATCTGTCCTGTATCTATCACCCCTCAATTTAAAGCTATGTCCCCTCGTGCTAGCCGTCACCATCTGAGGAAAAAGGCTCTCACAGTCCACCCTATCTAATCCTCTGATCATCTTGTTTGTCTCTAGTAAGTCACCTCTTAACCTTCTTCTCTTTAACGAAAACAGCCTCAAGACCCTCAGCCTTTCCTCATAACAGGCAACATCTTGGTAATCTCCTCTGCACCCTTTCCAATGCTTCCACATCCTTCCTATAATGCGGCGACCAGAACTGTACGCAATACTCCGAGTGCGGCCGCACCAGAGTTTTGTACAGCTGCAACATGACCTCACGGCTCCGAAACTCAATCCCTCTACCAATAAAACCTAACACACCGTACACCTTAACAGCCCTATCAACCTGGGTGGCAACTTTCAGGGATCTATGCACATGGACACTGAGATCTCTCTGCTCGTCCACACTACCAAGAATCTTACCATTAGCCCAGTACTCTGTATTCCTGTTACTCCTTCCAAAGTGAATCACCTCACACTTTTCCGCATTAAACTCCATTTGCCACCTTTCAGCCCAGCTCTGCAGCTTATCTATGGCCCTCTGTAACCTGCAACATCCTTCCACACTGTCCACAACTCCACCGACTTTAGTGTCATCCGCAAATTTATTAACCCTATTAATTCAAATTCCACCATCTGCCATTGTGGGATTCGAACCCAGATCCCAGAACATTATCTGGGTCTCTGGGCGATAATATCACGAGGCCATTGGCTCTCCTGCGTATTTCAGTTTGCATGGGATGCTTCTCCCTGACTTTAATGTACTCAATGCCGGAGCAGATTGTGGGCTGTAACAGCTACAAGGTGCTCACTCCCATCTGGGCCTCTACAATGTTCAACGAACAACATGCACGTGCAGCACATATACACCAAATATAAACCTTCTTCCTTCACGGTTTACAGTAGTCATCATAGACCATTCAGCCCCTCAAGCCTGCTGCACCATTCTATGAGTTCATGGCTGATGGGTGACTTCAATTCCACCTTTCCATCCAATCCATGTTTCATCTGTTTCCCTGAGAGATGTGACAACTTCTTTCCTGGTCATGAAACTCAGAAACATTAAAAACTGGAGCAGCAGTAGGCCATTCGGCCCTTCGAGCCTGTACACCATTCAATATGACCATGGCTGATCACCAAACTCAGGACCCTGTTCCCACTTTCTCCCCCATACCCTTTGATCCCTTTAGACCTAAGAACTCTATCTAACTCTTTGCTGAAAACATTCAATAGAACATAGAACATAAAACATTACAGCACAGTACAGGCCCTTCGGCCCTCGATGTTGCATGGACCTGTGAAACCAATCTGAAGCCCATCTAACCTACACTATTCCATTATCATCCATTATCAATGTTTTGTCCTCAACTGCTTTCTGTGACAGACTTCCACAAGCTCACCAGTCTCTGGGTGAAAAAAATTTATCCTCATCTCAGTCCTCAATGGCCTACCCCATATCCTTACACTGTGACCCCTAGTTCTGGTCTCCCCAGTCATTGGCCACATACTTCCTGCATTTACACTGGCTGGTCCTGTTGGAATGTTATAAGTTTCTATGAGAGAGCTCCTCACGTCCTTTTAAATTCCAGTGAATAAAATCCTAACTGACCCAGTCTCTCTTCATACATCAATTCTGCCCTCCCGGCGTCAGTTGGGAAAACCTTTGTTGCACTCCATCCACTCACTCTCTGAATAAACATAACTATACAGCGTCCACAACTCCCCGAGACAGGGGATTCCAAAGATTCGTAGCCATGTGACTGAAGCGATTTATCATCATTGATGACAATTTGTTAGCCCAGTTGGCTGGAATGTGATGCCAATAGCTCAGGTTTGACCCCAATGCTAATTGATTGTGGTAGTTTCTCACCAGGCCCTGGGCCAATGCCCCTCATGCTACACATAACCAACACTGTGTTTCAGTGTTGTTCTTCGGCCAACATGCATTACTCATCCCAGAGGGCAACTGAGAGTCAACCTCACTGCTGTGCGTCTAGACTCACATGTAGCCAGACCAGGTGAGGACTAACATCCTTTCCTTCTCTAATGTACATTAGTGAGCCAGATGGGGTTTTCCAACAATCCTTGGAACGTAGGAGAATGAGGGATGGCCTTAGTGAGGTGTATAAAATCATGAGGAGTATAAATAGGATGAATGCATATTGTCTTTTTCCCCAGGGATGGGGACTTGAAAACTAGAGGGCATAGGTTTAAGGGAGAGAGGAAAGATTTAAGAAGGACCTGAGGGGCAACTTCTTCACACAGAGAGTGGTGTGTAAATGGAATGGGCTGCCAGAGAACGTGGTCGAGGCAGGTACAAAAGCAACATTTAAAAAAACATTTGGATAGGTACACAGATGGGAAGGTTATAGAGGGATATGGACAATTGGAAGTAGCTGAGTGGGCACCATGAACCATTTTGAGCTGAAGGGCCTGTTTCTATGCTGTATTACACTATGACTCTATGACAATGGATTCATAGTCATCACCAAATTCTTAATTTCAGATTTTTTATTCAATTCAAATTCAACAATCTCCCACAGCAGGATTTGAACCGAGGTCCCCAGAACATTTGCTGAGATGGGGGTGGGGAATATGAGTTGCCGCTTGGGAACTCTGCCTTGGGAACCGCTTGGGAACCCTGCAGCCCAATGGTATCAATGTGGACTTCACAAGCTTCAAAATCTCCCCTTCCCCTACCGCATCCCAAAACCAGCCCAGCTCATCTCCACCTCCCTAACCTGTTCTTCCTCTCACCTATCCCCTCCTCCCACCTCAAGCCCACCCCCATCTCCTACCTACTAACCTCATCCCGCCCCCTTGACCTGTCCATCTGCCCTGGACTGACCTATCCCCTCCCTACCCCCCCACCTACACTCACCCTTACTTGCTCCAACCCCGCCTCTTTGACCTGTCTGTCTCCTCTCCATCTAACTCCTCCTCTATCCATCTTCTATCCGCCTCCCCCTCTCTCCCTATTTATTTCAGAACTCCCTTCCCCTCCCCCATTTCTGAAGAAGGATCTAGGCCCAAAACGTCAGCTTTCCTGCTCCTCTGATGCTGCTTGGCCTGCTGTGTTCATCCAGCCCCACACCTTGTTATCTCACTTTACACAACAGTCATCTTTAAGAATCACAATAAATGGTCCATCAATCTGGTAATAAGTTAAATCAGTTACAATTATTAACTCCTGGAAATGTCCCAGTTTGTTAGCTCTTCTCATATAATTACTTTTTTTCTTTAAATATTCCCATGCTGATTGTTGTTTGAAAATGATGAGGATTCACTGATGTGTTGTGAGTTGAAGGACACCCTGGGGTGTTATTAAGTCTTCAGCACAACCTGTAACTGGGATGGGCTGGAGAGCAGAGTTTAACCCTTCCCATCAACTGGAGTTTCAGGCTGGGAGCCAGTTACAATGTGACAGGTCACCTGTACCCTCCCTTGGAGGTGACTGGACCCAGCAAAACCTGATTTCTGTCTTTGCTTCACTGAATGAGGGCCAGGGACTCCCCACTCAAAACCTTCCATTAACTGGATCCCAAAACCACAATAGGGATTCGAAACAATATTCCACAGGAACCTGAGTCTGAGCCAGGAACCCTCAGGCAAAACCAGAACTACCTCCAGATGTTGTTTCGCTTTTTTATTCATTCTTGGGATGAGGTGACATTGGCTAAACAGCATTTATTGCCCATCCTTAAGAGTCAACCACACTGCTGTGGGTCTAGGAGTCACATGTAGGCCAGACCAGGTAAGGATGGCAGTTTCCTTCCCTAAAGGACATTAGTGAACCAGATGGGTTTTTACCCAACAATCATGTTCACCATTAGACTTTTAATTCCAGACTTTTACTGAACTCAAATTCCACCATCTGCCACAGCAGGATTTGATCCCAGATCTCCAGATCTCCAGATCTCTCAGGATTGACAATCCAGTGATACTACCACTAGGCCATCATCTCCCCTAATTTTTAACAGACTTTGCAGAGAAGGGAAGAGGTGGACGAAATTCAAAACATAGAAACCAGGACCAGACTATTTTCAGCCCTTCAAGCATGCTCTGTTCTTCAATGAGAACAGGGTGTAGACTCAAATCCACATTCCAGCCTACCCCTTGATAAATCGCTCACCCCCTGTCTGTTCACACCCTGAAAATCATTTGAGTTTTGCCTGAAATCTACAATCAAGTGGCAACAATTTGGGGATTTAAATCCTATTCCACCTCACTTAGGCTACACGGATATTTGCATCAGGCTGCTCTTGGGCACATGAGGAGTGAATATCAAGGATCAGTCCGCTCACCCTCCCCAATCCCACCTCCAAGCTGATCCAGATTGTTACAGGAGAGAGGACAAGTAGCTGAATTCAATCCCAACCTTTATTGCCATCAAACGTGCACTAAGGCTAAAGCAGGAGAGGTTATGAAACAAATTCACCCCGTGGCTATTTATCTCACTGCTTTGTGGAGGCAACGAACAAGTCAGATAAAGGAGAGCCAGTGAACATGATCTATTTCCAGAAGGCCTTTGACAAGGTGTCACACAGGAGGCTGCTAAGTAAGGTAAAGAGCCCATGGTGTTAGGGGAAAGTTACTGGCATGGATAGAGGATTGGCTGTCTGGCAGAAAGGCAGAGAATGGGTATACAGGGGTCTCTTTCAGGATGGCAGCCAGTGACCAGTGGAGCTCCACAGGGGTCAGTGTTGGGACTTACAACTAATATATATTAACGATTTGGACGAAGGAACTGAGAGCACTGTTGCCAAGTTTGCAAAGATAGGTAGAGAGACAGGTCGTGTTGAGGAAGTGGGGAAGGCTGCAGAAGGACTTAGGCTAGGAGACTGAGGGCAAAGAAGTGGCAGAGGGAATACAGTGTGGGAAAGTGTGAGGTTATGCGCTTTGGTAGGAAAATTAGAGACACAGACTACTTTCTATGTGTTGAAAGGCTTTGGAGATCAGAGGCACAAAGGGACTGAGGAATCATAGTTCAAGATTCTCTTATCTTTAACATTGAATTGAATTGAATTAGCTTTATTTATTGTCACATGTACTTAAATGAGTACATCAAAAAGTTTATACATCGCTGTTTACAGCGCGATCTTTGGTACAAGAGGTACCTGGGTACAATCCTTGGTCACAAAATAGAGAAATGATAAAAAAAAGTTACGTTACAGCTGGACACAGTATGACCAAAGGGGGTCAGAAAAACAAGAAGCAAAGTTAAAAAGATGAACATCGCAGTCACAGTCCCATGCGGGTTCAGTTGGCAGGTAGGAAGGCAAATACATTCATTTCAAGAGAGGCTAGAATACAAGGGCTGGGATGTACTGCTGAGGCTGTACAAGGCTCTGGTCAGACCACATTTGGAATATTGTGAGCAGTTTTGGGCCCTGTATCTAAGGAAGGAAGCACTGATGTTGAAGGGGGTCCAGAGGAGATTTACAAGAATGATCCCGGGAATGATGGACTTGTCATATGAGGAACAGTTGAGGTCTCTGGGCCTGTATGCAGTGGAGTTGAATACTAAGAGGCCTGGATAGAGTGGATGTAGTGAAGATCTTTCCACTGGTCAGACTTGGACCCAACAGCACAGCCTCAGAGTAAAGGTAAGACCCATTGGAACTGAGATGAGGAGGGATTTCCTCAGCCAGAGGGTGGTGAATCTGTGGAACTCATTGCTGCAGAGAGCTGTGAAGGCCAAGTCATTGAGCGTCTTTAAGACAGACTCAGATGAGTTCTTGATTAGTCAGGGGATCAAGGGTTACGGGGAGAAATCAGGAGAATGGGGCTGAGAAACATATCAGTTGGATGGTGGAGCAAGTTGAATGGGCTGAGTGGCCTAATTCTGCTCTTCTATGTTATGGCCTTTCTGCGGGAGCATGGTGTGTTTTAATTGGCCGCGACACTCTTCTCCATTTTGACAGTGTAAGACATATTCCATTAGCTATGAGGTGCTGAGAAATATTCCAAGGATGTAAAAGATGCCACATGAATGCAAGTTCGTTCTTCCAGTTGTTGTTAAATGACAGATATCCAATTTGCTCAACACGGTTGACAAGTTGGTATCAGTTAACCATAAACTCATGGATCTCACTTGCTTCTTAAAAAGGAGAATGGAGCAATACAATTCTAGTCCCATTCATTCACCAGGAACAGAAGGAATTTGTAGTTGGCTTCTTGGATGTTCTCTGGCCTCAGGACTGTTTCGCACAGATGCATGTGGAATAAGCCAGACTGCACTACACCTGAAACTGTGTCTGGGGTAATTGAAGTCACAAACAACAGAGCAACTGGGCACCTCTAGGCTCCTCACTGCCCAATCAGCAACGGCATTTAGACCGCCGGCTCATTGGCTGTTATGGGGAGAGAGATTGAATGGGGATGGGATGGGGGACCCCCATCGGGAGGTGGGAAATTATGGCAGGGAGGGTTAACAAACAGAGGTCCTCAGCACTGCAGCCCGCACTTCCCACCTCCACCCCCCCCCCCCCCCCCAATTCCACACTCAAGTGAGTAATGTCAGGGAGCATGCAACTTCCTCTTTTACCAAACTCCCTGTTTCAGTGGCACATTCCAGTTCCTTCCAGGAGAAACACGAGGCTACGTGCAGACCTCTCACACTTGCTGGGTAACCCAAGTTTTTCAAAGAGAACACTCAAACAGATCTTTATTTGCATACTTCAGACTTAATTGTGATTATATTTTTGGGGGTTTTTTTCCAGCAATACAGCGGGGATCACATTTCTGAGCTCGCTCACACTGCTCACCATGTTGGATACAGAGCTGTCCAGTTTCCACACAGACACTAGGCCCATCTTTCTGTCTCTGTATTATATCTGTTATAATCAATGAGCAGTGGGTTGTTTTGGTTCAATGACTAAGGCAGGTTAGCAATGGTTACTGTGCAATGGAACAGTGTTGTTCACTATCCATCATGGCAAACTGTAGCTCAGAGTTTGACGATTAAGCTATTTCTCCAATCTTCCAGTGCAAAGTATAGGGTTCTTGTGACAAAGTGGTCCTGTCCCTACCTCTAGACTAGAAGACGAGACCATAAGGCATAGGAGCAGAATAAGGCGATTCAGCCCATCACATCTGCTCCATCATTCGATCACGGCTGATATGTTTCTCAACCCTATTCTCCTGCCTTCTCCCTGTAACCCTTGATCTGTTGAGCCAAGCCTTTAAGTGTCTTGTATCCAATCAGATACCCCTCATCCCTCTAGAAGAAGATGTGTTCTAGTCCCACCTGCTCCAGAGGGGATTCATTGCCCACTGCAGGCGCTTCTAACAGAAATATAGAAAATAGGAGCAGGAGTGGGCCATTCAGCCCTTCGAGCCTGCACCACCATTCAGTATGATCATGGTTGGTCGTGCCATTTCAGTGTCCCATTCCCAAATTATTGAGAAGCTCACAAAAGCCTCATACCTTTTCTCAAGCAATGCTTTATGATTTTCAATATGTTTTTCCGTAGCATGCTACGGTGTTCTTCTAAATACAATGGGCCATTAATTTCCCTGTGAGTTATTTACAATATAAATTACAACTGTTGTTCCAGGAGGTGTCAAAAAGAGCTTAAAGAGGTAACAAGGATGAAAATGCCTACAGTCAGTTGATATCCACAATAGGTATTAACACAAATACTCCACAGAACACATGAACTCACCAAGTAGGTTTGTGTAAAGCACTTGTTCCAGGTCTCCAAGCATGGTCAGGATAATATCGGTGTCTAACTGAGCAACTCCTTCCCGAGGACAGCCAGCATCTCTCAGCACTTTGTGTCTTCTGGTCATCTTGGACTCTCCTGCAAGAATTTCATCAACGGACTTCCAGCTATTGGTGATCTCCGTAAGTTCATTGGTGAGTTTGACCTCAGTCTGCTGGCATTTCAGCGCGGTGCCCACTATCTCACCACTCCCAGCCTTCCTGGGCATGTATGCCCCCTTCGTATTGGATCCAATTTTGGGGAGGGAGTGTTCAGAGACAGACAGGGACCTGGACAGTGGGTGGACAGCGGGCCTGAAGCCTCCCCTGAAGGGGAAAGCACAGCACTGCCCCCTATCGTCCACCCAGCCTCCATTTAGCAGGCCCAGCCTCCGGCCACCCTCGCCCAGCAGTGCCAAGTTTGTCAGGGACTTTTGCCTGCGCAGGGGGGCTGCGTGCGTATCGCTGCTGCTCCTAAACACCGACAGATCAGAAGACCAGTGCATCGTCTCTGCTCTTCTCTTCAGCATCACCTCTCTACGGCTGGAGGGTCAGTCCTTGAACAAGGGGCAAGTCGTGCTCACCTGTGTCACAGAGCTCCTCATTGTGAGAACGCCGGAAAGCAATGTGAGACCCTGGCATTCTGACCATCCACTCGTGATAGCCACAGCCACATCCCCGGCGATGATCTGATCCCTATCTCTCTGGGGAAAAGCAGAACTTGACAGGAGTGCAGCTCCCCCTTCGATCACCGAAACTGCAGTGATGTTGAAACAACATGATGTGCACTCGGGCAGTGAGAGTGTGTCACAGAGTCTTTCGCTGTCGAGGAGAAATCCCCACAAGGCAGACTGGGTGGGGTGACAGGCTGAATGATTGCCACCTCTGTATGTCTTCATATATTTAACGAAGCTCTTCCAAAACGACAAGGTCGGGACAGAAGAGATACAAGATCCAAAAATAAGCAGAAGAATATTCCTCACACAAGGAGATGCAATGAGGTAAAGCCTTCACCCCCACCCCCACCCTAGAGCTAAACGCAGAGACACACAGAGAGCGAGCGAGAGCAGGCTGCAGTAGGGCTGCTGTGTAGCACCTAGTTCACTGTTCGGGAAGCTGTGAAAGTGAAGGATAATACAAGCCTGATACCAGGCACACCTCTTTTAGTATTCAACCTGCATCTCAAATCTATCCCTGTTCTCTCTTCACTGCAGTGGCTGCAGCTCCTGAAAGGGCTGCGTAAACAAAAGGCAAAAAAAAATCTTCAGCACCACTCGATTATAAATAACACAAGTTTCACGCAGAATAGGAGAGAGTCATACACTTCAGAGGCTGTCACTTAGCTCTTTGAGTGTCTGCCTAACCAGGCAGGAACGTGAAGGTTCCTTCTTCCAAGCAAACCTTGTTAAGGTAGCTACAAACCAACATGTGGGGAACTGTGCTGCACAAACACGGGCCATGTGTCATACCCTCTCCACTCTGATCAGGATGTATCTTGGGGACATCACTGTATGTGAATGGGAGGGTCTGTGAATTTTTACTGGGGTTTGGTAATTACAAAGTGCAATGGAGACCAAGACGGTCTGGAATCGTAAATTTCAAGTGGTTTTCTGTGATCTCACCATGAATCTCCAGGTAAAGTGAGCAGGTGGATTGTCAGGGACAGTCGAGAGGTGATGGAGCCACCAGTAAAGCTAGAGACTTTAGGCAGCAGCATGTCACAATGACAGTGATTCAAAACAAGGAAGATCACAGACATTGACACACACTCGCACACACTCGCACACACTCGCGCACACACACACACAGACACACACGCACACAGGCACACACAGACGCACACACACGCACACACGCACACACACTAACACAGACACACACACACTCACACAGACACACACACAGATATACACACACGCACATACGCACACTCACACAGACACACACACGCACATACACACACACAGACACACGCACATACACACACACACACACAGACACACACACATACACAAATACACACACACAGACACACACACACTAACACAGACACACACAATCATACGCACACATACAATCTCACACACGCACAAACACACACATGCAAAGAGACACACACACACACTCACACAGACACACACACACGCACATACACACACACAGACACACTCATACTCACACAGACACACACACTCATACACACACATACAATCTCACACACACACACACACACACTTTATCTCTTTCTCCCCACACACACACACACACACACGCATGCATACACACACACTCTCTCTCCCCTCACATCTCCCTCTCTCTCACACACACACACACACACAGAAGTCAACTGCCATTTTCAAAGCTGAGGTTTTGTTGGATAATGATAATGTTGGACAAGCCCAATGAATGGAGTTAATGACGGATCATTCTCAATCTCAAGGCAAGACCAAGGGACTGAGCAGCCTCTCCCTGTGGTGGGAATATCACCACAGTGAGGTATGCAGAATGTGAGCTGAGAGTACCAGCTCCCTAATGATACACACGCGGTAGGAACAGGAGTAGACCATTCAAGGCTGCTCTGTGATTCAATAAAGTCATGACTGATCTGATTACTCCTTATTCCTGCCTGCCCCTGCCCCTCAATAATCCCCAGCTTTCAACCTCACACCCACCCAATCACTAAGAATCTCTCCAGAACGACCTTTAAAACACTCTGCTTCCACGGCCTTTTAATCGAGGAAGTGAGTTCTAAAGTGTTAAGTGACTTCGATGGGGACACAGGTGAGTTTGGGTTAACAACTTCCAATGTTACTGTGCACGAAGTACTGATTCAGTTCAGCCCTCTTGCTCACTCTGCGCCTATGCTGAAGCAGATGAATGATTACGTTGTGAAGATTTTTTCCCGTGTGATCTGCAGCCTGCTGGTCTAATTAGGAAGCTATTTCTGGAAGCACATTGCGTTGACCAACTGTAGATCCACCTTTGCCTGGACTTGGCAACATAAAGGGGGTGTGGGACAGCTATTTCTCTGCAACACAGGCCTTATTGGAGTCTCTCTCTCTCCAAAATATCTTCCCTCTGCCAGACATAAACCCCACAATTAGCTTCACCTTCTCTGACTTCCCTTTTCTCAGAGGTTCGGGAGAGTCTGTTCGCATGGAGCGGACAATGGTCTGTGTGAAGTCCATCATCATGGTGCCAATGTCATTTAGTGTTGGACAAGCCATCTGTTGTCAATGTGATTTGTCTGACAGAGTGTGATAGATGGTTTCAGCAGAACATTACTTTTGTAACAGACTGATCATAATTAAGAAAACACAGCAAGTGCTACGACTCACTGGAATAAAAATCACACAAACCTCCAGAAATACACAGACAGGCTCTGCTGACAACTTGAAAATTAGGGGGAGAGGCGAAGTTAATTTTTTTTTGCATGGTGGCTCAGTGGTTAGCACTGCTGCCTCACAGCGCCAGGGACCCGGGTTCAATTCCAGCCTCAGGCAACTGTCTGTGTGCAGTTTGCACATTCTCCCCGTGTCTGTGTGGGTTTCCTCCGGGTGCTCCGGTTTCCTCCCACAGTCCAAAGATGTGCAGGCTAGGTGGATTGGCCATGCTAAATTGCTCATTGTGCTCACGTGTGCGTAAATTAGGTGGGTTATGCAGGGATGGGTCTGGGTGGAATGCTCCAAGGGTTGGTGTGGACTTGTTGGGTTGAAGGGCCTGTTTCCACACTGTAGGGATTCTATGATTCTATGATTTTATGAAAAGAGGCCCTTTGGCCTATCAAGTCTCTACTGCCAAAAATACACAGCTACCTACGTTACTCCCACTTTCCCACACTAGGCCCACAGCCCTGAATGTTATGACATTTTAAACGCTCATCCAAGTACTTTTTAAAGTTGTGAGGTTTTCCACTTCACTTCCCTCCCAGGCAGTGTACTCCTGATCCCCACCAACCTCTGGGTGAAAATTTTTCTCCATTTTCCTCTAAAGCTCCAGCCTTTCACTTGAAACTTCTACCCCTTTCGTTATTGTCCATTCGACGAAGGACAGCCGCTGCTTTCTATTCACCATCTCCATGCCCCTCATATACACCTCAACAAGACCGCCTACCATCTACCCTGCTCTGAAGAAAAACAATCCTAGTCCATCCAGTCCATCTTCATCGCTGAAATGCTCCAACCCAGCAACATCCTGGTAAATCTCCCTCTGCACCCTCTCCAGTACAATCACATCCTTCCTATCGTGTGGGGACCAGAACTGCACACAGTACTCCAGCTGTGACCTCACCAAAGCTCCAACATAATCTCCCTACTCTTATAATCTATGTGATAGGATTAGGGTTAGCAGTAGAGTCTTCTGAGGAGCTTCATGAGCTTTGTCTCTAAGCAATGCCTCTACGTTAAAAGCCATGGCAATACAAAGACAATCGATAGTCTTCATAGAGTGACTAGAGGAACCAAACATTCATACAAAATCCTAAAACTTAGAAAAGGTCAGTCAACTGTGGCTAAGAAAAGAACTTCTGGAAAAGAAAAGCGTTATAAAGTTGCCATAACAGGGGTAATTCTGAGGGTTGGGAGGTTTATAGAATACATCAAAGGAGGGCCAAGAAACAGATAAGGAACGGGAGAATTGAATATGAAAGCAATTGTACAAAAAACATAAAAACCAACTGGAAAAATTTCTACAGGTGTATAAAAATGAAACTTTTGGCTAGAACGAATGAAAGTCCATTACAGACAGAGTCAGAGAATTTATTACAGAGACATGGAAGAGGTTGTTTTGTGTCTATTTTCACTGAGGAAGATACTATAAATCTCCTGGAACTAGAGTTCTAAGTGGCTAGGGAGAATGAGGAGTTGGAGAAATTAGCATTAAGAAGAAGCTTGCACTGAGGGATGTTTTTTCTCATTCATTAACGGGATGAGGGCATCGCTGACCTGGCAGCATTTATTGCCCATCCCTAATTGCCCAGAGGGCAGTTAAGCATCAACCACTTTGCTGTGGGTCTGGAGTCACATGTAGGCCAGACCAGGTAAGGATGGCAGTTTCCCTCCCTAAAGGACATTAGTGACCCAGATTGGATTTTTCTGACAATCGACAATGGATTCACAGTCATCATTAGACTCTTAATTCCAGATTTTTTTTTACTGAATTCAAATTCCGCCATTTACCATGGTGGGATTCAAACCCAGGTCCCCAGAACATTACTTGAGTGTACAGATTAACAATGCAGCAATAATACCTCAAAGCGACAGCTTCCTCCCTATTAATGAGGCTGAAAGTTGATAAATCCCCAAGTGACTGCACATATAGTGGTTACCTTGGTGACTACCTTCCAAAACGCAATGATTCTTGTGGATTGGACAGGAGCAAATGTCACCCCATTATTAAAGAGGGGAGTGAGAGAGAAAACCTAGAACTACAGACCTGTTAACCTTACATCAGGGGAGGGGGTGAAAATAACACAGTCGATGAGAAAGGAAATGATAAACAGACACATGGACAATAATGATCTGTTTGAGCAGAGTCAGCATGATTTAGCAAATGGGAAACTCATGTTTGCTGAACTTGTAGGTTTCTGAGGATGCTGCAATCAAAATTAATAAGGGGTGTCATTCGATCTCGCACACTTGAATTTTCAGAAAGCTTTTGATAAAGTCCCCCACGGAGGCTAGTTAGAAAGATTAAAGCACATGGGCAGGAGGTATAGTATTGACAGGAATTCACAATCGGATGTCAAACAGAAAACAGAGAGTAGGACTTTCAACTGCCCTCTGAAATGGCCAAGCGAGCCACCAGTTAAAACAATTGCTATGAAGCATTAACAAAGAAATGAAACTGGACGGATCACCTGGCATCGACCTAGATACCGGAAAAGATAACGGCAGAAACAGCCCTGTCGACCCTGCAAAGTCCACCTCACTAATATCTGGAGGCTAGTGCCAAAATTGGGAAAGCTGTCTCACAGACTAGTCAAGCAACAGCCTGATACAGTCATACTCACGGAATCATACCTTGCAGACAATGTCCCAGACACCACCATCACCATCCCTGGATATGTCCTGTCTCACCGGCAGGACAGCCCCAGCAGAGGGGGTGGCACAGTGGGATACAGTCGGGAAGGAGTTGCTCTGGGAGTCCTCAACCTTGACTCTGGACCCCACAAAGTCTCATGGCTTCAGGTTAAACATGGACAAGGAAACCTCCTGCTGATTACCACCTACCATCCTCCCTCAGCTGATGAATCAGTACTCCTCCATGTTGAACAACACTTGGAGGAAGCACTGAGGATGGCAAGGGCACAAAATGTACTCCGGGTAGGGGATTTCAACGTCCACCACCAAGAGTGGCTCAGCAGCAGTACTACTGATCGAGCTGGTCAGGTCCTAAAGGACACAGCTATTAGACTGGATCTGCGGCAGGTGGTGAGGGAACCAACAAGAGGGAAAAACATACCTGACCTCATCCTCACTAATCTGCCAGCTGCAGTTGCATCTGTCCATGACAGTATTGGTAAGAGTGACCATCGCACACAGTCCTTGTGGAGACAATGTCCCGCCTTCACATTGAGAATAACTTCCATCGTGTTGTGTGGCATTATCACTGAGCTAAATGGGACAGACTTCGCACTGATCTAGTAACTCAAGACTGGGCATCCATGAGGCACTGTCAGTAATCAAGAGCAGCAGGACTGTCCTCCAGCACAATCTGTAACCTCATGGCCCGGCATATCCCTCACTCAACCACTACCATCAAGCCAGGGGATCAACCCTGGTTCAATGCAGAGCGCAGGAGGGCATGCCAGGAGCAGCACCAGGCATACCTGAAGATGACGTCTCAACCTGGTGAAGCCACCAAACAGGACTACTTGCACGCCAAACAGCGAAAGCAGCAAATGACAGACAGAACTAAGCGATCCTACAACCAACGGATCAGATCTAAGCTCTGCAGTCCTGTCACATCTGGGTGTGAATGATGGTGGACAATTAAACAACTCACTGGAGGAGGAGGCTCCACAAATATCCCCGTCCTCAATGATGGAAGAACCCAGCACATCAGTGCAAAAGATAAGGCTGAAGCATTCGCAGCAATCTGCAGCCAGACGTGCCGAGTGGATGATCCATCTTGGCCTCCTCCAGTGGTCCCCAGCATTACAGATACCAGTCTTCAGCCAATTTGATTCACTCCGTGTGATATGAAGAAATGGTTGGAGACACTGGATACTGCAAAGGCTATGGGCCCTGACAACATTCCGGCGATAGTACTGAAGAATTGTGCTCCAGAACCTGTCGCTCCCCTAGTCAAGCTGTTCCAGTCCAGTTACAACACTGGTATCTACCCGATAATGTGGAAAATTGCCCAATTTACACAAAAAGCAGGACAAATCCAACCCAGCCAATTACCGCCCCATCAGTCTCCTCTCGATCATTAGGAAATTGATGGAAGGTGTCATCAACAGTGCTATCACACAGCCCCTCCTCAGCAATAACCTCTGCTGGTTGGAGTCATACCTGACACATAGGAAGACGGTTGCGGTTGTTGGAGGCCAATCATCTCAGCTCCGGGACATCTCTGCAGGAATTCCTCAGGGTAGTGTCCTCAGCCCAACCATCTTCAGCTGCTTCATCAATGACCTTCCCTCCACAATAAGATCAGAAGTGGGGATGTTCGCCGATGATCGCACAATGTTCAGCACCATTCGTGACTCCTCAGATACTGAAACAGTCCGCGTCCAAGTGCAGCAAGATCTGGACAATATCCAGGCCTGGGCTGACAGTGGCAAGTAACATTCACGCCACACAAATGCCAGGCTATGACCATCACCAATAACAGACAATCTAACCACCGTCCCCTTGACACTCAATGGTGTTACTATCACTGAATCCCTCACTATCAATATCCTGGGGGTTACCATTGACCGAAACAGAACAAGACTAGCCACGTAAAGACAGTGGCTGCAAGAGCAGTTCAGAAGCGAGGAATGATGTGGCGAATAATTCACCTCCTGACTCCCCAAAGCCTGTCCACCATCTACAAGGCACATGTCAGGAGTGTGATGGAATACTCCCCACTTACCTGGATGGGTGCAGCTCCAACAACGCTCCAGACACTTGAAAACATCCAGGACAAAGCAGCCCCATTGATTGGCACCACGTCCAGAAACATCCCACTCCCTCCACCACCGACGCTCAGTAGCAGCAATGTGTACTATCTACAAGATGCTTTGCAGAAATTCATCAAACATCCCTACATAATAGCTCCTAAACCGTAGGCCACTTCCATCTCAAAGGACAAGGGCAGCAGATACATGGGAACACCACCCCCTGCAAGTTCCCGTCCAAGTCACTCACCATTCTGACTTGGAAATATATCACCATTCCTTCAGTGTCACTGGGTCCAAATCCTGGAATTCCCTCCCTAAGGGCATTGTGGCTGCAGTAGTTCAAGAAGGCAGCTCACCCCCACTTTCTCAAGGACAATTAACAATGTGGCAATAAATTATGGCCCAGCCAATGACACCCAGGTCCCACAAGTGAATAAAAATAAAAAGGGTCTTTCTCACATTGGCCAGCTGTAAGTGGGGAGTGATGGCCTCGTGGTATTATCACTGTTAATCCAGAGACCCAGATAATGTTCTGGGGATAACAAGTTGTGGAGCTGGATGAACACAGCAGGCCAAGCAGCATCATAGGAGCAGGAAAGCTTGACGTTTCGGGCCTAGACCCTTCATCAGAAAAGGGACCCAGGTTTGAATTCCGCCATGGCAGGTGGTGGAATTTGAATTCAATAAATATCTGGAATTAAGAGTCTAATGGTGACCGTGAATCCATTGCCGATTGTTGGAAAAACCCATCTGGTTCACTAATGTCCTTTAGGGAAGGAAACTGCCAACTTTACCTGGTCTGGCCTACATGTGACTCCAGACCCACAGCAATGTGGTTAACTCTTAACTGCCCTCTGGGCAATTAGGGATGGGCAATAAATGTTGTCATGCTCTTATCCCGCGCGTGAATTAAGGAAAAAAAATAATGGGGTACCACAAAGATCAGGGCTTGGCTCCAGCTGTTCACAATAAATATCAATGATTTGGAGATGGGGACCAAATCTAATCTTTCCAAATTTGCAGATGATACAAAACTGAGTGGGAATAAGTGTTGTATGAGGAAGGTACAAATGTATAAACAGACCGTGGTGTCCTCGTTGATAAGTCATTGAAGGTTAACATACAGATGCAGGAAGTTTACAGAAGGGAAATTGAACGTTAGCTTATATTGTAAGAGGATTGAATACAGGAGCAATAAAGTCTTGCTTCAATTGTACAGGAGCTCGGTTGGACACCTCCTGGTCTCCTTACCTCAGGGAAGATATTACTGCTGTACAGGAAATGCAACAAAGGTTCGCTGGACTTATTCCCGTGATGATGGGTCTGTCCAATGGAGAGCGATTGGGCGTGTAATTTCGAAGAATGAGAGGCGATCTCATTGAACCCTCCAAAATACTTAAAGGAATAGAGGGGGTAGGTGCAGGTAAGATGTTTCCCTCTGGGTGGGGAGTCTACAACCAGGGGACACTGCTTAATAAGGGTGATCCCACTTAGGTCTGAGATGAAAAGATTTTTTTTTTAACTCAGTGGGATGTGTACTTTTGGAATTTTCTGCCACAGAAGGCTGTGGGAGCTCGGTTTTTGAGTATGTTTCTGGTAGAGATTGATAGATTTCTGATCCCCAGTGGAGTACGGCGATGTGGTGATGAGGTGGCTAAAAGGCATCGAATATTTGATTGACCACGATCATACTGCGTGGCACAGCAGACTCAAAGGGCTGAATGGACTTTTTCTGCACCTATGAGGTGTTGAAAATCGCTGGAGAATTTAAAAACTTTTCTTTCTTCAACTCCAGGATATTGAAGCACCACAAACGTTCCAGTCAGTATCATCCTTACACAGTATAAAAACCGAAAGAGCTGCGGATGCTGTAAATCAGGAACAAAAACAAAGTTGCTGGAAAAGCCCAGCAGGTCTGACAGCATCTGAGGAAGGGTCACCAGACCCGAAATGTTAATTCTGTATTTTTCCCTTCACAGATGCTGCCAGACCTGCTCGGCTTTTCCAGCAACTTCTGTTTGTGTTATTCTTAAACAATCCGTCACTGCACCATTTCAACACAAGGTAGAGGCAAACAGTGATGGAACGTTCACAGAATCTATTTCCTTTCATTCTATTATGATTGATAAAATGTCGTCTATAGTTTGAGAGTTAGTTATAGAACAAATAACAAGCGGTTTCACAGCTTTAAGAATAAAAATGTAATATAAAGCTTGCCTTTCCTGCCAATGTCCCACTTCCTTCCGGTCCCACCTCAAGCATCTTACTTTTATGGGAGCGCGTCCTCTAAGGGGCCATGAACAATCTCATGGGAAATCCATTCATTTCTGTTTTGCTAAAATTGAAAATGTACTTCCAAATAAATCAACATTGAACAGACTCAAGAAAGCAGTAAACCACAAATGGTTTAATGAATATCATGGAAAATAAAACCCTGTAATTCACAAGGGCATGACTTTTGAATTAATTAGGGGGAAGTTTAAATGTAGCTCTCTCCATGTCTCACACTTTAACCCATGAACTGTGAAGGCAGTACCATGCCTGCAGGCCTGATATTCACATCAGAAAATGGAAGTAAAACTTAAATAAACCAAAAGGGCGTTAGTGTAAGTACCATAGACCCAAGAAGTAGGATGTTGAATTCAACCGGATTAAAATGCCCCATTTTATTTTTAAATGCACCAAACTATTTCCCCATGAAAGTCAGAATGCTCAGAAACAAAGACCATTCGTCCCATCATGGCCGTGCCAATCCTATGAAATGGGATCAAATTCGACCCATTCCCTTTGTCCTTTCCGCATAATATTAGCTGTGGTTCAGTCAACTGAACACTGTGTCACAAGGTGTTTGATTCAAACAACCTGAAAATCTAGGCTGACATTCACACTGAGGGAATTCTGCATGTGGCAGGTGCTATATTTTGGGTTAGACATTAAACTGAGACTCAGCCCAACCTCTTATTTGTCTGTAAAATATCCAACAGCATTACTGTGTGGGAAAGCATGGAGTTCTCCAAGTTACCCTAATGATATCTACCCTCAACCAATAATAAAAACAGATTCTTTGGTCACTAAATTGCTGTTTCATGGCCTTTGCTGGGTGACAATTGGTTTCAACATTTTTAACATTACTACAGAGATGACTTTTCAAACAGAACTGCAATGAATGCAAAACACTTTGGGATACTCTGGCTACATGAAGCCACGTCTTTCTTCACAATTCCCGATGTGATATCAGTAACCCTCATTACTGAGCTCATGGTAAGACTATCTCTACCATCGCTCATCATGGGGTCAGTTTGCTTCCAAAATCCTCTTTTAGGATCAGCACCTACAGGGCTTGCTGAGTCTGATGTGATAGAGAAAACCGAACTGCACATCTAATGAGAAGATGTAGTCAGAATCAAGATGCAGCTCACTGCATATTAGGGAGAGATCACCAGCTGATTTGACAGACATTATTACAAGAGACTACAAGGAGCAACCGGTCATTAGGTTTTGTTCACTTTGAATTACTAAATTGTTCTCTCCGAAGGCCATACAATACAGAGGGTGATGTGTTGGAAAGACTCTGTTTTATTCATTAGTGGGATGTGGGTGTCGCTGGCTGGCCAGCATTTATCGCCCATCCCTGGTTGCCCTCAGAGAGACTTCACAGTGATTGGGACAATTGAATGGCCTGCTGGGCCATTTCAGAGGGTAATTGAGAGCCAACCACATTACTGTGGATCTGGACTCACATGTAGGCCAGGCCAGGTAAAGGTGGCAGTTTCCTTCCCTAAAGGACATTAATGAACCAGATGGATATTTCCAACAATCGGCAATGGATTCACGGTCATCATTAGACTCTTAATTCCAGATTTTTTATTGAATTCAAATTCCACCATCTGCCATAGTAGGATTCAAATTCAGGTTCCCAGAACATTAGCTCAGTTTCTGGATTAATCATCTGGCAATAATAGAACATAGAACATAGAACAATACAGCGCAGAACAGGCCCTTCGGCCCTCGATGTTGCGCCGACCTGTGAACTAATCTAAGCCCTACACTATCCCCCTACACTATCCCATCATCATCCATATGCTTATCCAAGGACTGTTTAAATGCCCCTAATGTGGCTGAGTTAACTACATTGGCAGACAGGGCATTCCACACCCTTACCACTCTCTGAGTAAAGAACCTGCCTCTGACATCTGTCTTAAATCTATCACCCCTCAATTTGCAGCTATGGCCCCTCGTACTAGCCGACGTCATCATCCTAGGAAAAAGACTCTCACTGTCCACCCTATCTAATCCTCTGATCATTTTGTATGTCTCTATTAAATCCCCTCTTAGCCTTCTTCTCTCCAATGAGAACAGACCCAAGTCCCTCAGTCTTTCCTCATAAGACCTTCGCTCCAGACCAGGCAACATCCTGGTAAATCTCCTCTGCACCTTTTCCAATGCTTCCACATCCTTCCTGTAATGGGGCGACCAGAACTGTACGCAATATTCCAAGTGAGGCCGCACTAGCATTTTGTACAGTTGCAGCATGACATCACGGCTCCGGAACTCAATCCCTCTACCAATGAAACCTAACACACCGTATTTAACAGCACTATCAACCTGGGTGGCAACTTTCAGGGATCTATGTACCTGGACACCAAGATCCCTCTGCACATCCACACTACCAAGAATCTTTCCATTGACCCAGTATTCTGCCTTCCTATTATTCTTCCCAAAGTGCATCACCTCACATTTATCTGCATTGAACTCCATTTGCCACCTTTCAGCCCAATTCTGCAGTTTATCCAAGTCTCCCTGCAACCTGCAACATTCTTCCACACTGTCCACCACTCCACCGACTTTAGTGTCATCTGCAAACTTACTAACCCATCCACCTATGTCTGCGTCCAAATCATTTATAAAAATGACAACCAGCAGTGGTCCCAAAACAGATCCTTGTGGCACACCACTAGTAACTGGACTCCAGGCTGAATATTTTCCATCAACCACCACTCTTTGGCTTCTTTCAGAAAGCCAGTTTCTAATCCAAACTGCTAAATCTCCCTCAATCCCATGCCTCCGCATTTTCTCCAATAGCCTACCATGTGGAACCTTATCAAAGGCTTTACTGAAGTCCATGTACACCACGTCAACTGCCCTACCCTCATCCACATGCTTGGTCACCTTCTCAAAAAACTCAGTGAGGTTTGTGAGACACGACCTGCCCTTGACGAATCCATGTTGACTATCTCCAATCAAATTGTTGCTTGCTGGATGATTATAAATCCTATCTCTTATAATCCTTTCCAAAACTTTTCCTACAACAGATGTAAGGCTCACTGATCTATAATTACCTGGGTCATCTCTACTGCCCTTCTTGAACAAGGGCACAACATTTGCAATCCTCCAGTCCTCTGGTACTAAACCTGTAGACAATGACGACTCAAAGATCAAGGCCAAAGGCTCCGCCATCTCCTCCCTAGCTTCCCAGAGAATCCTCGGAAAAATCCCATCCGGCCCAGGGGATTTATCTACCTTCACACCTTCCAGGATTGATAACACCTCCTCCTTACTAACCTCAATCCTTTCAAGTCTAATAGCCCGTATCTCAGTCTTCTCCTCTACAATATTCTCCTTTTCCTGAGTGAAAACAGATGAGAAATATTTGTTTAGCACCTCTCCGATCTCCACAGGGTCCACACACAACTTCCCACTTCTGTCTTTGACTGGCCCTATTCTTACCCTAGTCATCCTTTTATTCCTCACATACCTATAGAAAGCTTTAGGGTTCTCCTTAATTCTACCTGCTAATGACTGCTCATGTCCCCTCCTTGCTCTTCTTAACTCTCTCTTTAAATCCTTCCTAGCTAATCTGTAACTCTCCATCACCTCATCTGAACCATCTCGTCTCAATGTCACATAAGCCTCCTTCTTCCGCTTAACAAGAGATACAATTTCTTTTGTAAACCAAGGTTCCCTTACCTTATCACTTCCTCCCTGCCTGACAGGGACATACCTATTAAGGACACGCAATATCTGTTCCTTAAACCAGCTCCACATTTCGATTGTCCCCATCCCCTGCATTTTGCTACCCCATTCTATCCCTCCTAAGTCTTGCCTAATTGCATTATAATTGCCTTTCCCCCATCTATAACTCTTGCCCAGTGGCATGTTCCTATCCCTTTCCATTGCTAAACTAAACGTAACCGAATTATGGTCACTCTCTCCAAAGTGCTCACCTACCACCAAATCAAACACCTGGCCTGGTTCATTACCAAGCACCAGATCCAGTGTTGCCTCCCCTCTTGTCGGCCCTTCGACATACTGTGTCAGGAAACCCTCCTGCACACATTGGACAAAAACTGATCCATCCGACGTACTAGAGTTATAGCATTTCCAGTCAATGTTGGGGAAGTTAAAGTCTCCCATAATGACCACCTTGTTCCTTTCACTCCTGCCCAGAATCGTTTTGCCGATCCTCTCCTCCACATCCCTGGAACTTTGCGGAGGCCTATAAAAAACTCCCAGCAGTGTGACCTCTCCTCTCCTGTTTCTGACCTCAGCCCATACCACCTCAGTAGACAAGTCCTCGTCAAAAGTTCTTTCAGCCACCGTTATACTGTCCTTGACTAACAAAGCTACACCTCCCCCTCTTTTACCACCTTCCCTGATCTCTATGAAAGATCTAAACCCTGGAACCTGCAACATCCATTCCTGACCCTGCTCTATCCACGTCTCCGAAATGGCCACAACATCGAAGTCCCAGGTACCTATCCATGCTGCTAGCTCACCTACCTTATTCCGGATACTCCTGGCGTTGAAGTAGACACACTTCAAACCAGCTTGCTGTCTGCCAGCACACTCCTGTGATGGTGAAATCCTGTCCATGTCCTCCCTTCTCTCATCCTCCTGTGTACTGGAACTACACCACAGGTTCCCATGCCCCTGCTGAGCTAGTTTAAATCCACCCGAATAGCACTAGCAAATTTCCCACCCAGGATATTAGTACCCCTCTGGTTCAAGTGAAGACCGTCCTGTTTGTAGAGGTCCCACCTTCCCCAGAATGAGCCCCAGTTATCCATATACCTGAAACCTCCCTCCTGCACCATCCCTGCAGCCACGTGTTCAGCTGATATCTCTCCCGGTTCTTTGCCTCGTTATCACGTGGCACGGGTAACAAACCAGAGATAACAACTCTGTTTGTTCTAGCTCTCAGCTTCCACCCTAGCTCCCTGAAATCCTGCCTTATATCCCTATCCCTCTTTCTACCTATGTCATTGGTACCTATGTGGACCACGACTTGGGGCTGGTCACGCTCTCCCTTCAGGACCCCAAAGACACGATCCGAGACGAGGCCATTGCCATTTATCAATTATTGAAATTTAAATGTTCTATTTAAATTTTTGAACATATGGAAGAAATTGGATATTTTATGGGCTTCATCAAGATTGATGTGTGCTGTAAGCCATCAGCCGTTTACAGAAAAATCAAGTGACTTTGGAGGAATGAGCCAAGCAAATCTTTCAAGAAGGTAAGAGATGGGCATTATTGCCTCAGTTACTGGAAAACCTGCCTTTAAAAGGATTGGGAGGCCTCTAGGTTAATGGTTACAATCCCTTCCCAACTCACAATTTGTTTCATTGACCAATGAGTCATTAAGAAAGATATCCTGGGAGCTACAGGTCACAGTCCTGAAAGTCCTGGGAACCTGTCATAGTTGCTAAATACCAACGTTTCTAACTAGCTAGTGAAACCTGCAAAGGTGCACTATCCATGTCCTGAAGGCTTGAATCCAGACTGATTACATTCAGAGTTGAAGTTATGCAATCAGTCAATGGCTGTCAACAATTCAACTTTGCGCACATGAAATCCAGCAGATATGGTCCAATTCTAGCCTTTGCTTCCAGACCTTTGGTCCACACAGTCTTTTTTCCCTTTTGCCTATTTTTAAAAAAGCATTATCACTGCAGAAACCTGTCTTATTGTGGTGTGTGTGGGGGAGCATGAGCATAGTTTTAATTGCAGTTCTTAGTTTAGATGTTAATCAAAGTTTTCCATTTTGTTTCTAGCAAATGAATTATTTTCAGTTGGTTAAAGAAGTTGGTGAAAATCTTTTATTCTCGATCCTGGGAGAAAAAAGAAGCATTTTCAGTAACTTAATTAACTCACCTGCTCGTGGAATAATGCAGCATGACACGTCAAACCACCAGTCACAGGTACACAGTGGGTGGTTAAAACAGTCCTCAGTATTAACCCTTTCAGACCCTTACACTCTTATACAGCACCTGGATGTTCCAGGATTTATGGGATTAATGTATTGGCTTTTCCCTTTTTAATTAACCTGCTTGAAGAGCCAAGCATTATAAGAAACAAACCCCACACAGTTCATAAACACAACAGGAGGCGATATGAGGGAGATCGTGTAGCTGCTGCTGGAAGAGGTCAAATATTTGGAGACTGATGACAAAGCAAAGATATTGGGACACAGGGATGAATGATGCAAATTCAGAATGTAGTGTCCAATTAGTTGAACAGGGGGCGAGGAGAAGATACAAATAAAGACTAGAGTTAGAACAGATGAGGGTAGTCCTTGGCTTGTAGATGACAGCTAATCACGGAGGAGAAGCTGCAGTGGTGGGGGGAAGGACTTGTAAACATTTCCAGAATTTTTCTACAATTTCTCAGCTCACGCTAACACTAACATCCCTGTGTCTGCTCCCATTCCTGAAAAGGCTTCAGCAGCTTCTCGTCCCAGCCCTGATGTTTGTGGCTTGGCTTCAAATTGTCCAACCTCATTCCAATCATTATCCGACTGATGTGTTTCCAGACGCATTTCTGCTCCCAGATCCTTCATTATCGGCTCATTTGCCAAAATAAAACTTTACCAACAGCACTAAAAGGAAGGACGGCCTGAAGAAGATGGAATTTTTTGTTTTACACATGAAGCCCTCCCAATTTACCGCGTCAATTTCCCCAGTCACTTGTCACTCCATTTGCTCACTGACCGTGTGTATACTGTCTCCCCAATCATTTACACCACAACCATGGAGGAGATGCTGACAGGGTGGACGGGTCAGTACTCATCCAACCCAACAACTACTCCCCTTCAGCCTGCCCTCGATCATCAGCAAAGGATGGAAGGGGGTGGCAACAGAACCATCAGGCAACACTTAGTTACAAAGAACCTGCTCACTGATGCCCAGTTTGGGGAAATACCAAGACCACTCAGCACCTAAACTTACGTTTCCTTTATTCATTCATGGGACCTGGGTGTCACTGGCTGGGCCCAGTATTTATTCCCCATCTCTAGTTGCACTGAGGAGTGATGGTGAGCCTCTTCTTAAACTGCTGCAGTTCACAGCTTTACACAAAACATGGACAAAAGAGCTGAATTCCAGAGGTCAGGTGACAGTGACAGCCCTTGATATCAAGGCTACATTCAACTGACTGTGGCATCAAGGAGTCCTGGCAAAACTGGAATCAATGGGTATCGGGGCAAACTCTCCATTGTTTAGAGTCATACCTGACACATAGGAAGATGGTTGTGGTTGTTGGAGGTCAATCATCCCAGCTCCAGGACATCTCTGCAGGAATTCCTCAGGGTAGTGTCCTAGGCCCAACCATCTTCAGCTGCTTCATCAATGACCTTCTCTCCACAATAAGATCAGAAGTGGGGATGTTCGCCGATGATCGCACAATGTTCAGCACCATTTGCGACTCCTCAGATACTGAAGCAGTCCATGTTCAAATGCAACAAGATCTGGACAATGTCCAGGTTTGGGCTGACAAGTGGCAAGTAACATTTGTGCCACACAAATGCCAGGCTATGACCATCTCCAATAAGAGACAATCTAACCACCGCCCCTTGACATTCAATGGTGTTACCATCATTGAATCCCCCACTATCAACATCCTGGGGGTTACCATTGACCAGAAACTCAGATGCTCTCACCACATTAACACAGTGTCTACAAGAGCAGGCCAGAAGCTGGGAATAATGCAGCGAGTAACTCACCTCCTGACTCCCCAAAGCCTGCCCACCATCTACAAGACACAAGTCAGGAGTGTGATGGAATACTCCTCACTTGACTGGATGAGTACAGCCCCAATGACACTCAAGAAGTTCGACACCATCCAGGACAAAGCAGCCGCTTGATTGGCACCACATCCACAAACATCCCACTCCCTCCACCACCAACGCTCAGTAGCAGCAGTGTGTACTATCTACAAGATGCACTGCAGAAATTCACCAAAGATCCTCAGACAGCACCTTCCAAACCCATGACCACTTCCATCTAGAAGGAAAAGTAAAGCAGATACATGGGAACACCACCCCCTGCAAGCTCCCCGCTGAGCCCCTCACCATCCTGACTTGGAAATATATCGCCATTCCTTCACTGTTGATTGGTCAGAATCCTGGATTTCCCTCCGTAAGGGCATTGTGTGTCAATATACAGCACATGTACAGCATCAGTTCAAGAGGCAGCTCACCACCACATTCTCAAGGGGCAACTAGGGATGGGCAATAAATACTTGCCCAACCAGTGATGCCCATGTCCCATAAATTAATTGAAAATGTCTAAGGACACACTCAGACATAAAAAGGCTGACACCATCATCTAAAGATGAATGGGGAGCTCCCCCAGTGTCTGTGCCAACACTTATCTCTCATCCAACACCATCAGCAAATTGTATCAGAGATAAAAGGTACTGCAGATGCTGGAGAATCCGAGATATCAAGGTGTGGAGCTGGACCAACACAGCAGGCCAAGCAGCATCATAGGAGCAGGAAAGCTTGATGTTTCGGGCCTAGACCCTTCATCAGAAATCTGATGAAGGGT